>CM057449.1:1373120000-1373667500 GCA_016271365.2 Neoceratodus forsteri
AGTGCATGCACCAGGAACTTTAACTCATGGTTGAAGAACTGGTGCTGTGAGGAAGGGTCTGGATTCATTGGTGACTGGGGACCCACCTGGAGGGATGGAGGTTTGTTCAAGCCTGACGGCCTGCATCCATCCTGGAGGGGAATCCAAGCACTAAATGATAAGTTTAAATGCTACATTGACAAGCATTTAAACTAGCAAAGGAGGGTGGCAGGCCAGCAAGGAGGGTACCTACTTGCTCACCCCCCACAGCTAGCAGTGGAACCAGTGAACCAGAGGAGTGGCTATCTCTGCAAAGCAGTGTGCAAAAGATGGAGATTAGTGTCCAAGAGGTGGATAAGCAGAAAATGGGCAAAATTCAGCAGACGGGCAGACAGCAAGGAGAACCAGGGATAAATGACAACCAAGGAAGGGGCTGGAGTAGAACAGTGAGACAGTCTAGGGAGGTCAAATCATGGAAAGCCATGTGTGCAAATGCCAGGAGCCTTAGCAACAAGATGGAAGATCTGGAGGCTGTCATGGTGCAGTCAGACCTGGACACTGTGGCCATCACTGAAACCTGGTGTAATGATAACCACGACTGGGAGATGGCCATACCTGGCTACAAACATATTCAGAAGACACAGAGCAGGCAGGAAGGAGGAGGAGGCACTCTATGTGAAAATGACATAAGGGCCACAGAGATTCAGGAGGAACAAAATGGGGAGAGATACTGTGGGTTAAGCTGGAAAGGAAAAATGGGACAGCTATCCAGACAGGTGGTCTATAGACCACCAGCCCAGGAGGAAGAAACAGATAGGAGTTGATGCTAGCCATCCAAAGGATGGCAGACAAGGGGTGAGGTAGTACTAGTTGGAGACTTCAATATTCCAGACATGGACTGGAGCATTCCAGCAGCAGCATCAACTAGGAGCAGATTTATCCTGGACTCCTTCAGGTGCCTTCCTCAAGCAACTGGTCATGGAACCAACGTCGAAGGCAATACTGGACCTTGTGCTCACAAACAGGGACAGTGTGATGGGGTAACAGTGGGGAGCACCTGGGAAACAGTGACCACCAGTCATTGTGGTTTGAAATCACAGAAAGAGCAGAACCAAACCACAAAAACACGATCCTGGATTTTAGGGGCAGACTTTGGGAAAATGGGAGATACTTGAAAGATGCATTAAGGGAATGGGACAGGAATCAGGGGTTGAGGAACAGTGGGCAGTATTTAAATGGGGATTACAAGAACAACAGAATTATGTATTAAGCAGGTTAGCAAGAGGAAAAGGAAGAGGAGACCATTATGGTTTCCAAAGAGGTAGTAAAGAAAGTGAAAGCCAAAAAGATTGCATTCAGGCAATACAAAAAGACACAGGCAGAAGGGGATAGGAGAAGTACCAGGAGAAGCAAAGGAGGCAGGGAGGTCAGTAAGGGAAGCCAAAGCTCAGACAGAAGAACACATTGCAAAATCAGTGGGTAGAGGGACAAACCTTTACAGGTACATAAGTGAAAAAGAAAGACAAAGGAGGGATAGTGAGACTGAAGGGGAGGATGAGGCGTGGAGGATGACAACAGTAAAGCTGACATACTGAACAGGTATTTCTGCTCAGTCTTTACTGAGGAAGAGGAGGGTAATGGGTCTGAAGGGAGTACAAGGGTGAGAATGGTGCAGAATGGACACAAGTCCCTTTACACGAGAAAGGGTCCTGAAGGAACTGGAAGTAATAAGAGTTGATAAAGCAATGGGCCAGATGGGGTGCACCCAGGGTCCTTAAAGAACTAAGAGGTGGTGGCTGAACTCTCTGGCTTTCCTGTTTAGCCGATCACTGGAAACAGGGAGGTACCCAAAGACTGGAGGATAGCAGATGTAGTCCCTTATACAAAAGTGGGAACAAAGAGGAAGCAGGGAACTACAGACCAGTCAGCCTCACCTCAGTAGTGGGGAAGATCATGGAAGCACTACTAAAGGAGAGATTGGTGGAACATCTGGTTGTCAATGGACTACAGGACCCAAGGCAGCATGGTTTCACCAGGGGGAGGTCATGTCAGACCAACCTCGTTGAATTTTTTGACTGGGTGACTAGGGAGGTGGATCAGGGGAGGGCAGTGGACATGGCCTATCTGGACTTCAGCAAGGCCTTTGACACTGTGCCATAGAAGACTATTAAACAAACTGGGGAATATGGATGTGGGCAGGACAGTAGTGTGGTGGGTAGGTAACTGGCTGGGTGGCAGGACACAGAAGGTGGTGGTAAATGGCTGTCGCCCACAGAGGGAAGAGTGACCAGTGGGGTACCACAGGGATCGCTGGGAACCGGTCCTATTCAACATCTTCATCAGTGACATGGCGAGGACCCAGAAGGCAGAATTTCACTGTTCGCTGATGACACAAAGCTCTGTAACAGAGTAGACACACCAGAGGGTGTAGACAGAATGAGAAGGCACCTGCAGAAACTTGAAGAATGGTCAGAGGTTTGGCAGTTGAAATTCAATGCAAAGAAGTGCAAGATAATGCATATGGGCACAAAATCCCTGGCACAATATATCAGTTGGGGGGTGAGGATATAGCATGCACCAAGTAGGAAAGGGATCTTGGGGTTATCATCTCTGATGACCTCAAGGTAGGGAAACAGCGTGACAAGGCAGCAGGTAAAGCAAATAGGATGCTGGGATGTATAGGCAGGGGCATTACCAGCAGGAAAAGGGAGGTCATAATTCCGCTATACAAGATACTAGTGAGGCCCCACCTGGAGTACAGTACAGTTCTGGAGACCATACCTACAAAAGGACATAGACAGGGTAGAGAAGGTTCAGAGGAGGGCAACAAAGATGGGCATGGATTGCATCACAAGTCCTATGAAGACAGGTTGAAGGAACTGAACATGTACTCCTGGAGGAGAGGAGGAGAGAGGATATGATAGAGACATACAAGTATCTTATAGGGAGGAACAGGGTGCAGGAAAACACTTTTTTAAGCGAAAAAGATGTTCCAGAACTAGAGGGCATGGGATGAAGTTGGAGGAGGACGATTCAGAGGAAACATGAGAAAGAATTTCTTCACAGAACGGGTGGTGGACAAGTGGAACACCCTGCCAGAGGAAGTGGTGGGGGCTGAAACAATCACGGGATTTAAGAATACATGGGATAGACAAAGGAATTCTGGAGGTCAGGGGTAAGGTGCAACAGACTTCTAGGAAAACAAACTGAACTTACAAGCTCAAATGGGCAGACTGGGTGGGCCATAGGCCCTTATCTGCCGACACTGTCTATGTATCTATGTATCTATGTGAGTTGGCCATTAGATGCCACAGATTCCTCCTACACTCCAGTTCTGTTTTGCCACAGAGGATGAAACAAAGAGGGACAGAGAAAACCAAGGTGAGGCAAGACAGCCGAGGGATAGGAAAAGGAAAGGATATAAACTGAAAAAGGACTAAGCTGACCAGAGGACAGAGGATTAAACTTTTTATCCTAAGTGGCCATAGGGCCCCAATCCTTGGGCGGCTGCACAGGAAAAGAAGAGAGAGTGAGAAAGAGAAAGATACAATATATGTAAGGGTAGAAGGTGAAAGGAGGGCCCTCCGCCGTGTTGATTGAAAGACCATTGGCTTATTATTACCTCAAAAACCTGAAAGGTATGAAGACACAGGAGCAAGGATCCCGACAGCTTCAGAGACCACTGGACAGAGGTCCAGAAGACGGAGAATTTGATATGGTCTTGGAAAGTAAAAACCATGATGGAGACAACCCTCTCTTCCCACCCCCAGTCCTCATATGGGATGAAAGTCCTGAAGCATGGCCTCCACAGGTTATCCTTTGATGGCTAGTCGAGAGGAAAAACCCTGCTAAACAGGTGAGGACTCTGTCCAGAATGACCTCTAAGGAGAGAGAAAGCCAAAGGAGGAGAAAAGGGAGATGAAAAACCCCACAGGTTCTTCCACAAAATGCATTGACGCAGTTCCCACTTTAGAAGAAGGGAACCACGGGATATCCGTGCCAGGCTAGAAAGGACAAAACTGTGTACCATGCTGAAAATCTCAGCTCTAAAGGCAAAGGGGAAGGAAGAAAAGAGAAAGAGGGAGGAAAATCCTTACAGGCTCCCCAACGAAATGCACTGACACATTCCCCACTGCAAGAATATGGAAAAAAACAAGTGGAAACATCCGGGCCAATTACAGTGCACCCTAGTGAGAATCCCAGGGAGTTCCCTCTGAGGCCAGGGCAAAGATCCTACTCACCACCCCCCTAGGTTGAGTGTTCTGTGACTTTTAGAGAAGGAAACAGAGGGCCCGGAGGTTCCAAGGGGACTCTGCCCCCAGTTGGCCTTGAAGAGGGGGAGGGTGAGTAGGGTGGAGGTGGCACCCAAGAGTTGAGGCCCAAGAGGGGAGGTGGGTGGAATTCAGTAATGAATGATGAAGATACAAGAGAAGATCAAGAATTATGGTACGTACATCATTTTCATATCTTCCCTTGTCAATCTTCACCATTCATAACTGCTGGGTGAGTACCAGGCCCCCCGGAGGGGACCTGGCACTGCCCTGAGGGAACAGATTCCCTCAGCTTCCTGTGAGTGAGGCGTGGCGGGGGGAACGACACCATAGCTCTACTTGGCCGTATATGGTCAAAGTCTGGTCAGGCCGAGGTAATGTCTCCTGTGGCCGGAAGACACCCCTGTCAGTTCTTCCTCGCCCTACGGGAGAAAAGACGGGTCCTCTGGAAAACGGAGGAAATCACCCTACGCCGGGCAATGGGTGACAACCTGGATAGGCAAAGCCATGCCGTCCGCCTGATGCAGATCGCTGTCCTGCCAGTCTGGAGGTCAACTCACTGGCATTATAAGATGCCCTTGCTAGGTGTCTTGCAAGCTCCAGACCCTGTGCAGAGAGGGCAATGGCTTGCCTAGATGGCTCTGAATCAGGCAGAGATGCTAACACCTGCACTAACATGGATCACAGGTGCCTGTTGTAGGTAGCGTGGAGAGCCTGATGTGAGCTGATACAAAGCAGCACACGAGATGAAGAGAAAACTCTTCTTCCCCACTGGTCAAACTTGGCGGAATCCTGATCCAGTGGTTGATCGTGCACTGGGTGTTGAAGCCCAGAAGGAGTATATAAGGCTGTCAGCCCCGAAAGCAGGTGAGGCAGAGAACCAAGAGACTCCTGGGGAGTGCAATACCTCCTTCTGCAGTCTGCTGGGGCTGGGGATGAGGCGGCTGGTGACTGCCAGGTGCGGATTGATGCATCCTGTAAGGGAACAGGCCAGGATGGTACCACTAGGTGGTGCGCACTAAACTCACTCAGGAAGGAGTGCGTTTCCAGCTTGGTATTGCGTCTTACCAAGTGGGATATATGGAGTTCCTGCATCAACCTCGAGAGGAACCTCTGATATTCAGTGAAATCAGCATCGGATGACAGGTGGACTGAACAATCCTGTTCCTCGGAAGAGGAAGCCGAGGGACTCGGGTGCTCAAGAGTCCTCCTGTGGTGGAGGAAACAGGTGAAAGACCTGCTCGTCCAGGGCTCTAACATACCTAGGGAAGGCCACCACAGTGATTCTGAATGTCTCTCAGGTTAAGGGCCCTGTAGAACCCACATGGCCCGGAAGAGGAGGAGGTGACTGCAGAGGAATTGGGGAAGAGCACCTAACTGAAAGTGCCCTGCCTCTGCCAGGGCTCAGAGACCTTACTGAAGATCCTCTGGCTTGAGGGGATCCAGGGTTCGATCGAATCAGCATATGCTGCAGATGTGAAAACATATCCTGGTTGAACCCTGAGTGGGAATCTCTCCTGTGGTGTGACCGGGGTTCCATGGATCCAGAAGGGCCACCCTCAGAGCTGCCACCAAAGGCACCTCCAAGGACTCCGAAGAGGAGAAGCGGGGCTCTGCACTGAGATTCCTCCCTAATCCCCGCGCTTCACCCCGGCCTCTCAAGCCTTCGGACTCCGAGGTCACCCTTTTCCTCGACCCCAGTGCTAGGGGGACAATTAATCCCACAGACCCCCCCCCAAGGGAGGCCACGGAAGTCCCCATCCCAACCAAAGGGGCCAAAGTAGCACCAGACATGGCAGCTGCCCCAGCCCCCAAAGTCAAGACCGCCACACCATGTCCCCCGGGACTGCTATTCACTGAGGGGTCCCCGATGCCGGGGTCGGAAAGGGGGTCCGCAGAGACCAGACTCTGGGGAGCACAGGAGACTAACACTGGGTCACCTGGTGCCGCATCCAAGAGGGTTCCCCAAGCCTGATGAGTCGGGACACCAGTCCAGATCAGCCAGCAAGTCGTTCTCCTCCGAAGAGGACACAATGCATACCGCCAGACTAGCGATCCTGGGAGCCCCAGAACCGACGGTGCAGTGAACGGCACCGCACCGATCCTTGGCACCGCAAATGGTGCCAGGGTCCAGAACAGCACCGGCAGGCAGCGCCGAGAGTCCACCGGTGCCAGGCCCAGCAACCATGGGCCGCAACACTGGGAGCCTGCACCTCCTAGGAGGTGATTGCTGTGGTGATGTTCCCACTCCGGCCCTGCAAGGAACCGAGGTGTTCCTCCGCACCATGGAAGGAACTTCCCATCAAGAAGGCTGGAATCGAGAGGTTTCTCCTCACCGGGTCGTATAGACCCAGGAGGGGACCCGGAGGCAGGGTCGAGAGATCTTGCCATGGCATCCCTAGAATGATGCCGTCCTCTGAAAGTTGGCAGGGCTCTGCCAACTTTATATGCATAGATTTCCAGAATGCGGCGGTCCATGGAGAAATAGACATCGCAGTTGTCCATATCATAGTTGGGATCCAGGTAGCATAGACAAGTGTCATGTCGGTCCGTCACAGAAAAATGCTGGCCACAGGGGCACCGACACACGTGGGCACGGCCCACTTTGGATTTTCTCTTTGCCCACGAACCTGACAAGACGTGAAAAGAATCGAACAACTCACAGAAAATTATCTGGCGCCATTGGCAATAATAATAAATGCAACGGTCTTACCAGTATCCAATGACCTTCGAGTGAATCAGAACCGAGATGAAGAAGTAGGAAACGGCGTCAACGAACAGGTAGGCCCGATGACGCAGCAAATAACCGAGACTCGTGCAGCAGGTGTGACCTCGACAGTGGGAGAAACAGAATTGGCTTAGAGGAGGAGTTTGCAGCACCTAACGGCCAACCTACACGTGCCATGCAATGCGTCAGCCTCGTAGGCCGCACTGACCCCCCCAAAAAAAAACTCCCATACAGATGCGTGCCTTCAGCAGCTTACCCAGCAGTAATGAATGGTGAAGACTGACAAGTGAAGATCAACCATTTCTGTCTGACCCTGTCAATGCCCATCACAATGCACAAGACTGATCATGCCCCTTCACCCCCAGCATCCATTTCTACAGGTTGAACTTGTTAGGGACTTCCATCTTTCCACAAAGCTTTTATCCTCCGTAAGTCTAATCATTTTGGTGGCCCTGTGCTGCACCCTGTCTATGCAACAATGTCCTTTTTACATTGTGGAGCTCAGAACAGCACACAGTACTCCAGCTGGGGTGTGACAAGCATTGGCCATGTGAAGTGGTAGGATTACTTACTCTGCTCTGTTGGTCACTTCCCTTTTAATGCACCCCAGGATTTTTCCAGCCTTCTTTACAGCAGTCATACACCTCCTGTCATGCTTTAACCCTTTGTCTATCATGACACCTATGTCCTTTTCCAACTCCAGGGCATCAAGAGCCCCACACAATGTGCAAGTCCTGCCTCTGTTTTTCCTACTCAAGTGTAGCAACTTGCATTTGGTTCCACTGAAAATGACTCAAGAGTCCAACCAGTCACTCGGCTTAGAACAAGGTAAGAGTTGCTTCCAGCTCCCAGGAAGAACAAAGTAATGTACACTTGTACTTTAGACAGACAAATTGCAAGTAAAACAGGTCACTCCACCCTCCAAAAAACTGTGTATATATCAGCACCTGGTCAGTTATCAAATCAAGTCCAACTGGAGAATGAGGCACTTAAATAAATTCATTGAAAACGTCTCTCACCTTGGAATAGGCTGAAAAAATCTTCATGAATTTATTGAAGTAATTCTTAAAATCAGCACACTGCAAAGTTCACTTTATGTTTTTCTTAAAACTGTGTATAGTATTCCACATCACTTTGTTCTCAAATAACGCAGTCTAGATTGTTCAAGACACTCAGCCTGTTCACATCCTTTCAAAATTTATCCCCATCCTCAAGGGAACCCAGCACAAAGGTCAGCCCACTGTCATTAGGAAACTTTAGCCATCTGCTGGACACTTCAGATAATTGATGAAAATACCAAAACACGGTAGCTCCAATGCTGATCTCTGAGGGATGCCACTAAGTACCCCTCTCCACTTGGAATAGTGCCAGTATACCACAACCTTCTGCTTCCTGTGCCCAAGCCAGTTAACAACTGATGTTGTGCATGCATCGTATAACCAGAAACTGATTATTTGCCAAAGTGTCAAAGACCTTGCTTAAGTCCAAACAGATCATGTCTTTGGCCCTACTTCTGTCCACCTCTCTGGTCACTTCCTCTAAGAATGTGATTAGGTTGGTTTGGCATGATCTGTCCTTAATAAAGCAATGCTGAGAGATGGGGTGAGAACCTTGGCCTCAATTCAGTGATTCATTATTTTGTACTTCATAATTGATTCCAGGACCTTGCCCAGCACTGATGCTAGCTGACTGGCCTATAGCTGCCCAGGTGTAACCACACTGCCTACTTTTCAGTCCTCTGCACCATACCTGTACAGAGAGACTCATGAAAGATTACTGCAAGAGGCCCTGTCAATAGTTCCTTTTACTCCACTTCAATCCCAGGGTGAATCCCATCAGCCCTTGGGAGTCACCTTGCTTGATCTTTGCCAAGAGGTTAGCTATCAGCATGGGTATAATGTCCACATGGCTTCCCTTGATGGCATAGAAACCCCCCCTTAGTGAACACCGATGCAAAGTATTCACTCAGCATCTCAGCCGTCACCCTGGCTCACACACAGCATCCTCTGTTCCTTCTCTTGTTTCAGGAGCCAAATCCCCTCCTCCCTCCCTCCTCCTTCACTTTCCTCTATTTATGATCTGGAAGAATGCGTTGGTGTTTGTTTTTGGCTCATTGCTATGCTGGTTTCCAGACCCTCTTAGGTTTCATTAATTCAATTTTTGCAGTCCTTAATCAGTGCCGATAATCTCTGCTAACTGGACTATAAAAGACAAAAAAAAAAAACACTAAACGATTTTGTCTTCTTTCTGTCCAATTTTCATGAACCTTCCATAAGTGAAGCATGGGAGGAATTATTTATTACCAAGGACAGCGGTTTGAAAACAGGATTCTCTGTGTCACTTGGTTTTCATGTTTTCTGACTGCATTTTAAGAGGAGATATAGGGAATATGTAACAGACTGACTCAAAATATGAAATTTATCTTCCAGTGTGAGGGGGCAGGACCACAACTCATAAGTGGCATAGCCACAAGCACAGTTATGAAAGTCTTGCCCACTGACAAATGATGATAAAGTGCCTATTTTGAGTCAGGCTACTGTATATCAGTCGTACAATGGGGGTGAAACACAAATGTACAGATAAATGAAATATTTACATGGCAGTAACATAGAATTTGAAGGCAGATAAGAACCGCTTGGCCCACCTAGTCTGTCCATTTCCCTACCTGATGGATAAGCTGCAGATTCTAGTTAATCAACAGCTTACTTCCTCCTTCCTCCCACTATAATTGCCTTATGTCTGTTCCATGCATTCTTGAATTCTCCCACTGTTCCTGACTCCACAAGCTTCTTAGGAAGGCTATTCCATGCATCCACAACCCTCTCTGTGAAAAAATACTTTGTAACATTACCTCTGAGCTGTCCCCCCTCTATCTTCAAATTTTGGCCCCTTGTTCTTGCACTTCTCTTTTTCTGAAAGATGCTATCCTCTTGTACTTTGTTAATTCCCTTAACATACTTGAAAGTTTCTATCATGTCCCCCCCTCCCTCCTTTCCTCAAGGGTATACATATTAAGCTGCTTTAGTCTCTCCTCGTATGTCTTCTGGTGCAGACCCTGCACCATTTTGGTTGCCCTCCTCTGAACAGCCTCCACTCTGTCTATGTCTTTGCGGAGATTGGGTCTCCAGAATTGCACGCAGTACTCCAGATGGGGTCTCACCAACTGTCTGTACAGAGGGATAACAACTTCCTGTTTTCTACTGTTGACGCCTCTCCCTATGCATCCTAGTATCCCCCCAGCCCTCCTTACTGCCGTCTCACATTGTTTAACCACCTTTAGGTCATCTGATATAATTACTCCTAGGTCTCTTTCGATTTTTGTTGTTGTTGCAGTAGGAACTGGAGTGATGATAAATCTTTATCATCACTAAAGGTGGGTCATCACCATTTATCATCACTTGAGGTTGGCCACAAAGGAGCTCTTAACCAATGGAAGAGAAGCTTGAACAATGCCTGATGACATCAGTGACCTCTGCTGCACTCAAAATAGGGTTGTGAAATCAAACAGAAAAGAACAATTACGTAAGAACTTACCATAACAGTAGATCTTCAAGAGAATTTTTCGTCAGGCCACACCTTTGGAACAATACCCATGCCAGCACTAGGACCACACAGAAACTTTGCAAGCCAGAGACTGCCCACGATAATGTTATGTGCCAGCATCTACATAAATGTGGGCAGCTCCTCCTCTCCTCAGTTCCCCGCTGGAGGTCATGCTCGAAGGACATCCTTCATGGGTGCCAAGAGAGACCCCAGCACTCTGCTAACCTGGCGAGACTGAGTGTTGACAAAAACAGCAATGAAAGCAGCAAGACAAAAATCTGTTGTCACAACCCTGAAGAGGGAAGGAGGTTGGGATGGCATGGTTTGATGAAAAAAGATCTCTAGAAGTCCTAGTGCTATAGTAAGTTTTTATGTAACTGTTCTATCTTCTTCAAGGATACCTCTCACCAGGGCACACCTGAGGAATGAGCTCCAAGCAGTACCAAAAGCTAACAGTCTGGGCAGATGGACCCTATAGGCTTATGATAGTAGGCCTTGTAGCACAGTTAGGCCAAACCTAGCTTATCTGTGAGAGACAATGTTGGACTGTGATGCTTAGTGAAGGTGTGGCAGTACTCCATGTGGCAGCACCACAAATTTCTGCAGCAGACACATTTTGAAAACAAGCAACAGAAGTGGCCATGCCTCTTGTGGAATGACCATCAACCACACTAGGAAGTTCCTTACCGTAGTGTTCTAGCCATTTGGACAAGCACTACTTAGAAACTGGGGCGCCCTCTTTCCAACGGTCTTTACCAAGTGGTTAGGACTCTGAGTAGTGGAGGAAGCAGCGCTTTGTAGGAAAGGCCTGTCTATGTCTTTCCTTATCTGGATGACTGGCTATTAAAAGCCCATTCCAGGGGCTGACTACTGCAGACCCTAGCTTGAAACAGACCGATGTTCAATGCTTTGTTGGTGTAGTCGATAACACCAAACTCTATACTGACACTGGCAACGCCTGCAGTACATATGGGCAGTGTTAGATACCGCCCAAGGTTCAGTTCTGTCCAGCAATTTGTCAGCCTTTCTGGGAACAGCTGGTACAGTGTTTGGCTTATACCAAGCTGCACAAGCAGCATCCTCCAATGCTGGATACAGGGGAGGAAAAATAAGAGGAGATTCTGGAATTTCTAGAAATTCCAGCTGGTGGATCTTGCTCCTCCAAGGTGAAGCCCAAGGCAGCTTGCATTTGCTGCATCATGGTAAAAAAAAAAAAAGAGGGATCCTCTTGAGGTGAGCTGGGTGTATTGAACACAGAGTCCTCACTGTGGGAGGAGACTGTGAAGACCTTAGCATAGTCTTCCTCCCCCTCCTCTTTAATGAAAAGGTCAGGGTAGTATTCACATTCGTTGTCATATTTCTCATCAACAGGAATGGAGGAATGTGCTGACGATGTTGGTGGTAGCTGTGGAGATCTATTCCACACTATATTAGAGTGCAACATTGACAGGGTAGTTATATTAGTAGTCCCAGTTGAGGAGCCCACTGCGATAGAACGCAGACCTGGCAGGAGAAACTGTATCATATCTGAAAATGAAAGGAGCACTGCCTGTGCATTAATGCCATTTTGAGTAGTGGTCGTGACTACAGTAGATGACAGCTGAGAGTGCACGATGATGGACCGGCCATAAAAGGTCCAACAGCACCTACGCCAAGCCCTGATCATAGTGTCTGGTTGATGGTTGGTGGGGATGGTGGGCAATGCCACTGAAGCAGAAGGCATTGCAGGCTGGGACATACCTGCGGTCCGCAACAGTGACCTGGACCTCGCCAGGGAGGCCCTGTCTTGTTCCATTGCTTGTATTTATGGCTTTCTAAGGAGGATTTGTCCTGGGACTTCATTGGGGTGGGCGAAGCAGACTTGCCCTGTAGCTGCTGTTCTATTGCTGTTATGGTCTTTTTCAGGAGGACTTTTTACAATACTCTTTTCTGTGTCACCTTGTAGCAGAGTTGAATCCTCAGCAGATATGAAAATTACGTACCTACCGTAATTGTTGATCTTTCTGTGTATCTTCACCATTCATCACTAGTGGGTATAGCCCCGGAGCTAGGACCCCACGAGAGACTTTTTCTATGGGCAGAGTCGATGCAGGGCCGGCACCGCCCTCGAGGCAGACGTTCTACGTGGTGCTCGTGGGTTGGCAGTTATCTGTCTTCGACTCTGCCCCAGCCCCAGTTCTGAAACGCTGGAGAGTGTAAGAAAAGGGAGGTGGGGTGGGGCAAAGGAGTCCAAGGGATAGATAAAAGGAAAGGATATATAAAAACTAAAAGGAGAAATAAACGACAAAGGAGACAGGAAGGAGAAACTAGATATGGGAAATTGAGGAAAGAGAAGGGTCCCCCATCTCTGGAAAGGAGGAGAAAGAAGGAGAGGGATGGGAGGGGAAAGAAGAGAGGACCACACCCCCGAGGTGATCCTGAATCCCAGGGTTTTGATAAGAACGATAGACCAGAATCTGGACTATCAAGGTTCAGCACTGCAGGGAGGTAAAGCCTGAAACTAATAAGCAGCACTCACCTGGGAAGGGCCAACCTTAAGAGTGGGTGTCGAATAGGGGTGTCTCGCTTACTCCTCCTCCCCCCCCCCAAAAAAAAAATAAGGGAAAAACCTAAATGCCAGGAATGACATCCAAGGATATCCAACTTAAGGTAATTAAAACCAAGGGTTTGAGGTCAAGGGAAAAACGGGGAGGAGGGGGCCCCCCTGCCGAATCCTTCATCTCACTCCAGACAGAAGTGAGGGGAAATAAGATCAATGAATGGGGAAGAGGACCTCCACCCCAAATAATACCTCCTACAGGAGAAAACTCCTTCCTGTGTCTCTCCAGGGTCCCCTTCCTCCTAACCACAAGGGAGAGGAGAGTGAGGAGAAAAACAACAGGGAGACACACAGAAGGGAGGAGGAAGTCCAGAGACTGAGGCCGAAGGGGGAAGAAGGGTGGGATTTAGTGATGAATGATGAAGATACACAGAAAGATCAACAATTACAGTAGGTACATAATTTTCATATCTTATCTGTGTCAATCTTCACCATTCATTACTAGTGGGTGAGTACTGAGCCCCCCAGAAGGGGGCCCTAAACTTCCCTAAGGGACTAAGTCCCTTAGCCTCTAGTGGGTGAGATACTGGAGGAGAGATTGCTTACAGGCCTGGGGAGGCCTGAGACTGGTCCAGGTGAGATGGGAAGCATCCCGTGGGGGAGGGAAGGTGCCCCGAAAGCTGCCATCTTACCCTGCTGGAGAAGAAGTGGGTTCTCCAGTATGCAGAGGAGATCACCCTACGCCGGGCCAGGAGTGACAACTGGGATAAGTGAAACCATACTGTCCGCCAAATGCAGATTGCTGTCCCTATAGCTCTGGAGGCTACCTCACTGGCGTCATAAAATGCCCTTGCTTGGTGCCTTGCTAGCTCCAGGCCCTGAGCAGAGAGGGCAATGGCTTGCCTGGGTTCCTCCATATCATGCATTGAAGCTAAGAGTTGTCCTAGCCTGGACCACAAGAACCTATCATAGGAAGCAAAGTGGGCCTGATGAGAAGCAATAGAAAGGAGTATTGGTGCCAAATAGAAAACCCTTCTCCCCCAAAAATCAAAGTCCGCAGAGTCAGAGTCTGAGTGTTGGTCACAGACTGCAGATCCCATAATCCTGGAGGCTGTAAGGCCCAGAGGGGGTGTCCAGGGAGGTCAAGCCCGAGAAGAGATGAGGCAGAGAACCTGGCGACCAAGGGTGGAGCGCAATACCATTGGCGTAGGTCCCTTAGGGCTGGAACAGTGAAGAAGGAACATAGCCAAAGCCGATGTGATCCTTCCTGGAAAGGAACAGGCCAGGTGGAAACCAACAGGTTGGCCACACCGTACTTGCCTAAGAAGGCTTGCGTCACATGCTCGGGATTGCTGACAGGGACCGGGGTAAGATGGAGCTCATCCAACATCCTCGTGAGGAAGCACTGATAGGAAGAAAGATCAGATGCTGGGGAGATGTGGACAGATAATTCCTCTCCCTCTGAGGAGGAGGAGGAAGAAGATGCAGGCAAGCTCTGATGCTCAGGGTCCGACTGCACGGAAGCATGGTGGAACACCTGCTGGTCCAGGGCATGGAGATAGGTAGGGAAATGTGCAGTGGAACCTCTGAACTGTTCCCAGGTGAGAGGTCCCATAGGACTGGGAATGCCTGGGATAGCCAGGGATGGAGGCAAAGGCACAGTGAACAAACTCCTAGCAGCAGGAGAATGGCCTCCGTCAGGGCAGGGGGGCCTAGAGAAAACTCCCCATACGAGGGAAACCCGAAGGTCCCAGCAGCTAACAGCCATTCAACCAGATCGGAATGGTCAGAGATGTGCCCATGGGAAGAAATTCCCCCATGAGGTGACCGGGACCGTGTGAGTCCATACAGAAAGCCCCATACCTCCGGAGCTGAAGTCCTTCTCGAGGACCAATCCAGGGAAGAGCGAGGGTCCACACTGAGGCTCTTCCCAGAACCTGGCTGGGCTCTGGTGAGGGCACGCTGCACCACACCCCGACTCTTTAACCCTTCAGAGTCCAAGAGAGACCTTGTCCTCATTGCCACCAGCCTAGGCAGCTGACAACTCTGGGTAGACTCCGAAGAGTCCACCCAGGGAACAGTACCCTCCCCTTACTGGCGTGCCCGGGCCGTCCCAAACTTGGATTGTCCAAACACACCAGGAAAGGGGTGCCCCAGCCGGAGGAGCAAACGTGCCAGTGGCCCCAGGTTGCCCGGCAGTGGCCACGAAGAACACTGCTGGTTGGTCAGTACCACTGACCCCAGAGCCTACCGGCAATGACTGACCCCCAGAGGGAGGCCAAGATGCTGGACACAGAGGGATCGGAGGATTCCAAAGAATATGGGACCCAATCCGGATCAGACCCGGAGTCCCCCTCCTCCGAGGTAGACCCCGAGGTCTGATGCCGGTTCACCCCTCGATCCTCACCAGTTCCTGGACTATGAGATGGACCACCTACGACTCCGGCACCGCAGGTGGCACCAGAGCCAAGTACGGTACCATGCCCGACGCCACCACCTTCCCCAGTGCTGTGAATAGCACCAGAGTCGGGTGAGACACTGAGCATGGCACCACGCTCCTCTCAGCACCACGGTGGCACGGGCCAAGGTTGGCACTGACAGCAGCACTGCTCATCCCACCAGGCGCCACAGGCGGCACCCCGGTCGGGAGTGGCGCCAACTCCAGTCATGGCACTGCACTGCAGCCCAGAACCAGAAACAGATCCAGAAACCGCAGCAGCACTTCCCCCCCAGTGCCACTGACATCTCTGGCACCGCAAACGGCACCAAGGGCAAGGGCGGCGCCACCAGTCGACACTGAGGATAGTGCTGGTTCAGGCTCGGAGGGCCAAGAACACGATACTGAGGGAGCCTTCACCTCTGAAGAGGTGACTGCCATAGCGGTGTCTCCTGTCTGCCCCCTGAGGGGGCAGACTGGGCCTCCTGCACTGCGGAACGAGCCCCCGCCGCAGCAAGGCTGAGAGAGATGGAGGCCCCCTCCTCCACGGGCCATATAGGACCGGGAGGGGACCCAGAAGAAGGGCTGAGAATCCTAGCCTTGGCCCACCAACTGTGAAACCCCCCCCCCAAAGTCGGCGGCGCACATCCAACTTTAAATGTGTGGATCTCAAGAACTCGATGGTCCACAGAGAAGCAGGCATCACAGTTGTCCATGTCATGGGCCGGGCCAAGAGAGACAAGTCATGTTGGTCCATCACGGAATACAGGCGGCCACAGGGGCACAGACGCATAGGTGGCTGCCCCGCCTTCGACGATTTTTTGCCCCCAGGACGAGACACGACTGTATGGCAAACAAACAAAAACAGTACTCGACGTCGCCTTAAAGTAATGAAACGGTCTTACCAGCAGAAGCAACATCGAGCAGGGTGAAAAAGAACCGAGACATACACAAGACCACGATAAAACTAGGCCACACATGTAGTTTGATTGAAGAGTCTCCACACGAGGTCTACACTCGACGGTGGGAGAACAAGAACTGGGGCTGGGGCACAGTCGGCGAAAGATAACGGTCAACCCGCGAGCGCCACGTAGAACGCCCATAGGAAAAAAAAAAAGTTCTCCCACAGGGTCCTGGCTCTGGCGCCATGCCCACTAGTGATGAATGGTGAAGACTGACACAGATAAGATCTTACAGATTTCACATTGTGACAGAGGCCTAGGCAGCAGATACACACTTCATGCATGTCATCTTTGTAAATGTTTTCTCTGTAGTTGCAAAATTGAAAAAGCGCTGATGGTTCTTTCGATGTCATACATGACACTAAAATCACAATTAAAGGGAATACAATTTTTGATATGCAAAATAAAGAAAATAGGCTTTTCACAGTGGTGTTTCCAATAGCGGAACTGACAAGTTGAGGAATGGCAGGAAGAGAACTCATGACTGGAGGGGCTGCCCACGTTTATGTAGATGCTAGCGCATAATGTTGTCATAGGTGGCCCGTGGCTTGCAAGGTTTCCATGTGGTCCTAGCACTGATGTAGGTATTTTTCCAAAGGTGTGGCCTGATGAAAGAGATATCCTCGAAGATCAGTTTATTCTTCATTAAAAGAATATGAATGCTTTACAATTTAAAATACATTGTATAAACTGGACACACAATGGCCTCAGTCAGAATATGACATTTCTCATTTCTTGTGAAGGGGCAGGCTTTCATAACTCACTCATGGCTCTGCCACTCGTAAGTTGTGGTCCTGCCCCCTCACTCATGAAGATAAATGACACCGTCTATATACACAACAGTGCTTTACAAGTTATAGCTTTTAAATCAGCAGTTTCTTGAAAAAAATATCTGGTTTTAACAGCTGGCTTCAACTGGCTACACTAGGCATTGTGATGACATTAGTACTGTGAAAGCTGCTCCCTGCTTGGTTCAGTACTCCACAGTGATGACAGTTACCTTAAAAATATCCATTGTGACAATAGTAACAACATTTTACATGCTGCTGTTACTGATGCCACTAGCTAAGGTATAGAGGATTGTCTGTGGGGAGTCATTCACAACAAGGATATTCTCGATCGAGAGGAATCCGTGGCAAAGTTCGACCGCGAGAGCGGAGCTCAAGAGGTCGTCCGTTGACAAGGATACCTCGAGATCTGAGAAGATCCTTATTTATGAATGACTCCCCATAGACCATCTTTTATAGTGTATGGGGAGTCTATTCATTTCAAAACAGCGAACGGAAGCAGAATTTTTTTAAATCATCCCTTACTTGGCTTCCGTGTTGAGATTTGCTCAAGCGCTACTAGCTCCCTCGCCGACGTGTCTTTTAAATCGCGCATGCGTGAATGCGTTCGATCTTGTTGTGCTGCACCGGTGACATACCCAGTGCAGCACAATAAGATCATGACGCACTGAGGCAAGCACAACGCTGCGGTTGGGAGCATGGATTTCCATGCTCAACAGCGGTCTACCATACACTATACCTTTTTATCTTGTCACTTTTATCCCCATTCTTGCTGTATATATTACAATCCTCTGCTTGTGATATCTCAATAACTTCTAAAGCAACCAGGTATGATGTCACAAGCAGAGAGAGCAAAACTGTTTTCATGAAACTTTCATAAGTATGAGAGGAAGGTAAGTATATTAACTAGTCAGCTAAATATTGTGACCCTATATTTTTTAAAGTTGCCCCTGTGGCGTGGTAAACTCTTTAACGGTCGTTTCCCGACATCTATGTCTGCTGTCTCAAATATCATTGCCTAATCATGTTTCAAAGAAATTTTGGGGACAGCTATTAGCAGTAACATAAAGCAGTCTACACAGTGCAAGAAGGCAGCAGCCAAGGCTTATAGGATTCTGGGGTGTACAGCTAGAGGTTTCATGAGCACAAGGGAGGAAGTTACCCTGTGGCTGTAACAGATCACTGGTGCAGCTGCACCTAGAAATCTTTGTGCAGTACTGGAGTCCCTACCTGACGAAGGATGTAAATCAACTTGAGGCAGTGTAGAGGAGGGTGACGAAGATGATCCAGGGGCAGCAGGATAATATATATGAAAATAGACTGTGAAACTTTAATATGTACTCATTTGAGGAGGGGAGACATGACTAAAACCTTCATGCACCTTAAAGGTATAAGCAAGGTGGGTATCGGGAACTTTATCCAATGTTAACTGCTCACTCTTGCCCATTCGCAAACTATAATTGGGATTCTAAATGAGGGGTGCTACTGTATGTGGCATACATCAACAAAAACAAGAAGTCTGAGCACACCTTGACCCTTCCCCCAACAGAGGTAAATGTAACAATAAGCATATTTTTTCAGCCTGGATTGGCAATTTACTGATTTGATTTCAAAAGGAGTGGGGGCCTCTTGGTATTCACTTCGGGGCCCTGCTGTGAAGTCACCCAGCTGCCAACGTTGAGGTAGACCACTCATCAGCTGGGTCCCTTCTCTAAACTGCAGCTGCCTCAAATGGCTTACCTTTATAGGGTGCATCAGCCCAAAGTTGGCTTAATTAAGGAGCGATCCCCAGACAATGTGCAGGTAACTGGTGGGGAGCTAGTTAAAAGAGAAAGTCATACTTTTCCATTCACAATCTTTATCCAAAGTTAACTGCTCACCGTTGCTCATTTACAAACTATAAATGGGATTCTAAATGCTCTGACTTGTTTTTGTTGGGTATCGGGAACCTCTTCTGCTTGAGTGAAAACAAGCACACAAAGAAGTACTGTTACAAATTGCTGGGGGGCGAAGGTGCAAGAAGGAGGTCAGTAGACACGTTTTTATGAAGTGAGTGGTATCGGGGTGCAATTCCATCTGAAGTTGTCAGCCAGAAAACGGTGGTTGGGTTCAAGAGGGGCTGGGACAGGGTGAAACGGAGGGTCAAGTTTGCTGGGGGAGGGGGGCAGGGCTCTCTGTAAATCACTTGAACAGGGGGCTTTGCATCCAGCAGAATAGAGAAATCGAATGGCCTTTTTCTGCTGTGTTATTTGTATGTTCCTAGTTACACTTATTAAAACAACAAAATATGCACGCAACCAGTGAGCAGAACTGTGTTTAATTTCAGAATCATTACAACTCTATAGCCTTAAGCAAACACTTTTTTTTACATATTTATATATTTGCAACAAATATGCTATTTATATATTCATATTCATTTTTTATGTAAAAAAGACAATTATACAGGTTGTGAAAACTGGTGAACATCCAAGCCTTAAGACTTTTTCAGCAACCTTAAAAATAATAATTTCCGGTCCCGGTTTATATATTAGGTATATTGTCAGATTATTATACTGGCAGCTTTTGTTTAAATTGTTTTTTGTGATGAAGAGCAGTTTTCTGAAGTGAACTCCAAGGAGGCGGAAGGATGCTGTCAACTAAAACCCAAGCATCTAGGCACTGAAAAATAGGGATGCTGTTTCAGCATGTAAGCTACAAAAGGAACCAAACGAAATAAGTTACACTTAAGACTATAGTCACCCCAATGTGTCTAGTTACATTTCTCTGAGGTATGTGGTTTGTGTTCGGTTATGTTTGGGAAGTACAAGACCACTGTGTCATAATAGTCACCATAATCTCTCGTAATCTGGCTACAAAACATTAAAAAAAAAAAAAAGGAAGAAAATGATGTACCTACTGTAATGATCTTCCTGTGTATCTTCACCATTTATCACTGGTGGGTTCAAGTCAGAGGCACCAGGAACCTGTGGGATGTTTTTTAGCTTTAAAATGCTTTCTCCCCATCAGGAAGGGGGGGGGGACAACATCAGAGACAGCGCTGCCCTCAAGGCCAACATATTGCGTCGCTTGCAGGTTGACCAGTAACGGACGCCGGCTACTCCATTACCTCAGTTCTGCTCGCTGGAGAGGGAAATCATATATACAGAAAATAAGGGTAGGAGGGTGGGCAAGGGAGCCCAAGGGACAGGAAATGGAAAGGATGTAAACCGAAAAAGGAAATAAGCCGACCACAAGAGGAAGGGTTGAATTCTAACTGGGTCTAGAAGGTGGACCCCAACCACTGGGCAGGGTAGGGGAGGAAAACGGGTGGAGTAGGAGGGAAGGAAAAGAAGACTAGATAAGGAAGAGAGGGGGAGGAGAGAGGGGGGGAGGGAACGCTCCCTCCAAGTGCCCAAGTTTACCCTGGTGGACCAAAGAGGGTGACCCTATACTCCACTGTCACCCCTCCTTTTTTAAGAGACTGGGATCAGGTTAGCTATGTCAAGACAGTTCCAGATTTAGAGAACTGGATCTCACAAGGCATAGTGAGAAGAGAACCTCAGCAGGAAGAGCCTCCGACGGGGCGTCAAGGTCATGACAGACCAGGTGCCAACCCCCAAGGTCCACTGGAGAAGGGCTGTAAGGTCTCAACCCACTCTTTCCCCCCATAATGAAAAGGTGGGGACAGGACCCACTTCAGGACAAAGTCCTCTCGGCAGCCTAAGAATAACGGAGGTCCAGGGGCATAAGAGAAGAATTAATTCCTATGCCCAGTACCACCAGAGGTGGTGAGGCGAGAAGATGACCTCAGACAAGGTTCAGGACCTACGGGTGAGCCCAAGGTGACTTTGCCTCTACGAAAAACCCAGGAGCAGGTTCCCTGTGGGGGGTAGAGTTGAGCAGGATAGGCCTTTACAAAGAAGAGAAGGTCCCTGAAGCCTCTGTGGCAGCGAGAGGAACCCGGCCAGGGAACCTGGCACACTAAGAGAAGAGGCAACCTGTGAGGCAGGAACATCCAGGTGCAGAGTCCCCTCAACCGCCAAAGGGGCACTGAGGAGCCCATAGGAAGGAAGGGCAAAAACTCCTGCGTGCCCTTCCCCCAGAGGTGGGTCCCTGGTGCTTCCACAAAGTGGCAGGGAACCCGGAGGTACCAGTAGGACTTTGCCCATAACTGTTCTCAACTGTTGGGAAGGCAAGCAGGGAGGAGGCACTTCCCAAAAGCTGAGGCCCAAGAGGGGATGGTGGGAGGGAAGCAGTAATGAATGGTGATGACAGATAGGAAGATCAAGAATTATAGTAGGTATGTAATTTTCATGTCTTACCTGTGTCAATCTTCACCATTCATCACTGGTGGGTATCAAGCACCACAAAGTGGCCCTGGTACCTCCCTGAAGGCTAAGACAGCCCTCAGCCTCTTGTGGGAGACTCACAACAGGAAGGGGTTCATCATGGGTCTGGCTAGACCTGCTCCTGGTCAGGGTCAGATCGAGCCTCCTGGTCAACAGGAGAGGGAGGGCACCCCAACAGTTCTTGCCTTACCCTTCGGGAGAATAATTGGGCCCCGCGGAATGACGAGGCAGTCACCCTACGCTGGGCCAAAGGTGACAACCGGGAGAGCTGGAGACATGCTGTTCACCTAATGCAGACTGCAGATCCCATAATCCCGGAGGCTGCCACGTTTGTGTCATAAGATGCCCATGCTTGGTGTCTCGCCAGCTCCAGGTCTCACGTGGAAATGGCAATGACTCACCTGGTTGCCTCGCTATCAGGCATGACTGCTAGGATCTTACCCAGCATAGCCCACTGGCGCCTTTCATAGGCCACTATGTGTGCCTGATGAGCTGCTATGGAGAGTAAGTGGCACACCGAAGAGAAAAAAACTCCTGCCCCAGCGATCAAACTCCGCAGAGTCTGTCTCTGGAGGGCGGTCTCTTGATAGACGTAGATGCCCAGAAGGAGTATCCAGCCACTCCAAACCCAATCCGGAGTAGGGCATAGATCCTGGAGACCTGGTGGGAGCACAATACCTGCGCTGGCAGTCCTGAGGGGCTGGGGAAGAGAAACTGGGAAACTGCCAGGCACTGTGTGACTCCTCCATGGAGGGACGAAGTCATGGAGGGATCACCACCGATTCTTAGCCATATTCCCGAAAGAATGCCAGCATTGCATGCACAGGATTGCACTAGGTAGAAAGGGAGAGATACAGAGTTTCTCTATCATCGTCCCCAGGAATTGCTGACACACTGTGAAGTCAGCATCAGAAGACTGGTAAGAGGGGACTCCTCTTCCTTAGAGGAGGAAGTCAATGACATGGAGGGACTCTGCATAGGGTGCGGCGAAGCTAAAGGTTAAGATGTGAACACCATCTCATCAATGGCCCTAAAATAAAGAGGGAAAGCGCTCACCGTTGCCCTATACTGCTCCCAAGTGAAGGGACCCAAGGGACTGGAAAGACCTGGGAGACAAGGGGGAGAAGGCAGAAAGGAAAGAGGGTGGAAAGAATGGTCCTGGGAGACTGAAGCCCCTCTGCCAGGGCTCTGGGCAAAAGTAGTGGACCCCTCCCTGGTGAGGGGGCTGCGCTACCCAGTCACTGTCGGCTGCTCAAACCTCACCGAGCCAGTAGAGTGAAGCCCTAGTGGAGAAAACCCCTGGTGAGGAGGCTGGAGCCCCTGTACCCACCCGCCGCAGGACTCTGACCCCTAGACGGGGAGGGAGAGGCCAGCCCAGCACTCAGACTCTGCCCCAGGGTGGCCAGGGCCACTGGGAGAGAACGGGACGCTGATGGGCCCCAAGACCCCATGGCCCAGAGGACCGAGACCTGCACCTCGAGAGACAGCCTACCTTGGGACTGCTCTAAGGGAAGGGGAAAATCCAGCACCCGGGTAGGCCTCTAACTCCCCCTTGGATCCCGTGTCAGCACCGATAGCCGATACGGCATCAGAGACAGAATCCCCAACGGGGACAGCCCCAGAGGTGGTGCAGACTCCTAAAGTGGCACAGACTGCAGTACTGACATCGTCTGCGGCACTGACCATGGCGCTGTCACCAGAAGTGGCACTGACATGGACGCTGACTGCAGCATCCACTCAAATGTGGTGCCGTTCTTGGGGATGGCGCTGACCGCGGCACCAACCCAGAAATGGTGCCGACTGCAGCATCATCACTGAATAAGGTGCCACAAGCAGCGCCATCACCCAAAACAGTGCCGAAGATGGCACCAGAGCTCTCCATGGCACTGAACGTGGCATCGGCGGAGGGAGGGGCAGTGTCGCGCACACTGTTCACTCTAGGAACTGACCCTAAAGAAGAAGACCTTCTGCTGAGTCCGGGGAGCATCCGCTGCTCTGGGGAACTCTGCTGCCAATCTGGGTCATCCTCAGAATCCGAGGAGGAGACCACAGCAACCTCCAGAGAGGTAACACCGGACACTATCTGTCCCAGCACCAAGGGCAGTGTCAGAAGGGGACTCAGCGGCAATGGCGCAGGCCTCACGTGTAGCCAATACCTTGACACCGGAGTTGGCTGGTTCCCTGACAGAGAACCAGGCCATGATTGGTCCATGACTGGCCCCCCAAAGGAGGCAGACTACCCCCCCAACCACTCGTGCAGGCCTCACTTCTCAGAGAGACCCGAGTCAATGGAAGTCTGCTGCCCCCTCCCGGGTGGCTTAAGCATTGAAAGGTGGCCTGGAAGGTCCAAAGTCCTCATCTAGGTGACATTCGTGCGATGCCGACCACCAAATGTTGAGGGGTCGCGGCTCAACCTCACTGCATGGATGACCAATGTTCGGAAGTCCATGGAGAAGCAGGCGTTGCATCGATCCATGTCATTGTTTGGTCCCAGGCAGCTGAAGCACCGGTCATGCAGGTCCATTGCGGAAAACAGACTACTGCGAGGGCACCGGTTATTAGTGGGTAGTCCTCGCTTTACAGCCGCCTTTTGCCCCGAACTGCATGATCGGCCGCACACAAAAACAACAAAAAACAAAGCAAAAGACTTGACACTGAACTAGGAAAATAAAACAAAATGGTGCTGGTAATGGCGACGAATACTAGACAGCGTTGAGTAAATGGACCAGCGAATAAGCAGAACTGAGCTTCTGAGAGTGACACAGTTGAAGATCGCTGTCCCACGAAGTCATATTACCCTGATAGCGGGTAAAGCAGAACTGTGGTAATGGAAGAGCCGGCATCCATTACTGGCCAACCTGCGAGCGCCTCACAATACGTCGGCCTCCAGGGCAGTGCCGTTTCTGACATCGGCCACCTCCTCCAGATGGGAAGGCAGCTTTTTAAAAATAAAAAGCTTCCTGTGGGGTCCTGGCATCTCCGGGCTTGAACCCACCAGTGATGAATGGTGACACAAGTGAGATCTAAATGATTTTATTTTCTTATAGTTCTGGCTAATAGCATTTTATTTTACTCCCTTGTTCCCCTGCACCTCACTTTTTTGGGCCTACTAGAAGACCTACTCCTATTCTGGCACTCAGCTGTTCCCTGATAATGCCCTACCAACCCCTATATATCCAGTGTCAGAGACTCCTCATCTTTTCCATCACCAACCCCACTGCCACTGGGGGAGGATGGGATGTCTGAGGCCATTTAAACCTTGGGTTGGGTGTCCCAGGGTAGCATTTTCTTTCTCCATTTTCCCTTTTTAGCTTAACCCACCCACATCTTGATAGGAAGGGACAGGGTTGGGACCAACAATGTGTGGTCACCCATGCCGCAATATCATGCTACTAGTCCCTGTAAAGTAAGCTAATGCAATGAGCACCCTCCAGCCCCCCCTCCCCCGAGTCTGGGTACGCTATGCCAATGTTGGAATTACAGGGTGGCAGGGGGAAGGGGGGCCTCCACGGCTTAGCTCCAACAGCTCTGAAGTGACAGACTCTAGCACAAGCATCACTGTCATTGAATTAGAATGGGAAGGGGAACTTTGTTTAAAAATAATGACCCCATGGGCCCCCACAGCATATAAAGGGAAATTCAAACAATGGTGCTACCTCCACTGTAGGCCTGACATTCCATATGCCCAGCAAGTGAGTCAGACTAACCATTAATTTGTCTCTCCCTTATGCTAGCACAAGCTACTCCCTGCAGTGGCTCTTTTTAATGAACATATTTATCACCTTATACTCCAGTGTACTTAAAAGTATAAGGAGCATCCCAATACATTTTATGTGCAGTTAATAGGCTTCCCAGTTTGGAGGTATTATAATAATCCAGATAATCACACGGGCATGAAAATCAACTACAAATTAAATAAGATTAAATCTTAGGTAAACAGCACTCATAAGATGCATGATACAGAATGTTTTAAGTTATGTAACTCAGTCCTTGGTCTTTTAAATGAAGAGATTGTTATAAATCATAGTCAAATCTGTATTCATTGGCCAAGTAGATTCTTCGGAAGATAAGAGCTGCCAAAGCTAGCGCGCGAGTACAGCAATCAGCAGAGTAGATCCAGCGTTAATGGTATTGGCTGCTGGCTGTGGAACCTGAATCAGGGCAGGCAGTGGTCTTGCCTGTTGGCTTTGCTGCTGGGCACGACGTTGCCGAGGGCTCATGGAGGTACTAGTAGGTGTACGTTGGACAGGTTCCTGGACAGAGCCCTCATTGATGTTCTGTGGTTCAGTCTAGAAGGATGAGAAAAGAACTTTGAATTAAAAACATGTCCATCTTTGCAAAATAACTTTTTTCCACTGCATTATATACAGTATCACTGGAAGCACAGAGGTGAAGATGGGAGGGAACCTGAGGGAACAGAGTTGTAGAAATGAAATAAATCTGACTCCATTCCAGGAACAAAATAGGGAAGGAATGATGTGTAAAATGTGCCCCCCCCCGGCATAAAACTGACCAAATAAAGTGTAAGAATGCAACTTATAATGAGGAAATGTATCTCCAGACCCCTGTCAGGTATAGTACTTTGATCCTACATCAGTCAATTTTTCATTTCAAACATTGTGGAAGCATACCATTATAAAAACACAAACAGCTAACCTTTGCATTTTTTTTTTTTTACACTTGTTTTAGTTTCTCATTAACTTACATATTTTGTTTGCACTGAATAAAGGACAGCTTCTACCACAGAGCTTTTGGACTGGCTGACAACCATTCTAGAGGGACAGATGAATCACAGTGAAGTACCTGCTGAAATGTCACAATAAACTGGGAGCAAGCATTCCAATCGAACACAAACACACACACACACTACCAGTTAAAATCTCATACCGCAAAACCATATTCCCAGTAAACACTTTGGTACTTACCAGGAACAGGAGATCTTTGAGAGACTCTCTACCATAGAGCCACACATATTGGTCTGCAAGCCAGTGACATCAGGACCTCATGGCAGACGTTTCCGAGCTGAGACTGCACACATCACAATGTCCCCATGGGTGACATCAGACACCTCGGTATTGCCAATATAACATGGACGGCCACATTCATTTCGGTGGCTGCTGTTGATAAATGGAGTTCCAACATTTATTGATTTACAGAAACAAGGAGCCCATCCCTGGCTAATCATACAAGAGAGGCAGGGAAAGCAGACCACTATAATCTGTCCAAAAAAACAACCGGGCAACTGAAATGCAGACCCTGCACTGACCTGTAATAAACACAGCAGTCCTCTCTCCACCAAGGAAGGGAACTGTGTGCTCAGATTCTCTTGAAGATCTATTGTTACAGGTAAGTACTGAAGAACAGGTTACTCACCTGTAACAGTAGTTTTAGGAGTGGTATATGTTGTTCATCCACACTGTCTGGCATTGTTCCTTCCCCTTTAAATCTTGCCGGAAGTCTTCAAGCTGGCTCCTCCCACCCACCCGGGTGGTAAATACCTCGGCTCCGCCCCATGACACCAGATCTAGCCAGCTGGAAGCCAGGTTGTGTGCCTAAAGCCGAGGTAGGTGAGGGGTAGGATGAACACATACCACTCCTAGAACTGCTGTTACAGGTGAGTAACCTGTTCTTCTAGGAGCGTGGATATGTTGTTCATCCACACTGTCTGGCAGAATCCAAGCAGTTCTCCGGGAGGAGGAAGGCAAGGCGCACACCCCCTACTTCGGGAACAGAGATTGGAGAACAGAGGCCCCAAAACCAGCATACCGGCATGACTCTAGGTCGATGTGGTAATGGGTAATAAAGGTGTTTGCTGACTTCCAGGTAGTGGCCCGACAGATTTCCTGGATAGGGATGTCCCTGGAAGCAGCCACCGAAGCAGCAGTATGGCGGGTAGAATGAGCCCTAATCCCTTTGGGAGGCTCCTTACCCGCCAATTCATAGCACAGACCTATGCATGATGTAATCCATCTCGCAATAGTCCGCTTAGCTGCAGGTCTGCCAGAAGCGGCTTCAGCGTAAGTGACAAACAGCTGGCGAACCTCTCCCCGAATTTCCGCCGTTCTCTCCTTATAGTAGGAGAGAGCACGCCTGAGGTCCAGAGTATGGAGCCTGTACTCGGCATCCGAGGTGTAGTTAGAGTAGCAAGGTGTAGTTAGAGTAGCAGACCGGCAGAGTCAACACCTGGCTGAGGTGAAACTCTGACACCACCTTCGGAAGGAATTTCGGGTGGGGGCGCAGGACAACTTTGTCCCTGTGAAAGACCAGATAGGGGGAGTCCACTGAAAGTGCCTGGAGCTCCCCCATGCTAGGTGCACCCTTAGGGTTGATGACCGAAGACCCCCTTTGGAGAGGGACCAAAGGTAGTCCAGAATGTTAGCCACAGAGCAGGATAAAAGGTCCAGGCTTTTGCCCTGACACCAAATGGAAAATCTCTTCCATTTGAAGGCATAACATTTCCTGGTCGATTCTTTTCGAGATGCCTCAACCACGGTGTAGACATCTTCGGAAAGACCCAAAGCCTGGAACTCTAGTCGCTCAGGAACCAGGCTGTGAGGTGCAGGGATTGAAGGTCCGGATGAAAGACCTTCCCCTGGTTCATTGATATCAGGTCCGGGCGTGTACACAGCCGCTCCGGGGCCCTGCAGCTGAGGCTGAGGAGATCTGGATACCAGAACTGGCGTGGCCAATCTGGGGCTACCAGGATCACACTTGCCTTGTCCCTCCTCACCTTGAGTAACACCTTGTGGATCAAGGGAAATGGGGGAAAGGCGTAAAAGAGGCCTTGGGTCCATGGCCTCGAGAAGGCATCCCCCTGCAGCGAACCCTGCTGAGGGGGGCGGGCATGGTACAGCCTCAGCTTGGTGTTCTCCCTGGAGGCAAACAGGTTCACCAACGGTTTGCTCCAACGAGAGAACAGGTCGTAAGCTACCTCTGGATGGAGACACCACTCGTGGGATGTCTGGCCTAAGCGGCTGAGAGCATCCGCCAGTTGGTTCGCGACTCCTGCCACATGGATGGCTAGGAGATCCGCCTCCAGCCGGCTGACGAAGGTCCAGATCCGGAGTGCCTCCTTGCACAGCAGATGGGAGTGCATGCCGCCCTGTTTGTTGAGGTAGTACATGGTCGTGGTATTGTCCGTCTGGACTTGAACCACTTGACCCCGGAGCTGAGGAGCGAAAGCTGACAGAGCCAGTCTGACTGCCCTGAGCTCCAGCAGGTTGACGTGACATCGGGACTCCTCGGGGGTCCAAAGGCCGTGGGTCCTGTAGTCCCCCATGTGGGCTCCCCAGCCCATGAGAGAGGCATCGGTCGTAAGGACGACTGTCGGCTCGGGGTGGACAAACGGGATTCCTTCCTGCACATGACTCGGGACGGTCCACCATTGGAGAGTGTCCCACATCCTCTGGGTGACTGTGATCAGCTGGTCGAAAAGACCCTGACACTGAGACCACTGGGCGGCCAGCTCCCACTGAAGGGGGCGCATGTGCAGTCTGGCCCAATGGACCACTGAAGTGCATGTCGCCATGTAACCCAGGAGGCACAGAAAGTCCCGGTCAGGGCGCAAGTGCCCAACCAGAAATGATTGGGCAAAGGAGGAGAGAACCTCTGCCCTGTCCGCCGGGAGCTGAGCTCTGCCCCGATGAAGTTCATCACCTGAGAAGGTATGAGTTCCGATTTGGCCTCGTTGATCAGAAGGCCCAAGTGAGAGCAGGTTCGGAGGGTCAGGTCCCCGGACCTCTCCACCTCCTGAAGGGAGGAACCCACCAGGAGCCAGTCGTCTAGGTAGGGGTAAATACGAACCCCTTGAAGTCGTAGATGGGCTGCCACCACTGCAATGCATTTGGTGAAGACCCTTGGGGCCGATGACAGGCCGAACGGCATGGCTCTGAACTCATACAGGGTCCCTTCGACCCTGAAGCGGAGGAACCGCTGATGAGACGGACGGATAAGGACGTGGAAAAAGGCATCCTGGAGATCCAGTGTGCAGAACCACATGTTTTGCTCCGGAGATGGCATGATCTGGTTCAGAGTTACCATCCAAAAGGTGCGAGACCTGAGATACCGATTCAGGTCGTGCAGATCCAGAATGGGGTGCCAACACCCCATCCGTTTGGGCACCAGGAAATACCTGGAGACAAAGCCTGGGTCTGAAGGAGGATCCGCACTGGGCCACCGCCTCTTTGAAGAGGAGTAGCGCATGTCGTCTCCGAAGGGCAGACTGGGCGACTGGAGATCCTTTCCTCTCGTGGGGCACGGGCTGCTGGGAGGGAACTGCTCAATTCTAGGGCAGACCCTGCCCGACCACCTTCTAGAACCCACCTGTCTGAAGTGATACCGACCAGGCGGAAGGAAGCGGTGGAGCCGACTCCTCACGGAGGACCCAGAGCTGGTGTGACGGGTACGGGGGAGGCCACCCCCGGCCCGTCACTGGGCAGGCTTAGAGGAGGAGGAGGAGGAGGAGGAGGCACCTGGACCAGCACCTCGGCCTCCTCTGCGGGGCTGCTGGGGACCTTGCTTAGGCCTAGGGCACCAAGCTTGAGCCTGCTGCTGTTGCTGACCCCCCTGGAAGGGTGGTTGTCTGACCGCAAGGGAAGAATGTCGAAAAGGCTTCTTCCTGCGCTTCTGCTGGTTCATATTTGAAGAACTTTTAGCAGAGGTGGCATCTAAGGTAGCATTAGACTGTTCTATGCGCTGTAGATGACCTGCCACTCCTGGCCCGAAGAGGTCGGTGCCAAGGAAGGGCACATCAGCTAGCTTGTGCTGAGTATCCGCAGGAAAAGAGGATAACCTCAGCCAAGCCCTGCGGCGAGTGGATACCGCTGCAGCTAGTGAACGGGCACAGGAATCACCCAGGTCCAGTGCAGTCTGGAGCTGTTGTTTAGCAACAGCCCTGCCTTGGTCCCTGACCTGCTTGACCGTGATCTGTATGTCACCTGGGAGGTGAGGAAGAACTTCGTCCAGCGACCCCAAAAGGGCGTGAGAGAAGTGTGCCATAATCACTGCTGAGCTTGCCTGACGAAGGCCCAAGGACGATGCTACATAGACCTTCCAGGCCGAGTGGTCCATAAGTTTGGACTCCTTGTCCAGAGGGCGGTCAGTGTCCGCCAAGCTGCCCGTCCGCCTGAACACTGAGGCAGTCACCAGGCTTTCCGCCGAGGGGTGCTCAGTAAACCCTGCCAAGGACCCTGTGGGCACCGCGTACTTGCGTGCCATGCGCGCAGATGGAGCTGGGCAGGAGGCGGGACGCTGCCAAAGTTCCAGAGCAGGGCCAGTTATGGCTTCGCGACTGGAAAGGCTCCACAGGGGTATCCCTCTTAAGAATATCTGTAAGGGTATTCTGCCTTCTTCTGAATAGGTGCAGAGGCATCCCTGTGGACTCAGAAATGAGCCAGAGGATGCCCTGGAAGGAGGAAGGCCCTTTTTCCATGCCTGACACCCGATAGCTCATCGTGAGAATGAAGGCCTGTATTATCTGACTCGGAGGAGTCCAGATACAAAGGCTGACCACCTAAATCTCCCTCGATACACCTGGGGCGATCAGGGGTGACTGTAATCGACAGTCTGTGAGGAAGACCCGGAGACTGTTGGTCCTCCTTGGAGGGAACCCTTCCAAGAGGTAGCTTTGGTGGAGGTTCCACCAATATTGGTGGGGAGCCTGTAACCAGCCGCGCCGGAGGGTGCACCGGAGCCCCAGAGGGGACCGTGCCGGCGAATCGGTGTCGGTGTAGGTCAAGACGCTGAGGCTGGCGTGAGAGCCGGACTGCTAAGGAGCCGGCTTCTGGCCTGCTAGCAGGAGTTGCTGCCACATAAGATCCTCACAGCGTCGACGGATCTTCCGTCGAAGCCTCTCCTCATCCGAGGAGGATGAGGAACGGTGGCAGCTCCTCTTCCGGGAGTGTTTATGTCCTTTTTTGGGGGTCGATCGACTGAAGAGGACTTACTCCACGATCGAGACCGATGGTGTCGGCTTTGTCAATCAGAAGAAACCGGACCCGGTGAAAACCGAGGATCCGGTTCCTGTCCCTCGATCGGGAGGCCCGCGGGACAGGTCTCGTCGGGGAAGGAGAGAATGGGCGTTCTCTCCAAAGAGTCATCGACAGGTGTTGGTGACAACGGCTCGATTGGGTCGAGAGAAATCTCGGCCGGATCAGCCGTCTCCTCGACTTCTGTGCCCGGTCCAGATGGAAGGTCCGAAACCCGCAGCTAAGGAGGCGATCTCGACCGTAGTCGGACTCTCGGACCGCTCCCGTCCCAGGAGCATCTTTTCGACTAGAAGAAGAAGAAGGTTTGGATCCTTTTTCTTAGAGCGGAGGTACGAGGCAGAGGCGCCTCACCCTTGGTGGGAGGACTGGCACAAATCCCGAAAGGATCCTGAAAAGTGGAGCCAAGTTGGCCTTGCGAAGAAGCCTCGACTGGCGAAGCTTGGGCGGCTTCCTCCTCGAAGACGCTATTTGCTCGAGCTGCTCGTCGGATCCCACAGCCACGGAAACTGCCCACCTGGCCTCCTTAGATTTTACCGGTGGATTGCGAAGCTCCGGTCTCCCCAGCTTCAGGCGCGCCTGATAATCCTCCAAAACGGTCAGATGGAAGGAAGCGCAAATGGTACATTGTGAGGTATCATGAACGGTACTGAGGCAGTAAACGCACGAGAGGTGGGGGTCAATGCGCAACATTTTCTGTCCGCAAGGACACCAGCGAAACCTGGGGGACGACTTATCATCCATGTCCAAATCCGAGTCGTAAACTCTTACGAGTTTCAAAGCGAGAAGATGTGGTGAAAACCGTCGAATTGAATCCTGGGCCTCAATCACTGCAGAAAAGCACGAGGGAACCTGTATCTTCCAGCGGAAAGGAAGATCTGGTGTCATGGGGTGGAGCCGAGGTATTTACCACCCGGGTGGATGGGAGGAGCCAGCTTGAAGACTTCCGGCAAGATTTAAAGGGGAAGGAACAATGCCAGACGGTGTGGATGAACAACATATCCACACTCCTAGAATGTATCTTCTTTCTTTTGTAACCATGTTCAACTTTTCAGCAAGTACAGTGGGCAACTGGACAATACACACTATATTTCATCATACCTTATACAAGCAGGATTAATACCACAGTGAAACTCCCACCATGGTAGGGACTTGATACATATACACATTCAGTTGCAACTGCAATTGGGCTAGCTGCACAATTGAGCAGACTCGATAGACCGTAAGGCCCGCTTCTGCTGGCTTTTTTGTATGTTTGTAATTACATTCATGGCTGATTACTGATACAGAACGTTTGCCCACAGTATCCATGCACAAGTTCTGTTTTTCTTCGGTATGTGTTCTCATTTACCCCCTTACTCCACCTCATTTCATATTAACCCAATATGATACAATTTTCTACTGCAAGTGTCACTGGTTTCCAAACTTTTTCAGACTTCTCCGTTTACCCCAAGGTGTCTGACTGGCCTTTTTCTAGTTTCATACAGTCCAAGAGGTTGTCCACCCAATGAGCCACTGGGGAGGAGTCAGTGCTGGGTCAGGTTCTTTCATGTGTTTACTAAAGCCAAATTCCACAGAGGTTCCACTCCTGTCCCTCTCTGTCTTCTTTCTGCTCCCAACATTTGTTCAAGTGGGGAGCTTGGTAAGTGGGACTCCAGGACCATCTCCATGATTCTGTGTACTTCTGATCAGTAAGTCCTATTTTGGGGCATTCCAGGACCATATTCCCATATGTTCCCTTGTCTCACTTGCATCTAGGGCAATGGTCAGTATTCTCTGGTCTTAATCTGGGGAGCTTCTGTACTGGAAATTACATTGCACCTGGCGTGGGCACTAATAACTGTAAGCTTAATGGTGTTCTTCCATATCTCAGGTAATTGTGATGCCCAAATCCCTTCCCCATACCTCTCTGTAGTTCTCATTCCTGGGTGGTTGGGCCCCTCTTACTAATTTGTAGTAAGAGGACATGGACTTAGACCCTGGTTGTGCACTGTACTGTGGCCTCCAATGGTGACAGAAGAACATGAATTGCGAGGGGATCAGCGCCCAGCCTACACACGAGAGTCGAGATGTGGAGTACCTCCCGATACAAGGGAAGGGAGTGTCCACCACCCTTTCTGTTCAGGTAAAACATGGTTTTGGTATTGTCCATTTGGACCTGAACAACCTGTCCCTGATCAAAGGAGTAAATTCCGTGAGGGCCAACTGCACTGCGTGGAGCTCCAGCAGGTTTATGTGGTGACAGGACTCCCTGGGTGACCAGAACCCATGGGAGGTTTGGACCCCAGGTGCACTCCCCACCCTACCATATAAACGCATCCATCGTCACCGTGACGGTCGGCTCTGGGAGGACAAACAGGATTCCTCCATCCAGATGATCTGGGACCAACCACCACTGGATGACATCCTGCATCAGCTGGGTCACTAAGACTGGCTAGTCCAAGAGACCTCAGTGCTAGAACCACTGACAGCCAGCCCCCACTGGAGGGTGCACATCTGTCAGCGGACCCAATGGACCATGCTGATGCAGGACGCCATGTATCCCAGCAGCCACAGGAAATCCTGGGCATGGCGCAATATTTCAACAAATGCCGAACAGCCTGAACGATCTGACAAAGAAGGTAACATCCAGTGCCTGGTCCGCCAGAAGGTGGGTCTTGGCCTGCACGGAATCTAGCTCTGCCCCAATGAACTTGATTTCCTGCTGCAGTACCAGTTTGGACTTGTCCAGGTTAACCAAGAGGCCCTGCAGGTCTGGAGGGAAAGGATGTTGACCTTGCCATGGCTTCTCTGGACAGACCAGCAATCAGCCAGTCATCCAAGTAGGGGTAAACTCTGATCCCGAGGCACCGCACATGGGCCACCATCACTGCCATGCACCTAGAGAAGACTCTGGGGGCTGAGAAGAGGCCGAATGGCATGACCTAGAACTGGTACAGGACCCCTTCCACTTGGAAATGAAGGTACCGACGGTAGGACCTGCGGACGGGAATGTGGGAAGAATGCATCCTGGAGGCCTAGGGAGCAGAGCCACATGCCCTGTTCCAGAGATGGGATAATCTGGTTCAGAGCAACCATCTGGAACTTGTGTTTCCATATATACTGGTTGATATTGTGAAGATCCAGTATGGAGGGCCAGCACTCCCATCCATTTCGGGGCCAGGAAATATCTGGACACGAACCTCTGATCGGCCAGGGCATCCAGGACATGCCCTAAGGCTCCTTTTGCCAGGAGCTGAGCAGTATTCTCCAGAAGGGTGGATAGCATGTCTTGAGATGCCCTGGACTTTCAAGGTGTGTGGAAGCGGTAGGGCAGGAGTCTTGCAATCAAGAGACAGACAGCTGCCCAATATTTATTTTATTTTATTTATTTTATTTCAGGGAATCAGAAATACCTTTGAGTCAAAGACTCCTTTACAAAGGTTCTACGTCACATATAATAGTCCAGAGATACAAAAAACAATTTGATCAGAATAAAGCAATACAGGGAATGTTACAGACTTATTCACATGGATCCATGCCATATACAGTTAGGACAGAGTTCAACAATGCAGGTAGTGCATATTAACAATACAATAAGTGTTACTGGGTAAGGAAGCCAAGAAAATATACAGTCCTAGAAGTCTAGCTATCAGAGCTGGTGCGGAGGCAGAAGTTTGCTGGAGACAGTGAGTTAAAGCCCTGGGAAGATGGCTTTAGGAATGTGGGGAGAAGCCAGCCAGAGGCTGTTGTCAAGGTCGATAAGGGCAGGGTATTGGTTCAATACAGCTACAAGATACTTATGGCCCTAAGATGAGCACCCAGGGCGATTTGAATTTATTGCCCACCCTGACTACATCGGCGGGCACTGGTAGGAATTAAACCAATAGGGTGCTCGGTAACAAAAGGATCTTTGGAATTGTGTTGTACGACAGGAGGGGATGGAGAGAACAGGAGGGGATGGAGAGACGTGGAGAATCAGAGCTACGAGTGTGCTGGGTTTTATGGTCCATTGTGATTAAAGGGGTAAGGGTTGCCGGGGAGAGGCCTAGTGACATTTTTTTTGTTAGGACACAGGTGTGGAATTTGATTCTATTGTCAAGATCTAGCCAAATGGTATCCTGATATAGCACACAGGTATGGGTGAGTCTGTCCAGCATTTAAACTAGCAAAGGGGGGTGGCAGACCAGCAAGGAGGGTACCTACTTGCTCACCCCCCACAGCTAGCAGTGGAACCAGTGAACCAGAGGAGTGGCTATCTCTGCAAAGCAGTGTGCAAAAGATGGAGATTAGTGCCCAAGAGGTGGATAAGCAGAAAGGGCAAAATTCAGCAGACGGCAGACAGCAAGGAGAACCAGGGATAAATGACAACCAAGGAAGGGGCTGAGAACAGTGAAGCAGTCTAGGAGGTCAAATCATGGAAAGCCATGTGTGCAAATGCCAGGAGCCTTAGCAACAAGATGGAAGATCTGGAGGCTGTCATGGTACAGTCAGACCTGGACATTGTGACCATCAGTGAAACCTGGTGTGAGATAACCATGACTGGGAGATGGCCATACCTGGCTACAACATATTCAGAAGAGACAGAGCAGGCAGAAAGGGAGGAGGAGTGGCACTGTATGTGAAAATGACATAAGGGCCACAGAGATCCAGGAGGAACAAATGGGGAGAGATACTGTGGGTTAGCTGGAAAGGAAAATGGGGACAGCCATCCCATAGGTGTGGTCTATAGACCACCAGCCCAGGAGGAAGAAACAGATAGGGAGCTGATGCTAGCCATCCAAGGATGGCAGACAAGGGTGACGAGTACTGGTTGGAGACTTCAATATTCCAGACGTGGACTGGAGCATCCCAGCAGCAGCATCAACTAGAGCAGATTTATCCTGGACTCCTTCAGGGTGCCTTCCTCAAGCAACTGGTCATGGAACCAACTCGGCAGAAGACAATACTGGACCTTGTGCTCACAAACAGGGACAGTGTGATGGAGGTAACAGTGGGGAGCACCTGGGAAACAGTGACCACCAGTCATTGTGGTTTGAAATCACAGAAAGAGCAGAACCAAACCACACAAAACATGTATCCTGGATTTAGGGGGCAGACTTTGGGAAAAATGGGAGATACTTGAAAGAGGCATTAAGGGGAATGGGACAGGAATCAGGGGTTAAGGAACAGTGGGCAGTATTTAAAATGGGGATTACAAGAACAACAGAATTATGCATTAAGCAGGTTAGCAAGAGGAAAAGGAAGAGGAGACTATTATGGTTTTCCAAAGAGGTAGCAAAGAAAGTGAAAGCCAAAAAGATTGCATTCAGGCAATACAAAAGACACAGGCAGAAGGGATAGGGAAGTACCAGGAGAAGCAAAGGGAGGCAGGGAGGTCAGTAAGGAAGCCAAAGCTCAGACAGAAGAACACATTGCAAAATCAATGGGTAGAGGACAAAACCTTTACAGGTACATAAGTGAAAAAAGAAAGACAAAGGGAGGATAGTGAGACTGAAGGGAGATGGGAGCAGGTGGAGGATGACAACAGTAAAGCTGACATATTGAACAGGTATTTCTGCTCAGTCTTTACTGAGGAGGAGGAGGGTAATGGGTCTGAAGGGAGTACAAGGGGTGAGAATGGCAGAAATGGACACAAGTCCCTTTACACAGAAAGGGTCCTGAAGGAACTGGAAGTAATAAGAGTTGATAAAGCAATGGGGCCAGATGGGGTGCACCCAGGGTCCTTAAAGAACTAAGAGAGTGGTGGCTGAACTCTGGCTATCCTGTTTAGCCGATCACTGGAAACAGGGAGGTGCCCAAAGACTGGAGGACAGCAGATGTAGTCCCTTATACAAAAGTGGGAACAAAGAGGAAGCAGGGAACTACAGACCAGTCAGCCTCACCTCTGTAGTGGGGAAGATCATGGAAGCACTACTGAAGGAGAGATTGGTGGAACATCTGGTTATCAATGGACTACAGGACCCAAGGCAGCATGGTTTCACCAGGGGAGGTCTGTCAGACCAACCTTGTTGAATTTTTGACTGGATGACTAGGGAGGTGGATCAGGGAGGGCAGTGGACATGGCCTATCTGGACTTCAGCAAGGCCTTTGACACTGTGCCACATAGAAGACTATTACACAAACTGGGGAATATGGGTGTGGGCAGGACAGTAGTGTGGTGGGTAGGTAACTGGCTGGGTGGCAGGACACAGAGGGTGGTGGTAAATGGCTGTCACTCCACAGAGGAGAGTGACCAGGGGTACCACAGGGATCAGTGCTGGGACCGGTCCTATTCAACATCTTCATCAGTGACATTGCAGGATCTAGAAGGCAGAATTTCACTGTTTGCTGATGACACAAAGCTCTGTAACAGAGTAGACACACCAGAGGGTGTAGACAGAATGAGAAGCGACCTGCAGAAACTTGAAGAATGGGCAGGGTTTGGCAGTTGAAATTCAATGCAAAGAAGTGCAAGATAATGCATATGGGGCACAAAACCCTGGCACAATACATCAGTTGGGGGGTGAGGATATAGCATGCACCAAGCAGGAAAGGGATCTTGGGTTGTCATCTCTGATGACCTCAGAGGAAACAGTGTGACAAGGCAGCAGGTAAAGCAAATAGGATGCTGGGATGTATAGGCAGGGGCATCACCAGCAGGAAAAGGGAGGTCATAATTCCACTATACAAGACACTAGTGAGGCCCCACCTGAGTACAGTGTACAGTTCTGGAGACCATACCTACGTAAGGACATAGACAGGGTGAGAAGGTTCAGAGGAGGGCAACAAAGATGGTGCATGGATTGCATCACAAGTCCTATGAAGACAGGTTGAAGGAACTGAACATGTACTCCCTGGAGGAGAGGAGGGAGAGGGATATGATAGAGACATACAAGTATCTTACAGGGAGGAACAGGGTGCAGGAAAACACTATTTTTAAGCGAAAAGATGTTCCAGGACTAGAGGGCATGGGATGAAGTTGGAGGAGGACGTATTCAGAGGAAACATGAGAAAGAATTTCTTCACAGAACGGTGGTGGACAAGTGGAACACCCTGCCAGAGGAAGTGGTGGGGGCTGAAACAATCACGGGATTTAAGAATGCATGGGATAGACATAAAGGAATTCTAGAGGTCAGGGGTAAGGGGCAACAGACTTCTAGGAAAACAAACTGAACTTACAAGCTCAAATGGGCAGACTGGGTGGGCCATAGGCCCTTATCTGTCGACACAGTCTATGTATCTATGTCACACTCTAATAAAAGCCGGCAGGCCCTATTTAGGACAAGTCTAAGACTGTCAAGGGCTGAGGAGCTTGCCCCCCCCCCCCCAAAGGTAAGAAGTCCATAGTCAAGCAGGGAGAGAACTGAGGAGGAGATAGCGAGCTTAAGGGCCTCATGGGTTAGACAATGTTTAAAGTGGTGCAAAGTCCTAGTCTAATGTTTAGAGCCTTCATAACTCACGAATATGCTCTATGATAGGTAAGGCCAGTATCCAGAGTTATGCCCAGGTATTTGAAGGAATGGACAAATTCCTAAGGGGGTCTGAGACCCAGATAGTATTTGAGGAAAACACCTATCTTGGAATTTAAATGATGTGCGAAAAGCATACATTTGGTTTTGTTATAGTTAATGATAAGGCGATGGGAGGTGAACCAATTTTCGGCGGCAGTGAAAGAGGACTGGAGGGAAAGGTGGAGTTGAGAGGGGTCTGGGCTGGAGGTGAAGATGACAGCATCGTCAGTGTACAGTAATAGATTGGAAGTGCAGGATGCAGGGAGGTAGTTAAGGAATAGGCTGAAAAGGAGGGGACCCAATATCGACCCTTGTGGGACACCTGAGAGGACAGCAGATTTGGAGGAAAGAGTATTACCAATTTTTACTTGAAGAGTGCGATTGGAAAGATAGTCGGCAAACCAACCTATTGCCTCTTTTGAAAGACCTAGATTGAGAAGGGAGGTGAGGAGTAGTGTATGGTGGACGGTACCGAAGGCCTTGGTGAGGTCAATGAAGATAGCACCGGTAATGTAGCCTTTATCCAATGCTGTATGGATGTGTGATGTCAGTTGAACCAAGGCCATAGTAGTGCTATGACCATTGCGGAACCCATGTTGTTGTGTGCAGAGAAGGTCATATTTGTTGAGATGGTCAGTGAATTGATCTGAAACTATTCGCTCTAAGGCCTTGGAGAGGGAAGGGAGAATGGAGATGGGGCGGTAGTTGTTGGGGGTAGAGCGATCACCACCTCTGAATATAGGGGTGATAGAGGCCGATTTCCAGGAGTCAGGGAATTTACCTAGGGAGAGTGAGAGGTTTAATACATGGGTGAGAGGAGTTAGCACTTCTTTAAGGGAGAGCCTGAGGATTCTGAGATCAAGGGAATCAGCATTGGAGGAGGCGCGGCTAAGGGCAGCGGTAAGGTATGATTCGGCAGATGTGGTCGAGATGCGGCAAAAGTAGAAGGGGGGGCACGTGGGTGCGGGGGAAAATGTTGGTGCCAGAGGGTCATGGAAGTTTGAGGGGAGAACATGGCTGAGATTGGAGAAGGTGTCACTGAAGACAGCAGCGATGGTAGAGGGGTCAGAGGTCAGGGCCCCATTAGCCAGGACCTGGGAGGGAACAAGATTGGGGACCTTCCCGCAAATTTCCTTAATTTTGTTCCAGAACTTACGGCCACTGCCCCAGGATGAAGTTAAGGCAGTTTTATAGTATTCAGCTTTTGCCCGGCGAATGGCCCAGGTGCACTTGTTACGGGCCGTTCTGTAATTCTGTCTATCATGGGGGAGGCCAGACTCTAAGGAGAGATGCCATAGAGAGTCTCTAGCGATCATTAGAGACTTGAGTCTTTCAGTGAGCCAGGGTACGTGATTGCCTTTGACCATTCTTTTCGTGAAGGGTGCATAGAGGTCGCATATATTATTAAAGGCCAGGAAAATAGATCCAAGGCACTGTCGATGTTTCTGACGATCGTGATGAAAGACCAATCCACGGTCCTGAGGTGACCTTTTAGTTGTGCCAGTTTGCCAGGACCCAATTTGCATTGTATAATTATTTTGGGCGGGGATTTTGCAGGACCATGAGCAGAGCACGGGGAGTGGTCGCTGAGGGCATCAGGGAGGATGGACACATTGGTGATCTTGGACGGGCGATTGGAGAAGATGAGGTCAAGTAAGAAGAAGATCCAGTGCGCAAATCCCGATGTGTGGGTGAGGTTACCAGTTGAGTAAGGTCTTGGGCAGTAGCGAGATCTATATATGGTAAGGCATCTTTACTTAGCCAATTAATGTTAAAGTCGCCAAGTACTAATGATTCTGACTGGGATGGCAACATGTCCAGGTATGACAGAAGTGCTTGAAAGGTATGAGTTTGGTCCTTAGGGGGAATGTATACTGTTGTTAATTATAAAGGATATTGGGCTTTACCTAGAGTCAGCTTGACAGTAAGTGCCTGGTAACCAACCCCCAGCTGGGGGGTTTGGTGTAGGTGACCCTGTAGAGTATCCCTAGTGTAAAGGGCACAACCACCCCTCTTTCCCATGTCTATCAGCACGGAGAGGGTAAACCCAGGCAGTGATGGTGGAGTCCGCGGCCTGAGGGTAAGCCAGGTTTCTGTTAGTGCTATAACATCTGGTTGGTTCATCTGCACCCATCCCTGGAAGGAATCACATTTTTTTAGAATGCTACAAATGTTGAGAGATATGATGCGTAGGTGATCCTGAGTACTATGGGGAGGAGTTTTGCCCTTTTGTGGTCCTGGATTAGGGTATATGTTGCCAGACAGTAGGAGGAGGAGAAGCAGGAGTCTAAAGGGGAGGTGCCTCAAATATTTTCTCCTAATAAGGAGGATTGTACGGGTATGGAGTTTCGCGGAAGGGTAGGTGGGAATGGGTAGTGGCTGGGAGTTAAGGTAGGCATGAAGTAGGTGGCGGTGGTCAAGGGTGTTTGATGGGGGGACCAGATCAGGCGTCTGAAACTGGGCACACCATAGGGGGGTGGTAAGGGGAAACAGGGTAAATTGACATGTATGGCGAGTGTGAGGAGAATAGTCTAATCTCCAAGCTCCAATAATGGAGTCCTGGGAGAGGCTCTTGGTAACATAGAGAGTCACCAGTTGCCAGGCATTCATATAGTAGGCTGATGTAGGGGAGGTGGATAAAGGAATAACTGGGTGTGACAGAGTGGGTGGCTGGGCAGGAGGGAGTAGCTGGAAGAATAGTAGAAGGATAGAAGTAATCATGTCAGTTTGTTGAATGCAGACTCTACTTGTGGCCAGGAAATTGGAGAGAATTCTGAAAGCAGCCTCTAGTGGCTGAGAATTATAAGCTGCAAATGGAGAACTTGGCTGATTGGTTAAAGCAGCCTTACAGTCGCCTATAAAAGGGAGTGTTCACCAAGGGCGGTGGTGGGGAGCAGATGCCCTACGCCGGCGGGGCTACAATTGCTGAGCCACCTTGCAAGGCGCGGCAAGTAAAGCACACAGCCGCTTTCGCACCTTGAAGCTGGCCATTTGATTCGGGGGGTGGGGGAGGGCCCCGTGTTCACCGGCCCTCACGACCTCCTGGGACGACTTCTGCTGTGCTGTGGAGAGAGAAGAGGAAACAGGTAAGGGATATATATACAGGCTGAAAATGGGAGCAGGCAGGGGGAGGGAGTACAAAACGCTGCAGTAATTTAGTCTCTACACAACAGGATAGCTAATCGGGAACTGGTGAAACAGAACATGTAGAATCTTTCACTGCACAGGGAACAATTAAGCATACAATAATAAAGCAAAATAAAAGGAAACAGCAGTAAATGCTGAGGGGCTTATCGAACAGGTAATTAAGGCACCAGTCGATCAGGTACCGTGCTGGTAAAGCAGATAAACAAGCCAGCAGAAAAAGGCGCCAGATTCAAAAATCAGAGTCCCAACTGCTGAGCCGCCTTGCAAGGCGCGCCATGTAAAGCACACAGCCATTTCCTGTACCTTGAAGCTGGCCGTTTGATTCGGGGTGGGGAGGGCCGCTGTTCACCGCCCTCACGACCTCCTGGGACGACTTCTGCTGTGCTTGAAGCTGGCCGCTTGATCTGGGGTGGGGAGGGCGCCTGTTGACCGGCCCTCACAACCTCCTGGGACGACTTCTGCTGTGCTTGAAGCTGGCCGCTTGATTCGGGTGGGGAGGGCGCCGTGTTCACCGGCCCTCATGACCTCCTGGGACGACTTCTGCTGTGCTTGAAGCTGGCCGTTTGATTCAGGGGTGGGGGAGGGCGCCGTGTTCACCGGCCCTCACGACCTCCTGGGACGACTTACATGTCCAACACCCACTTGTCCATTGTGATAGCGGACTAACATGGAAAAAAAGAGACACACGCAGCCTGCCTCCAATGGGAAGAGTGGTCGGGGACAGTACAGGTGGAGGGATGACACCCTCTGACCAGTCATTGGGAAGACTTGAAGGGGGCATCGACGGCTGCTGCTGGAGGGGCACCACTATCCCTACCCCCTTCCTTTTTCAGATCCTGGCCCCCAGATTTCTTGGAGCGCCAGCTGTGGAACTTCCCCTGCTGGGGCAGTTGCTGAGGAGGAGGCAACTGAAAGCACTGATATTGGAACACTAGTCTCTTGGGCTTCCTCTTCATGTCCTTCTGTGACAGAGTCTCAGAGTCCAGGGTGGCACTGGACTTCTCATTCCATGTGAGATGCCCTTCCACCCCAAGACCAAAAAGGTCAATGCACAAGAAAGGAACATCTGCCAGCCTCTGTTGGGTGTCCACTGTGAAGGTGGACCAGTGCAGCCAGGCCCTGTGCCACATGGAGACAATCGCTGCCACTGCATGGGCATAGCAGTCACCCAAGTCCAAGGCTGTCTGGAGGTGGTGTTTAGCCAGCATTTGACCATAGTCTCAGATGAGCAATACTGCCTCTCACTGCTCCAGGTGGAGAAGGGGGAGGATAATATCAAACATGCCCATCATGTCATGGCCATGGTTAGCCATCATAATGGCACAAAGTACAGTTACGTAAGAACTTACCGTAACAGTAGATCTTGGAGAGGGGCTCTTGCAGTAGGTAATTACATATAGGACTGAAGTCGGCAGGCGTCAGGAACTCACGGAAAAATTTCTAGCTAGGAGTCTCTGGCGGGGGACCGCCCCCATGTCAGGCGACCGACATCAAGCGACGTCAGTATAAAGGGGCGGTCCCCCATGCCCGCCTTCCAGTTTTTTTCTGCCAAAAGGCAAGATGAGAGAGAAGCGGATATTTCCCATCCTGGAAAAGGAGCTGGAAAAGCTAAGGGTGGGGTGGAGGGCGGGAATGTATTACCTACTGCAAGAGCCTCTCTCGAAGATCTACTGTTACAGTAAGTTCTTCCGTAACTGTACTATCTTACTTCGAGAGGGCACTTGCAGTAAGTAATTACATATAGGACCGAGTCCCAAGCAGTCTGGAACAAGGAGAAGCTCACGGGAGGAGGAAACTACTCATACACAGATCCTCTGGCTGTGAAGGCCTTAGGAAAGAAGGCCTTGCAGAACAGCCAACCCGAAGCCAGATCTACGACAAGAGGCAATGTCCAAACTGTAATGTTTCCTAAAGGTATGGACAGAAGTCTAAGTTGCGGCTGCACAGTTGTCAGCTGCCGACACATTCTTGAAACAAGCAGCTGAGGCAGCTACACTCCTAGTGGAGTGACCTCTGACTTGACCTAGCGAGGTCTTGTGATACGTGTCATAACAGAAAGTGATACAATGAGCCAACCATTTTGAAAGGCATGTTTAGAAACGGCATTGCCCTCTCTTTTGTGAGCAAAAGAGACAAACAGTTGATCAGTCTTTCTGAGATCCTTCGTCCTGTTGATGTAGTATCTCAGAATCCGGTGAACATTCAAAGTATGTAAGAAGTACTCCCCTTGATTAGAATGTTGCATAAAAAATGCAGGCAGTTCCAAGGATTGATTCAGCATAGATTCCGCTACCACCTTAGGGAGAAACCTAGGGTTGGTACGCAGAGCCACACGTTCCTTGTGGAAAATCAAGTATGGGATTTTGCACATTAAGGCCTGAAGCTCGGAAATTCGTTGAGCGGAAGTAATGGCCACCAGGAAGAGGGTCTTCCAGGAAAGGAACTTTAGGTCTGCTGATGCTGCCAGCTCAAAAAGAGGCAGAGTACACTTCACGAGAATGAAATTCAAGTCCCAAGGAGGGGCAGGTGCACGAATAGGGGGGTCTCAAATGAAGAACCCCTTTGAGGAAGGTCTTGGCAGCCTCCAGCTGCGCAAAGGATCTGTCCCCAAAAGGAACATGGTAAGCGGAAATAGCTGCCATGTGAACCTTCAAAGAGGAGTGACTGAGATCTAGGTTGAAGAGGTGACACATGTAATCCAGGAGCCTCCCGACAGGGCAAGAGAATGGCTCGAAGGCTCTGGAAGAGGCCCAAATGGAGAACCTTTTCCATTTCATGGCGTAAGTGGAACAAGTGGAAGGCTTTCTGGCCTCCACTAGAATCTCCACCACCTGCGGCAAAACCCCAAACTGGGTTTGAACTATATCTGCAGGAGCCACGCATGCAGCTGAAGAGATACGAGTCATGGATGGACCAGGGTCCCCTGATCCTGGGTCAACAAGAGCTGCGATAGAGGAAGAGTAAGAGGAGGTTCCTCTGAATACTGTTGCAGAAGAGAGAACCAAACTTGCCTGGGCCAGAACGGAGCGATGAGGATCATGTGAGCTACTTCTGAACAAAGTTTGTGTAAGACCCTCGGAATCAATGGAATCGGGGGAGAAGGCATAGATGAATCTGCCCTTCCAGTCTAGAGACAGAGTGTCTCTCCAAAATTTTTTGCGCCCTGGTGCAAGCGAGCAGAAGACGGGAAGTTTTGCGTTGAGAGGAGAGCCAAACAGGTCTACCTGAGGGGTTCCCCAGCGTAGGAAGACATCATCTACTATCCCCTGATCCAGTTCCCATTCGTGAGCTTGGGCAGATGACCGGCTGAGGTGGTCTGCCAATGTGTTCACAACCCCTGGAACATGAACCACCATAAGGTGAAGGTTGTGAAGTACTGCCCAATCCCAAACCCGCATCGCTTCCCTGTAAAGAGTGTAGGAATGAGTTCCTCCCTGTTTGTTGATGTACCACACTATGCACATGTTGTCGGTCTGGACAGCCAGATGACCAGGAAGCAGATACAGATGCAGAACTTGTAAGGCATACAGCACACGGCCCTTAGCTCAAGCATGTTTATGTGGAGAGTCTGCTTGAGTCTGAACCAAGAGCCCTGGATCCGTTGAGATCCCAAGTGGGCTCCCCAACTCTCGCCCCAGGCGTCTGTTGTCAAGAGTTTGGGAGGGGGGAGAAAGACAGAAGCGAACTCCCCGGCAAAGGTTCTCCTGAACCATCTATCATTGCAAGCCCCGGACCATCGGAGAGGAGACCAGGATCTCCCGATCTAGGTAGTCCACCAATTGATCCCACTGAGACCGAAGCATCCAATGAAAGATTCTCATGTGGAGCCGAGCATGAGGCACCGTCAGAATGGCAGCCGCCATGAGCCCGAGAAGGCAAAGGACTGACCTGGCAGAGACCCGCCTGCAGCTGGACAACAGGCAGGCCTGAGCCTGAAGGGTGGCCCCCCTGTCCGAAGGCAGGAAGGCCATACCGGAGGTCGTATCCAGGATTGCCCCGATAAACTGGAGTCTTTGAGATGGGATCAAATGGGACTTGGCCTGGTTGATGGTACTACCCAAGCTGGTGAAAACCTGCAGGGTAAGGGAAAGGGAGCGCAGGAGGTCCTCCTTGGACGGGGCAGTCAAGAGCCAGTCGTCCTGTATGGGAACACCTGAACTCCCTGGGTATGCAGGTGGGCTGCTACCACAGAAAGGCATTTGGTAAATACTTGGGGAGTTGAGATGAGACCAAATGGGAGGGTCTTGAACTGGTAGTGGTCTCCCTGAAAAGAAAACTAAAGGTATTTGCAGTGGGATGGGCAGATAGGGATACGCAGATAGGTATCCTGCATGTCCAGAGCGCACAGCCACTGTCCCAGCAGAAGGCCCTGCACAGAGAGCATTCTGAACCTCTTGTACTCCATGAACATGTTCAGGGAGCTGAGGTCTAGAACTGGCCTCACATCGGCTGATTTCTTTGGAACCAGGAAGAAATGGTAATAGTAACCCGTCTCCTGGAGGTGGGGATGGACGGGTTCTATCGCTGCCTTCCGAGGAAGGGCGGAGATTTCTTCCCGAACCAGAAGAAGGTGTTCCGGGGAGTAAGACAAACTTGAAGGGGGTTTTCTGGGCGATTTCTGAAGAAACTCTATTGAGTGTCCTTCCGCAATCAGCTGGAGCACCCAAATGTCGGAAGTGATCCTCTCCCAACCCGGCAGATGCAGGGAGAACCTCCCTCCTACTGGTTCCTCTGGGAAGCCCAGAGGCTGTGGGAGAGGAAAGGAGTCAGGAGGTGAGGCAGCACCGCTGCTGGAGTGCCCGCTGCCCATTTGGGCGGGGCTGCAGCCGGAGGCAGACGCTTGCTGGCCTTCTTCCCTTGGGGTTTTACCTTGGCCTGTGCACGTTTGTGAAAGGGATGGCCCTGAGGCTGAGGGGCTCTGTACATGGAGTCAACTTCCTTGAGAGCAGTGCCCTTCTCCCACAGGCCAGTGGTGATATCTTTGACATCACCACTGAACAGCACCGAACCCCTGAAGGGCGCATCCTGGATAGCGGACTGCACTTCGGGGACCAAACCTGACACTCTGAGCCAGGCATGATGCTGCAAACCTACGGCGAACGCTGAGCTCCTTCCAGCAGCATCCACTACATTGTAAGTAGCGCGTAGCATGTGCCTACTGGCCGAACGAGCAGAACGGACCAGGTCTGCCACTTCCTGTTTGGTCTGCGACTCAGGAAGGGAGTCCAATTTAGCTTCCACCTCGCTAAGGATAGCCTTCTGGTAATCCCCCATATGAGCGACGTAGTTCATGGCCCTAATACCCAGAGTGGAAGAAGAGAAAACCTTCTTCCCATACTGGTCCAGAAGGCGGGATTCCTTATCGGGTGGAGACGAGTTCAAATGCGTTGGGTTGGCTGTATGGCTGTGGGCGGCACTGATCACGACCGAGTCAGCCTTGGGGTGTGAAGTAAGAAAATCAACACCCTCCGGAGCCTGATATAGCCTGTCCGCCTTCCTCGGAAGGGGCTATGGCCGACGGTTGTTTCCAGATGGTAGAAACAAGGTCCGTATGAGGCTCGATCCAGGGTGGAACCAAGGTAGGAGCGACCTCAGGCAGATCCAGATGTGCAGCCAGCTTCTGCCGCTGTGGATCCGGCTCCAAAGATTTCCACTGATGCAAAGACTGGATCTTTCGTGGAAACTCCGTGAAGAAAGGATCCTCCGGAGGTAACTTTGGAGAAGTTATAGGACGGGGCTTGTCTGGAGTTCGTGGCTCGTCATCGAAGTCGGAACGTCCGTCGGAGTCATCCAAGGAAGTAGGAGGAGATGAAGACCCCTCCCCACTCGGGGGAAGAATGGACCCCTTGGGAAGATCCCGCGGTAACGTGCCACCCCCAATCTTGGAACCGGAGGGGACACCTCTGGTAACAGGAGGAGGTGTTTCCTCCCCTTGACGACGGGGTCCAGCACATGGTCCGGCGTCGGAAGGCGGCTCACTGCTTCCTTAGTGAGCTGAGCCTTGGCCTCAGCCCACCAGGAAGCCAGAGTCTCCCTCAGGTCCACCGGCAGCTGTGGGGGCGGTGGAGGAGGGGAAGGAGGGGGATACGGATATTGGGGATATCCGTATGGCGAGTATCCATACCCCGATGGCGGGAAGCCCCGCACTGGGTACTGCGGCGTCTGGTACTGCGGCGTCAGATACCGCAGACCCAGGTAAGACTGCGTCAGATAAGATGGCGTATACCCGGGCGCCAGGGGCTCCAGCAGAGCGGAAGGCCCTGGAAATGGCCCCTCAGGAGTGCCGGGAATAGGAGACCCGGCAGGTGTCGGGTCCGGCGTGGGGACGGCATCCGGAAGGGGAATGTCGCCCAGCGTCGGCAAGGCCAGTGTTGGTGCCGGCATCCGAAGGTCCAACGTCGGGTCATCTGGCCCAGCAGGAGTGAGACCTGACAGGAGCGTGCCTTCATCCTCCGAATCGCCCGGGGAAGGAGGATTAAAATCCCTGGGGTTTAACCGAGGAGATGCTGTGGCCTTGGAAAGAAGTGTCGAACGCTAAGGGGAGCCGGTGACGGCGGACTGAACGTCAGGGTCCGGGCAGACGTCAGAGGAGCTATCGTCCGACTTAGCGGAACCGGCGTCCGAGGAAGGCGCAGCGAATGAGGGCGGCCTTGTCGGGCGGGTTAGAGACCGGGCAGCTCAAGGGTTTGTTTACTTAGGGAAGGTCTTCTCCGGCGGGCCAGAGGAGCTGACGCCCCGCTTACCGGAGCCACTGCATCAGAAGACCACATGGCGGCGGCCTTGATGGGAGTGGAATCCTCCTTTAACCCGGAGGCTCCCGAAGGGCCTGAGCATGAGCCAGACGGGAGGGCCGACACCATCTTGGAAGCCTCCAAGATGGCCGTTATGGATCGGTCCCCCGGGGACGTTACCTTGAGCACGGCAACTCCAGTCGAAGTCGCGGTGGCTGAGGAGGAAGAGTCCTGGTGCTTCTCCTTGTCCTTCTATTTACAGTGACCCTCGGGCGAAGTGGAGGCCTGGCTAAGCTTCTTCAGCTCATTTTGCATGGAGGTCATTTTCTTTTTGAGTATATGGGCCTCCAGGCACAGCTGCCTCCGTCTGCGGGTGGCAGAGTTGAATTTCAGGCAATGCTAGCACTTTTCAATGGGGTGATCCGGGCCCAGACAGAAGAGGCACTGGGAGTGTCCGTCCTTGTGTGGGAGTTGGGCGTCACACGAGTCGCACTTATTTTTGTGCTCGGAGGGAGTAGGGGACGACATACACTGCACAAATCCTGATGAAAAATTTGAAGAAATCGAAGAAAAAACAGTGGTAAAACTACTGACGAATGACTGATGAAGCAGTGGAACTTAACCGCGAGGTGCTTTCACAAGCTAATGGCGGGAAAGAACTGGAAGGCGGGCATGGGGGACCGCCCCTTTATACTGACGTCTCTTGACGTCAGTCACCTGACGTGGGGCAGTCCCCCGCCAGATACTGCTAGCTAGAAATTTTTCCGTGAGGTCCTGATGCCTGCCGGCTTCAGTCCTATCTGTAATTACCTACTGCAAGAGCCCTCTCAAAGTAAGATCTAGCCTGCCTAAGACCCAAAGTAGCTGCTTTGTCTACCTTTTATCTGCGTGGTCAGCCTTACAGGACTCTTTCTCCGCTGGCTTATCCACTTTCCGCTGGTGTCTGAACTTGCGGAACACCGAGTCTGGAACCAGCCCCTCCATGAAGAGGTGGTCGGAGAAACCTGAAAGGGCACTAATGGGGATCATGTACTTGTGCACCATATGGGCTGAAAGTGCTGGACAGGATGCTGCCAGCACTCCAGAGACAGTCCTAAGATGGCCTCAGCCACCAGGAAGGCAACCCTCGGGGAGGCATCCTGATCCAGGATATCTGTGAGAGGGTAAGCGACTCTAAGGGGATGACCATGGATTTGGAAATGAGGCAAAGAAGCCCACCAAATAACACTGGCCCTTGGTCAGTGGAAGATTCTTCTGCCAGTTCCCAGTTGAAGAGCAGAGCCCCAGAGGCCATCAACTTCTGGTCTGAGTCAAGGGAAGATACCTCAAAGATGACCTTTGGCCGTAATTCACCAATGACCTCCTGGGACTCCTCACCCAGACTGATCTTCACCGACAACTGGCCTGACAAGCTGGCAGCCAAAGTTGCTGACGGGCTGGCGCTCCACTGTAACTGGTGGAGAGATGGGTGCTGGCTGCACTTGTGGGGTCTGAAATGGCGGGGGAGCCACTGATGGCTGCCACGGAAACATGGGATCTTGGGGTAGAGCCGTACTCTGCCCCGCGATGGCCCACTGCTGCCAGAGGAACTCCTCGTAGTATCAACGCATTTTGCGGTGGTGTCTCCCCACTCCAAAGGATGAGGAGGACGAGAAGTGCTGTCGACAGCACCTCCCGGTTGAGTGAAATCGAGAGCATGAATGCCTCAACTGCCACCTGACCTCAACCACTGACCAACTGGTCGAAGGTGGGTAGGGTCATCCTGGGGTCAGCCATAGACTATGTGCCTGCCCATGTGCACCAACACTGGTGTGGAGGACATGACCTCAGATGGAGGCTTGTTCTGAGCCAGATCAACTGGAGAGACCAGTCACGCTGGGTCCTGCACAGACAGGATCGGGAGTGTCCAGGTCTGCAAGGTCGGATCCTCTATCTCACCTGACAACGGGTCGAGAAACATCTCAGCCAACTGGTCGACCAGAGTTGAGGTTGACTAGCTTGTCAGCAACGCCAAGGAACCTTCAACCTGCCCAACCTGCCCCTTGATTGAGGGGCGCTCAACCTCTGTGAGCAGTCAGGTGAGTCGAAGGAGTGGTAGCACCGCGCTCTCTCCCCGTCCCATGACTGGTGACAGTGGTGCAGAGACTTCTTCACCCTGGTCTTCGACCTGGAGCTGTGGAGGACAGGGCTCTCCCAAAGTACCGGAGGGACTGGCACAACTCACGGAACTGACCCATGAAGGTCCCTAAAATGCTGGCCCCAGCCGGGAGCAGTGCCATGGTCGATGAGGTGCCTGCTGTGGTCGCCACCTCTGCTTCCATGGCGGCAAGCTGTGCTGCAGACCCAGCAGCTGCCAAGGCCTTTTTGCAGCCCTTCAAGTGGTCCTTCAGATCCCATTCCAAAGACTGGGCCTAAGCGAGCCGGGACTTCTTTTCCTCAAGGGATTCACCTGAGTGCCTCCCCACCATGACCAGTTGGGGTTGGCCCAACTCATGTAAGAGTTGGGACTTGACATTCTTTCACCAAGCTGGGATGGTCTCTTGCGGTTGTGGCGGAGGTGGAGGACGTTGGTAACCCAGGTACCCCGTGGCGTAGGGGGAGTAGCTAGGTGTCTGGTACCAGTAGTGGTAAGGGTTATGTCCCTGGTACAAAGGACCATGGCCGATCGTCAGATATCCCGGCGTTGGAGCTTGTGGTGGGTAACCAGACTACGGCCCTCCCGGTGTCGGGTAGTAGGGGAACTGAGGCAGCGGGTAGCCTGGATAGTTGCCTGTGGGGCCCGATGAAGGAGGGGCAGAAGGCCCAGGTATAGGTGGTGCCGAGGGACCGCTGGGGGTAGTGTGGTCTGTCAGCTGGCCTGGCGTCGGGGTGGGGACCCCAGAAGGGCCAGGAGGGTGCTCCTGCATTGGAACGAAAAGTCCCTGGTCCATGTCCAGATCTGAGGGAGTGTGAACTGGGGAGTGGCCCAGCGTCGGGGGTCTGAAGGCGCCTGAAGTCAGAACAGAGACAGGCAAGGGAAAAGAGACTCCCATCGACAGGCCTGCCACAGAGGCAGGCATCTCAATAAGCAAGCCCGATGCAAGAGAGGACTCCTGGACAGCAGTGCTCGCTTCTTGAGTAACTGGGGAAAAAGAGATGTTGGGCTGGGTCAGTGAAGCCCAGGAGGAGAAAACCTTGTGGGACCTAGGGGAGCCTGGAAGCTTGCTCTGCGTGACATCGGAGACCAAATGGGAATCCGTCGGGAGAGCTACCGCTGCGCGAGCTTTGGACGAGCTGGTGACCGACTTATCAGCATCAACCTGGCGGGCGTCGGAGGACCCGACGTCTGACTTACAGGGAGAAGTCAGGTAGACAGCAGCTGGGAGGCTGGAGTCTGCTGGATGACCAACGCCGGGCTCCTGGCGGTGGGGCCGGAGGGAGATTTATCGACCAAGCTTGCAACAGGCACCGAAGGAATGTCCTCCGAAGAGGAGACCCGTGACTGCCCACTGCCCAAGATGGGAGGGGGAGAAGGCGTCCAGTTTGCCGAGGCAAATGGAGACCTATGAGGTGGAGTACGCACCGATGTGGAGGCCCCACCCAGTGTGGCGTCGGCTGTCTGGCGAAGATGAGTGGATGGAGAACGGTCCCGGTGTGTCTCCTTCTTTTTCTCCGTGGGCGAAGAAGAGCATTCCCTCAGCTCCCAAAGCTCTTTTTCCATTGATGCAAGGCATTGTTTTAGGAGGTGAGCATCGAGGGCCTTCTGGCGATGGGAACATGTGGCCTGGTTAAAGGAAAGGCATATTTGCCAATCCACTACCTTATGTTTGGGGCCCAGGCAGAGGACTCAGCGGGAGTGGTCGTCCCCGTGCGGGAACTGTGCGCCGCACTTTGAACACTTTTTCTTCAGTCTATGTGAAGACATGCAACATGATGGATATGGAAAGAAATAAGAAAATATTAATATTTAGTCTACAAAAATGGTGGATGACTGAAGCTGTTCAACCGCGAGGTCCAACGATTCAGGTCAATGGCAGGAAAGAACTGGGAGGGTGGGCGTGGGGACCACCCCTTTATACAGTCATGCTGACGTCCGTCACATGACGCTGAGGGTGGTCCCATGCTATAGATTGCTAGCCAGATGTTTGTTGTGCAGTCCTGATGCCAGGGGGTGCAGTCCTGCTATGTAAAGACCTACTGCAGGAACCCTCTTGAAGTAAGATTTACAGTTACAAGTAAATAGGTCAGTAACTATCTTAAACTACCTTAATTCCCTCCACACAGTCACACTAGTGCAAACTACAAGTAGTATCCTGTTTGGAAGGAATGTACAGTTACGCAAGAACTTACCATGAAGTACAGTTATGTAACAATGTACCATAATAGTAGATCTTTGAGAGAGGCTCTTGCAGTAGATACTAACAAATAGGACTACGCCACCAGGCACTAGGACCACATAGAAAACTCTAGCTAGCAGTCTGGCGGGGGGACCGCTCACCTGATGTCACGTGACCGACGTCAGCGTGGCGCTATATAGTGAGCTGTCCCCATGCCCACCCTCCAGTTCTTCTACTGGAGACCTAGAAAGGTGTGACAGGAGATAGGAGTGGGGTCCTGGAGCTATAAAGCTATGAAAGGAGAAGTAGTAGAAGAAACCCAGTGGGAGGGAAAGCAGTACCTACTGCAAGAGCCTCTCTCGAAGATCTACTGTTACAGTAAATTCTTACGTAATTGTACTAGCTTACTTCAAGAGGGCTCTTGCAGTAGGTACTAACAGACAGAACTGAGTCCCAAGCAGTCACAATCAGACAAGTCTTAGACATGGGAGGTAGGAACAAGTTTGCAGGTAACAGGGATCTTAGGACGAGAGTCCCTGAAGAACAGCTAGGCCAAAGCCTGCTCTGCATCTAGCAGCAATGTCCAAACTGTAATGCTTAGTGAAGGTATGGTCAGAACTCCAAGTGGCAGCCGCACATATATCTGCGGCAGAGACGTTCCTGAAATGAGCAGTAGAGGCAGCCATGCCCCTGTTTTAGTGCCCTTTGACTTCCCCTGGAAGTGGTTTGTTATACTTCTGATAACAAAAGGTAATGCAGTTTGCCAACCACTTGGACAAACACTGTTTTGAAACCGCAGTGCCCTCTCTTTTGGGTGCAAGGGAAACAAATAACTGATCAGTTTTACGGACTGGCTTCGTCCGGTTAGTGTAGTAACAAAGAATTCTATGTACATCAAGAGTATGTAGAATTGCTTCTCCCCGATTGGAATGCTAAGGGTAGTACACTGGCCACTGAATGATCTGATTTAAGGTGGATTCTGAAACCACCTTAGGTAAGAACTTAGGATTTGTACACAGAGCCACCCGATCTCTGTGAAAAATCAAATAAGGCTCCTTACACATCAGGGCCTGAAGCTCAGAAATCCTTCAAGCTGAAATTATGTCAACTAAAAAGAGTGTTTTCCATGAAAGGTAGCACATGTCACAACTTGCAGCTGGTTCAAATGGAGACAGTGTGAGCTTTTCCAAAATGAAGTTCAGGTCTCAGGGAGGAGCAGGGCTCCTGACTGGGGGTTTCAAATGAAGAATCCCTTTTAGGAATGTCTTGGGTACTTCCAACTTGAGCCAGGGTTTTGCCATCCACTGGAATGTGGTAGGCAGAAATGGCAGATAAGTGGACCTCTAGGGACGAGTAACTAAGTCCAAGGTCAGAGAGGTGCAACAGATACTCTTAAGATCTGTGGAACGGGGCAGAAGGGGTCCCACTCCCTGGACAAGGCCCACATGGAAAATCTCTTCCATTTCATTGTATAAGTGGATGGCTTTCTGGCCTCCACTAGTACCTGTGCCACTCTAGAGGATATTCCAAAGCAAGCGGCAGCTATGTCAGTAGGTGCCATGCATGCAGGTGAAGGGACTGATGGCCTGGATGGACCAGAGTGCCCTGTTCCTGAGTCAGAAGGTCTTGACAGACGGGCAGGGGAACTGGGGGTTCTACTGACAGTTGCTGAAGCAGAGAGAACCAAATCTGATGCGGCCAGTAGGGAGCAATCAGGATCATATGTGCTCCCTCTGCCTGTAGTTTCAGTAATACCCTCTGTAGTAATGGTAAGGAAGGGAAGACAAACATGAATCTCCTTGTCCAGCATAGAGACAGCGCGTCTCACCAGAAAACACCACGTCCTGGAGCGAGCGAGCAGAAAGTTGATAGTTTTGCATTGGATGGGGATGTGAACAGATCGAGATCTGATCGACCCCAACAGGCGAATATTTCATCTACCACAGACTGTCTCAGCTCGCACTCGTGGATTATGGCTTGAGTGTGGCTGAAATGTGTCTGCCAGGATGTTCTGAATGCCAGGGATGTGCACTGCCATGAGGTGGAGACTGTGTTGCACTGCCCAGTACCATACTCGCATTGCTTCGCAACAGAGTGGGTACGAGCGCGTGCCCCCTTGTTTGTTTATGTACCAGACGATGCACATGTTATCTGTCTGGACCATGAGTGATCCAGGCTGGAGGAGGAGCTGGAATGCCTGAAGGGCATACAGCACAGCTCTCATCTCCAGTACACTGATATGGCACGAAAGTTCGCTCTGACCCCAAGAGCCTTGGGTCTTGTGGGTTCCCAAATGGGCTCCCTATCCCAGTCCCGAGGCGTCAGTTGTAAGGGTCTGGGAGTGAGGAGGTGGCTGAAAGGGGACACCTTTTCGAAGGTTGTCTGGAGTCTGCCACCACAAGAGGTCCTGAGCCATCGGGTTGGAGACCAGGATCATGTGATCCAGGTCGTCTGATCTCTGATCCACTGTACTCTTGAGAGTGTATTGTGTGACCCGCATATGGAGCCTGGCCAGATGTACGGTCGGAAAGGCAGCTGCCATGAGATCCAGCAAGTGAAGGATTGACCTTGCAGAGGTCCATCTCTCGGAAGCCACCAGATGTGCTTGTCGATGGAGAGTCTCTGCTCTGTCTCGCGAAGGCTCTCCCCTGGACCGTATCCAACACTGCCCCAGTGAATTGAAGGTGTTGTGAAGGGATAAGGTGGGATTTGGGATAATTGACTGAAATGTCCACCTGCTGGAAAAGATCCAGGGTACTGGATAGGGACCTGAATAGACTGTCCCTCGACTGGGCTGAAAGAAGCCAGTCATCAAGGTAGGGGAACACATGAATGCCCTGTCTGCATAATGCCACAGCAACCACCACTAGGCACTTTGTGAATATTCTGGGTGCTGACGACAGGCCAAAGGGGAGAGCTTTGAATTGGAAATGTTCGCCCTGAAAAGAGAATCTGAGAGAGCGGCAGTGGGATGAGAAAATGGGGATATGCAGGTATGTATCCTGCATATCCAGAGCACTGAGCCAATGTCCTTGATGTAGCAAGGGAAGAAGACCCGGCAGGGATAGCATTCAGAACCTCTTGTACTCTACAAAGAGGTTCAGACTGCTGAGGTCCAGTATTGGCCTGAGGTCGCCTGTCTTCTTGGAGACTAGGAAGAAGTGTGAGTAGTATCCCCTGCCCATCTGACTCTGGGGAATGGGTTCTATCGCTGCTTTTTGCAGCAGAGAGTCGATTTCCTCTCTGACCAAATGTATGTGACTCTGAAGATAATAAGAGGGACCTGGAGGATGCTCTAGCGGTCTCTCTAGAAACTCTATTGTCAGCCCAGTGGCACAGCAGAAAGATTCAATGCTGCAACGCTGGCAACCTGGGTTCTGGAATGGACTTGTGCGTTGGAGGGCCGGCCAGGGAGAGAAGGTTGAAGCGTCCACCGACTGCTTGCCTTCTCTCCGGGAGGGGATAGAGGACCGGTGCTCACTGAACCCTGGCGGAGGCCGGGTACAGCCGCAGCTTGGTGCTGCTAGCTGAGAAGCATGACGGACACTGGTGTCTGCCTTGCATCCCAGACGTCATGCTCCTGAGGGAGTAAATGTAAAATGGTGCACTGGTCAGTCGGGTGATGGCCCCCTGGATCCTCGCCGCCTGAGCTCCTGAGCCCTCATCAGCTGCCTTAGCAGCACCCAGGACAATATGAATGGCCAGCAAGGCTCATTCCCTACAAAGATAGGAGACCCACCTGATGAAGGGATACATCAGGGCACCCTTGGGCTGGCTGCGATGTGGGACAGTGGGGGCTGCTGGGGCACGAATCGATCAGTGTGGGGCTCGAAAGAGGGACAGACCAGTGTGCAGGGTGGGAGCAAAAAAAAAAGAAACTCAATTGTGTACCCTTTGGCTACGAGCTGAAGTACCCACGAGTCCGCTGTGATGGCCTCTTAGCCCGATAGGTGGTTTGCAAACCTGCCTCCTACTGGTTCCCCTTGATCTAGGTCTGGGGTGGGAAGGGTCAGAGCAAGTCACGAGGCAGTGGGGAGAGTGAAGGGTGTGGTTCCCGAGGCTCTATGGGCTTTAGCCAGGGGAACCGTGCCCGCTGAAGGTGCCCGACGTTTGTTCTAACGTCGGTTCTGCTGTTGCCTTTGCCGTCATCACTGCTGCTGAAGAAGAGGTTGCTTAGGCTTCTGAGGGGGTTTGTACATAAACTAGACAGAGTGCAAGGCTTTGCCTTTGTCCTGTAGGTCTGTAATAATATCTTTGACATCCCCTCTAAAAAGGACAGGGACCCAGAAAGGGGCATCCTGGATGGCTGATTGGACCTCAGCCGTGAGTGCCTACATAAGCTGACGGCTGTAACTGTACTCGTTGCGGAGGTATCCACTGTGTCGTAAGCGGCCCTCAGTGTGTGTTGGCTAGTAGATCTATCCGACCTCACCATACCGGCAATGCCTTACTTGAGCTCGGAGTCAGGAAGTTTCTCCAGCTCGGATTCTACCTGACCCAGAATGGATTTCTGGTAGACTACCATATAAGCAACATAATTCAGTGCTCTAATTGCCAGGGTGGATGAAGAATAGAACCTTTTCCCAAACTGATCCAGTACGTTCAACTCCTTGTCTGGAGAAGTACCAAGGTGTTTTGGTTTGGACGAACAGTCGTGGGCAGCACTAATGACCACTGAATCGGTCTTACGACGGACACTAAGGTGGTCCTTCCTTTCTGGCGTCTGGTACATCCTATCTGCCTTCCTTGCCACTGATGCTAGGGAAGCAGGCTGTTTCCATATTGTGGAGGCCAAATCCTCGTGAGGACCTATCCATGGTGGGATGAGAGTCGGAGATTACTCCAATAGTTCCAGATGCTCCACGAGCATCTGGTGTTGGGGATCTTGTTCCTCCGTGCGCCAGTCATAGGCTACCTGGATCTTTCTGAGGAGTTCCACAAAGGAACGGTTCGGGGGGGGGGCTTTGCTGATTCCCTCAGTTTTGGCTCATCTGGGGAAGGGACTTGTAATCCGATGCTGAATGGGCAGAGTCAGGTTCAGATTCCGACATCAGGCTGTCAGTGGGAGTGCTAAGTTTGGGTAGAGAGATGTCCACCGGTCTCGAGAGGTCCACAGGTCTCGAGATTTCTGTTGGCCGCTCTGGTGGAGGCAAATGCTCCGCAGACTGACCTGACATCGAAGGCCTGGAGTCCATCGACAGAGGATGTCTGTGTGTCAGCTCTCTGGTGACCGACGTCGGGGTAGCTGGAGGCAGACGTTTCTTAAGCTGCAACATGAGCTGAGATTTTGCTTCATCCCATCACAAACGAAGCATTGCCTGCAGGTCCACCTGAGGCTGGGGTGCAGGTGGAGGCTGATATCCATACCCTGGCGTTGGATAGCCTGGCACCTGGTAATAAGGTGACGGGAATCCTGTTGGGGGATAGCCCGGTGATGGGTAGTGAGGAAAACCTGGTGTCGGATACCCCAGAGCGTACTGTAGCACTGGGTAGCCGGACATCGGGTAGCTCGGTGGAGCGCCCGAGGGGCCCGGCGACGGCCCTGATGGAGGGGCCACTGGGTCTGGTGGAGGACCCGACGGGGGTGCCAAGGGGGTGGTGGGCCCGATGGTTGTTCTAGAGGGCCTGAAGGAGGGCCAAACGGCTTGTCTAAAGGGCACTTAGGAGAGGCCAGCATCAGGCCTGATGGTGGCCCAAAGGGACCCAAAGGACCCTGTGGGACTGGTATTACCATCGTCCGGTCTGGCAGCAAGCCAGGCGTAGGGCGATCCGGCATCGGCAGGGGAATGGTGCCTGACGGTGGTCACTCTCTGGATCCCGCGGTACTGGGGAAACTGGAAGAACCACCTCAAGAGGAAGAGGGTGAGAATCCCGATGGGAGGGACCCTCTGGGATCAGTTGCAGCTCAGGCAGCAACTGGTCTGGCTCCTCGACGTCAAGCCTGTTGTCGGTGCCTGCCGGAGGAACTGAGGCTTGCTGCACATCGGAGGAGCCGACGTGCGGCTTATCAGCTGTGGTCACGCGATTGTCAGAGAAGCTGACGACAGACTTAACAGCCGTACTACTCGCTGTAGACCCCATAATCTTGAGGGGTCTAAGGGTAGTAAATGTCTCTTTTACCCTGGAGACTCCAGTCAGAACGAAAATCAGTCCCGGTGGTAGGGCCAACGGCTGCTCTGAGTGTCTGCGGCTCCAGGGGGGGACTGCGGATGGGATGAAGACCGTTCCTGGTCCCGATGTCTCTCCTTGTCCTGCTTCTTCTTGTGATGGCCCTCTGGAGATGAGGACGAGCGCCTGAGTTTCTTCAGCTCCTTCTACATGGATGCCATTTTTAATTTTAATAAATGGGCTTCCAAGGTCTGCTGACGATGTTTCTGTGTGGCCGGGTTAAAACTCTGGCAGGTCTCACAGTCTTCGGTCTTGTGCTCTGGGCCCAGGCAGAAGAGGAAGAGGGAATGGCCGTCTTTATGAGGGAGCCGAGACCCACAGGAGTCGCACTTGGTTTTATGCAAATCGGGAGACATCGGAGATGACATGCATGATGCGTAAACAACACTAATACTTTATGAGAAAACAAACAAACAAGAATAAACGAGTAGAAACACTCACCCAAAATGGCGTCCACAGAAGCAACGTTCTCCGCAAGGTCCGACGTGCGAGGTTGATGGCAGGAAAGAACTGGAGGGTGGGCATAGGGTCTGCTCACTATATAGTGCCACACTGAAATCGGTCACATGACATCGGGTGGGCTGTCCCCCGCAGACACTGCTAGCTAGAGTTTTCCGTGTGGTCCTAGCGCCTTAGTCCTATCTGTTAGTACCTACTGCAAGAGCCATCTCGAAGTAAGATCAGTAGATCTTTGAGAGAAGCTCTTGCAGTAGGCCACACCGCTAAGACTATGCCACCAAGCACTAAGACCACACTGATGACTTCTAGTTAGCAGTCTACCACGGGAGACAACCCCCCCCCCAACCGACATCAGTCGTCTGACGTCAGTATAGGCTATATAAGAGGGCAGTCGCCCACACCACCTCAGTTCGTCTGCCAGAGACTGTACAGCCAGCTGATGGAGAACCGAGGAGGTTATCCCAAGAGCAAAGAAAATGCAGAAGCAAATGCGATAGAAAAAGAGAGGCAGAGGGAAGGAGGGAAAGCAGGGCTGCTGCAAGAACTTCTCTTAAAGATCTACTGTTATGGTAAGTTCTTACGTAACTGTACTATCTCACTTTGAAGAAGGCTCTTGCAGCAGGCCACATCGGTAGGACCGAGTTCCAAGCAGTACCGGTATTACCAGGATAACATCACTGGGAGGAGGACAAGTCAGTAGTCAATAGCTCATGACAGAAGGCCCTGAAGAACAGCCAGGTCGAAGTTGACTCTACGCTGAGAGGCGCTGTCCAGACTGTAATGCTTGATGAAAGTGTGGACAGAACTCCAGGTGAAAACTGCACAGATGTCAGCAGCAGACACATTTCTGAAGCAAGCCGTGGAGGCAGCCATACCTCTGGTGGAATGGCCCTTGACTACCCCCAGAAGGAACTTGTTCTTGTGGTAGCAGTAAACAATGCAATTAGCTAACCACTTAGACAAGCACCGTTTGGAAACAGGAGTGCCCTCTCTCTTAGGGGTGAACAAAACAAACAACTGGTCAGTTTTCCTCAAAGACCTGGTGCGGTTTCTGTAACACTGCAACATTCTATGAACATCCAAAGTATGGAGCAAGGCCTTCCCCTGATTTGAATACTCAGGAAACTTAACTGAAAGGTGGATGGATTGATTCAAAGTAAACTCAGACACCTCCTAACGTAAAAACTTAGGATTAGTATGCAAAGACATCCTGTCTTTGTGAAACATCAAATAAGGCTCTTTACGCATCACAGCTTGGAGCTTGGAAATCCTTCGAGCAGAAGTAACAGCAACTAAAAAGAGCGCTTTCCACAACAGAAAGCACAACTTGCAACTTGTGGCCAGTTCAAAGAGAGGTAAAGTGAGTTTCTGTTGAGATTCCATGGAGGGACCGGGTCCCGAATAGGAGGTTTCAGGTGCAAAATGTCCCGCAGGAATGTGTAGGACACATCAAGCTGAGCGACTACTTTGCTCTCAATAGGTGCACGGTACGCAGAGATGGCAGAAAGGTGCACCTTAAGGGAGGAGTACCCCAGGCCTGAATCAGAAAGGGGAAAGGAGGTACTCCAACACCTGATTCACTGGACAGGTGAAGGGATCCAAATGGCGAGCAGTAGTCCAAATGGAAAAGAGCTTCCATTGCATAGCATAAGTAGCCCTGGTGGAGGGTTTCCTGGCTGCCACCAGAACATCAGCAACTCTAGAGGACATCCCAAAGCGGGAGATAGCTAAGTCTGCAGGAGCCATGCATGAAGATGCAGTGACTTGAGATCCGGATGGAACTGAGTGCCTTGGCCCTGGGAGAGCAAGCTTGTGCACAGGGGACACCGGAGGTTCCACAGCTAGTTGTTGCAGCAGGGGAAACCAAATCTGGCATGGCCAGAAAGGAGCTATGAGAATCATCTCCGCTCCTTCCAACTGGAGCTTAAGCAGAACCCTCTGCAGGAGCAGGAAGGAAGGGAATGCATACAGAAACCTCCCCTTCGAGGAGAGGGACAATGTGTCTCGCCAGAAAATTCCAGGTTCGGGATTGAGCGAGTAAAAAAGCGGCAGTTTTGTGTTGAGTGGGGATGCAAAGAGGTTCAAATCTGGACTACCTCACCTGTCAAAGTGGTCTTCGACCACCGAGGTTAGAAGAGCCCACCTGTGAGTCCACGACCTGGAGTGGCTGAGACTATCTGCCAAGACATTTTGAGCGTCGGGAACATGGACATTTGAGAGCTCCAGACTGCTCGATGATCCAATACCAGACCCTCATCGGCTCCCAACACGGGGTAAGAGTGAGTCTCCCCGCTGCTGACGTAGTAAACTATGCACATATTGTCCATCTGAACCAGTAACGAAGACCCGGGAGGAGGTGAGTCTGATAGGCCTGTAGAGCATACAAAACCGCACGCATCTCCAGGACATTGATATGAAGAGCTTGCTCTACGTCCGACCAGGTACCCAGAGTCTGGTGGTTGGCCATATGGGAGCCCCATCCCATGCTAGAGGCATCCGCCATAAGAACCTGACAGGGAGTTGAAATCTGAAAAGGGTCCTCCTGCGACAGATTGACCAGGTTCATCCACTAGGCCAGAATCCTCCAGACCGGGTTGGAGACCAGGACCAATTGGTCGAGGTCATCTGTGCGCTGGTTGCACTGGACCCATAGGGTCCACTGTGGCACCCGCTTGTGAAGATGGGCCAGGGGGACTGTGGCAACAGATGCCGCCATATGGCCCAGGAGATGTAGGAAGACTCTGGTAGGAACCTGTCAGCTGGAAGAAACTAGACAGGTCTGCTCCATCAGACGGGCTCTCCTGTCCTTGGGCAAAAAGACCTTGCCCTGCCAGGTATCCAGGATTGCCCCTATATATCGAAGGTGCTAAGAGGTAGGACTTTGTCAGATTTATCATGACCCCCAGGTCCTGGAAAAGGCAAGAGGTGCAGTCCAGAGTCCAAACCAAGCGATCCCTGGAGGGGGCTGCTAACAGCCAGTCATCCAGGTAGGGGAAAACATAAAAGCCCTGCCTCCTCAAAGCTGCTGCCACCACTGCCAGGCATCTGGTAAATACCCAAGGGGCTAAGGAAATGCCAAACCGAAGGGCCCGAACTTGGAAGTGGGCACCCTGAAAGTGGAAGCGGAGGAAATGATGGTGAGCAGGAAATACCTAGATGTGCAGGTAAGTGTCCTGCATGTCCAGCAAACAGAGCCAGTCCCCCGGTGCAGCACGGGCAGCAACCCCTGAAGGGTCACGATCCTGAAGTGTTTGTACTCTATGTAGAGGTTCAGGTTGAAGAGGTCTAGGATGGGCCGAAGATCCCCGGTCTTTTTGGGGATGAGGCAGAAGTGGGAGTAAAACCCCCTTCCCCACTGAGCCTGAGGGACGGGCTCTATGGCTCTTTTTTGGGGGAGAGCCTGAATTTTCTCCCAAACCAGGGGCAGGTGCACGGGAGGGTAAGTAGAGTGGATGGGAAGGGTCTCGGGAGGCCACTCCAGGAACTCCAGAGTGTGACCTTGAGCTATGAGCTGGAGAACCCAGTTGTCTGTGGTCACTGCTCGTCACCTCACCAGGTGGAGAGAGAACCGACCTCTGACTGCCTCCTCTGGACCCTCAGTTGGGGGAGGGAGTGGTTAAGGAGTCAGGAGGCGGGGGTGGGAGCAGGCAGGGGGGCAACGGGACCCCTGGGGGCTCGAGCAGCACCAACTGGGGCAGTGGTGGCCTTACGTCATTGCTGGCCCTTGGCAGGTTGGCCTCAAGCCTGCTTGCAGGAGGACTGATGAAAGGAATGGCGTTTGTTCATTTTAGGCTGGATATGGTAGAGTGGACCGATTTAAGGGCTTTTCCTGACTCCTGCAGATTAGAAATGAGGTCCTGGACATCACCCCCAAAAAGGACCGAGGCCCAGAATGGAGCATCCAAAATACTGGCCTAAGCATCCAGGGCAAAACCTGAGACCCGGAGCCAAGAGTGGTGCCGAGGCAAACACCAGCAGCAGCCCCACGCCCAGAGTATCGTAAGATGCCTGGAGCACATGCCTGCCTACATCTGAGCCCGACTTCATGAGTTGGGCAAGCTGTGTTTTCGTGGAGTTCTCTGGTAGAGTCTGAACAAGGTCCCTAGCCTGGTTCCAGATGGCATTTTGGTACTGTACCATATGGGTCGGATAATTAATGGTCTTAACAGCCAAAGTAGCAGAGGCAAAGACCCATCTGCCAATCTGGTTCAGCTGCTGGGATTCACAGTCTAGGGGGAGAACACTAAGGTGCTTGGGCTTCTTAGAGCAGTTGCGGGTGGCGTTAATGACCATGTAATGCTCCTTGGGGTGACTCCCCAGAAAGGGCTTGCTAGCCAGTGCATGACAGAGACAATCTGCCTTTTAAGGGAGAGGAGGAATAGTGGAGGGATGAGCCCAAGCTGCCTTGGTAATATCCTCACATGAGTCAATCAAGAGTGGCACCACCACTGACAAGGCACCCTTCTGCCAAAGAAAAATGGCTAGGCGGCATCTCTCCAGGTCTTGTGTCTCCGTCTCCCACCCCACAATGGACTGGATGTGGCGCATAAAGTCCATGAAGGATGGATCATTGAGGGAGGGGAACTTGGGCACCTCCTCAGGCAGGTCCTCACCTCCCAAAGACTCCCCTGGGGAAGAGGAAGACCCTAAGGATTCAGAGTCATCCTCAGATGACTCGCTGTCTGGAACCAGCATCAAAGGCAGGTGATCGTCCTGCCTGGAGCCTGAACCAAAGTCAGGTCAGGCCCCGGAGGACCCCTGACATATGGGAATTGCTCAGCCCAGCCCTACCTATATCCCGGGGCAGAGGGTCCCGGGGGGGGATGAAGGGGAGAAGCCGATGGTGGGCTCTGAGGGGCGGGGGTCTGCTTCTGCATAAATGACTGCCACAACGAAAATAGGGCATTTTAGTTCACCTGTGGAGCAATACTATACACAGGTAGGAAGGGTAAACCTGGCGCTGGGTCAGGAAACGACAGCTGAGGAGCTGGCAATGGGTAACCCAGCGTATGTACAGGCGGTACTGGCAAACAATCCGGCGATGGGCCAGTGGGCGTTGGCTGCGGTGAAGGTTGAGGCAGGGGCAACGACGGCGTCTGACCCACTAGCTGGGGTGTTGACAGTACCGGTGATGGCTTGGCTGGTGATGGCCTGACAGGCGACAGCCTATAGCACCCAGGCAAGGGGTCCACCAACACCGGTGCCACAGGACAGTCCGGCGCCTGAAGGGAGGGAGATCCCCTGGGCAAAGGCAGAAGCGATGCTGGAGAAGAGATGGCGATAGCTTGCTGCAGGTGCTGTCTACCAGAACTGGCATCGGTCCCAGAGGAGAGGGCCAACGAAGGCAGAGCCGTGGCCAGGGGAGTGAAGGGTGCAGAGCTGCCACCCGAGAGCCCAAAACTGGCCAAGCCACCTGGCTGAGAGCTTGAGGAGTTGCCCCTGAGCATCAGGGGCTGGGGAGCAGGAGACGAAGTCTCCTGCGCTGAAAAGCCACCACCCGAAATGGAGATGAGGGCAGATGGAGGAGCCACCAGAAGCCCATAGGAAGTAAGGGCTGGCAGGGCTGAAGACGCTGACCCCCCATGGGAGGAGACACCATCGCAGTCGAAGATTTAAGGAGCAACCATGACCGGAAAGCTGACAGGGCCTGTTCTTGGTGCTTATCGCGTTGTTTATGCTTCCCTGACTTCTCCTCGTGGAAAGAAGAACAGGCACTGGAGGACTGTGCCACGAGGTCAAAGAGCTCCTGGCCTGCAGCTCCTTTTCCATGGCAAGCAGCTTCTGCTTATGAAGATGGCACTCTAGCGTTTTTAATCAACGTCTCAGAGTGGCCTGATTGAATTTCTGACAAAACTGGCAGACTTCGGTGTCATGGCTGGGACCTAGGCAGATCAGGCATGAAGAATGACCATCCTTCTCAGGAATCTGTTTGCCGCTGGCACACTTCATGGAGTGGTCAGAAGAAGAGGCTGGTGTAAAAGATAATAAACTTATTGGAAAAACACCGAAAAATTCGATGTTTTACACTAGAAGAAACAAAAATAAAGCACAGAAAGTGCAGGAAATGGCGGTCGACTGTAGCTGTGATGTTCACTGAGGTCCAGCATGCATGGGTCGACAGCAGGAAAAGAACTGAGGTGATGTGAGGGACCATTCTCCTATACAGCCTATACCGATGTCAGAAGACTGACGTCAGCGGGGGGTGGTCCCCCTGTGGTAGACTGCTAGCTAGAAGTTTTTCGTGTGATCCTAGTGCTTGGTGGCATAGTCCTACTGGTGTGGCCTGCTGCAAGAGCCTTCCTCCAAGTAAAATCTACACATTCAGGTAATTTGAGCAAGCAGTAAAAAAGATCTGGAGCATGAAGTGGAGAAAACATGTGAAGGGGAGGAGAAAAAAAGAACTTTCACAGAACTTTGCACATGCTCAATAAAACTACACTAGTGCAACTACTTGGAAAGCATCTCAAACACAAAGTTCAGGCACTCACCACCTTATTAAGTGTAAGGACACCAACAGCTTAGTCAGTTCATTTAAAAAGTAATTTATTGACAAAAGACCAGAGTGTAAAAACACCCCACAACATGTCCCGCCGTTTTGGACAGGGCCTGTCCTTTATCAAAGGCCTAACATAGTGATTTAAGGTTGGAAGAGATTCTAGATTCAGCACTCCCAACCCCATTAGCAGTAGTTAAGTAAGTTTAAACATGTAACAATTTAAAGGTATTCCCTACCCTCTATTACCAAAGTATCCTCCGATTCTCTTGGTAAGCAGACATTTGTCCAGGCTTACTGATCCTTGAAGGAGTGTACAATATTGTTGGTAATCGATACAGCAGGAATAAAGTTTGCTTTGGAAACCCTACATGAAAGGTTCCCTAACATGTTACCAATTATAGTATAAATGAAACAGAGAATCAAAATTCTACAAGCAATCTAAATAATAAAACCAGGAACGTTCCTACATCTTTATGGCTGGAGGAAGCCTGTAGTGAAATATTAGTAGAAATACCACTAATGTAGTTACTGGGGGTTTTAATAAAAAAGTACAGCATGCAATGCTCAGGATTTCAAATCATATCTGACATTCTCCCACCTCTGTCTTAAAAGATAGGAGGTCAGGGAATGTGGATTACTTAAGTACATAAGGTAAAAAAAAAAAAAGACTCTAAAACATAGAAATTAACATACTAGTCATTTTTATCTTTTGCTGCAAAAATTAGCCTCTAAAACTGCAAAGTGCATCACCAAGGACAGCAGATGGTCTGACGTAATTTGACGTGTTTTCAATGCCTACGAATCTGCAACTCCATCCCTGCATAAAACACAGCTTATCCCGGATTTGATGGAAATTTCTCATTGAATTTAGGTTGCATCTGTAGCAGTCCAGCAGCTGTCCACACTCAGTACTAGACATCAGCGCTACTGTCATCACAGGCTGGTTATGTAAGCACCATGTTTGATAAGATCAACACACAAGTGCTACAAAAAAAAAGGTATTTAATAGAACTTATATGCACTACAGCTTCTCTGATGTGTTTTATTTTATTGATATCTGCTTTTGTCTTATATTCTCAGTAGTCTAGCTCCAAGGCCGTGTATTCACATAGCCAGAAATACTGTAGTAATATGCATTAAAGCAGCAATGTGGATGAACAGCATGCGCACAGGGCAGGACAACTGATCAGTTTTATTCTCTTGTGAATGCCAAAGTAATCATACCTTCTCCTTGCAGTCAGACAGGGAGACAAACTCCTAAATATGTGCTGTTCAGAGAGTCTTCTCCTATCCGAGTCCAAAGACATGATAAACCACCCAATGACCTTCAGAAATGTAGTGTCTAGTTTTACATGTGAATTTCAGAAACTACAACTAGAACCAGTAATTGTGACCATGTGTAGCTATGCCTTCCAAGGATACCAGTGTACATCTCCTCAGGTCGGCACTCAAGTGTGTGCCACCAGGTCGCTGGGTTGTCAGGTGGTGACACCTCATGTCTCAGAGGTTCAGAAAGGTTGAGGGGGCTTGGATCTTTACTCCTAGATGAGTGGGGACTCATAGCCTAAAGCTATTTGCCTGGTGCATCCACCCAGAGAATTAAAGTGGGCCTGGTCAGAATTATGGGACCTCCCCTGGGATGCAGTATCAACTCACTTCAGGATACCTCTTGTGACTGCATAGTAGTGGTAGCAGTAGCAGATTTATTTGGCCCCCTATCCTGAAGGAACAAGATGACTCATAGTATACAATAACAGCAGACAACCATGCAGATATATACGCCTGAAACATAGCTGACTGAATAATCAACAAACAATAAACAAGCATTTGTCAAAGCTGAATGTTTGCTTGCTAGCATTAGCAGTGGAAGTGCAGGAGTTAGATAGATGCAGTATAGGAATGACACTGAAGTACTGAACTGACGACAACTCCACCCTCACTCTGCAGAGATGGACAGGCATTGAGGTGTGCCTTTGGGTTGTCACCCATGACGATTACGACATTTCACCTCACCCTGCCTTTCAGCCACTGACAAGTGTCAAGGTGTGCCTTGGGGTGTTTGGGCTTAACATTCATCTCATTCCATAAGGAAATACGCTGAAATGGGCACAGTATAGGAGAATGGGGTGAACTCTGGGGGCAAACGGTCCAAGGTGCACCTCAATGCCTGTCACTGGCTGGAAGGTGGTAGGGGGTGAAATGGCATGAGCATTACTGTCGACAATCCCAAGTCACACCCCTGACACCTGTCAGTCCCTACAGGGTAGAGTATTAAGGTAGAAGACCCCAACGCCCTTGACGTTTCCTAGTATTTTTACTCCCAAGTTTTCCACATGAGCTTTTAGTGACCCCACCGCATGAACAGTGACACTATCAGTTCGTTAGGCGAAAGGGGATTTTGCACAACACATTTCGAACAGGATGTGAAAAGTGACAGGTGTACTGTTCATGAGGAGGTGTAAAAAATGTCAGTGTTGAAAATCTGGAGTGAAAATATAAAAAAAACTGGTGAAGTCACCAGCGTGCGTAGAAACTGCGCAATATACACCCATAATGTAATTAGTTTGAGGATTTTTTACAGCAGATTTTCAACATAGACATTTTGGGACCTTCGCTCATGAACAGTGTCACTGTAATTTTCTTAATCTATCCCGAACACTAATTTCTCACAGCAACCGCTCTATTCTGCTCTGGAAGTGCGAAAACACATTTCAGCCAGGGTGTGAAAAATGACAGCTGTACTGTTCATAAGGAGGTGTGGAAAAATGTCAATGTTGAAAATCTGGACTGAAAATATTACAAATTCTTGAACTTACGAGGGTGCGTGGAAATTGCGTAATGCACGCAAGTAACACAGTCATTTTATGGACTTTTGTCACCAAATTTTCAACATAGCCATATTAACACCTCTGCTCATGAACAGTGTCACTGTGATTTTCTTAATGTGTCCTGAACATTAATTTCGCAAACCGACCACACCAATGTGTGCTACATGTGCGAAAACACATTTTGAGCGAGATGTGAAAAATGACAGCTGTACTGTTCATGAGGAGGTGTGGTAAAATTACAATGTTGGAAATCTGGAGTGAAAATATGACAAATTCTCAAAGTTACGAGTGTGCGCAGGAACTGCACGCACTTACACTAAATAAAACAGTCATTTTGGAATTTTTCCACCAAATTTTCAACATAGGGCTTTTGGGAGCCTACCTCATAAACTATGACACTGTCGTTTCGTAAATCAGTCCCAAAAGGTGGTTCCATGCAGTGACCGCAAAATCACCTTTCGGGACCAAATAACAAAATGACAGTGACTGAGTTCATGAGGTGGGGTACCAAGAACCCCATATTGAAAATTTGGTGAAAAAATTCCCAAAAATGCCGAAGGTATGCACCAAAGTTGACCCCCCCATTTATGCCATTATACAGCTTGCCAGCATTTCTTCAGTTTGTGGTCGGCTTTGAAGTGTGCAGACGTGTTCCTGGTCCACTGAAGATCGTCGCGCCAGCCTCCTGAGGTAAGTATAGGGTGAGGTGGGGACGTGGGACACTCAGAGGGTGGGTGTGCGGCAAGACAGTCAGCGAGGGACTGTTTTTTCTTACAGGTGACTTTTTTTCCCTGAAGACAACGCGGGACTTTTTACCGCTGGGGTAGGCTCCCAGCGTGGCAGCTGGAAGTCTGTTGGGGGCAGAGGAGCCGATGGGGATTGGGCACCCCGTCATACATGGAATTTTGCCATGCTGGGTGGGCTCCCAGCGTAGCACCTGGAAGTCTGTTGGGGGGCAGAGCCGACGGGGTATTAGTCACCCTCATCAGCCATTCAGTGTGTGTGTGTGTGTGGGGGCACATGAGCACGTTGGGGTGGAGCTCCAGTGTGTTACTTGGGTGTTTGTTGGGGGGGAGCTGTCTATGACAGCTGTTCCAATGCAGTGCCGTGTAGGCAATTGGCTACATGTTACCACCGCTGATTGCAGAGGTGTTTTGCTTGGAACTGTACGCCACTGCATCTGAACTGCTGTCATAGACCGCTTGGACATTTATTGGTGCAGTGAGGCCGTGCCTGCGACAAGGAGCAGGGCATTGGAAGTGAGGTGGCACACCTACGAAACTTCGTATGGTGGCACTATGTTTCTTGCACATGCATGCAAGCAAACATAATGGCTCAATTTTTTTCTTTTTTCACAAGGCACAGTTGTTTATAATAACAAATAACAGAGCATGTTTGACTTAAAAAATGATGTTTGAGCCTTCACTTAAAACACTCCAAGGAGGGGGTACATCTTAAATGATGGGGCAACGTATTCCATATGTAAGGTGCTGAAACAGCAACAGCCAGTCACCAGATAGCTTTAACCTAGATCTGGTAACATCTAAGAGGAAGAATGGAGAGAGTGGCCAGGAGCATACAGATGGAGGAGATCTTTGAGGTAGGCCAGGCCCAGATCGTGTAGGGCTTTGTATGTTAACAAGCCTATTTTGTAGGTGACATGCCATCAAAACAAACACACAGTGCAACATCCACAAAACCTGGGAGATATGCATAGGGCAGGAAGCTCCAGCAATCAACCTGGCTGCGAAGTTCTCCATCACCTGCAAGCAGGGTATCAACCCAATTGATATCCCAAGGAATAGAGTGTTACAGTAATCCAGCCTCGAAGTAGCGAAGGCATGTACTACAGTCTTGAAGTCCTTGGATCCTAGATATGGTCTGATCTGGGCGACATACCTAAAATGGAGAAAACCTCCATGGTCTACAGCGGACACCTCGTGTTCAACTCTTATTCTGTACTCCTGATGATACCCAGATTCTTTACCCTATCCCTGGCAAGGAGTGTGGTTGCACCCAACTGTACACAGCCACCTCCCTTCCTTTATCTACCAGTCTTTGAGAACTAGAATTCACCAGCAATACTTCCTCCATCTTATCTGCTTTCAGCCTTAAACAACTTGAGGCCATCCAATCATTGATGTCAGATAGGCATCTATTCAACACATCAACACTGTCACCTCCACCTGGGGTACATGACAGATGCAGCTGAGTATCATCAGCATAGCAATAAAAACTCAGGCCATATCTTCGAATGACCTCATCCAGTGGCAGCAAATACATTGCAAACAACGCAGGTGACAAGGTCGAACCCTGAGGCCCCCCACAAGTACAACAGAGCCTAAGGGAAAATTTCCTAAGGCTACAGTTGCCCCCTGCTGGAAAAGACTTGAATCAATTCAAAACAGCGCTTGTAAGTCCTCCCAAGTGCCTCAGTCAAGCCTGTAAAAACTCCATGGTCTATGGTGTCAAATGCTGATGAGAGATTGAAGAAAACCAAGGCAGACTGCTCTCCTTTCTCCCTTACCAGAAGAAGATTATTTTGCATGCTGATGAGTGTTATCTACACGCTGTGATGCCTCCTAAAGCTCAAGTGGAATGGCTCATAGACTTGAAAATCTCTCCAGGTGAGCTTTATGCTGTATTGCCACCACCTTCTCGACACTTTTTCTTAAACCAGGAAGATTGAGATTGGTCTGCAATTGGACAAGACATCAAGGTCCAGAGAAGGGTTCTTAAGGGGGGTTTCGCCAACACTCTTTTCAGAGCTGTAGGGAAAACCCACTCCTCTAGGGAACACCAAACAGTCTTTTTTTTTTTTTTTAACCATCAGTTTTTCATTTCTTGAACAGTGCTTTAGGATACAACGCATTTAAAAAGTGCTAGATAAATGGTGATTCTTCTTCATCAATACTTTCTGCTCCTCTCTCCTTGATCTGGCGGCCCCCACCCCAGACACCAACCCATCCAGTTGTCTTACTGGTTATCCACCACTGTGGGTGTCCTGCCACATGAAGTCATGCAGGGCCTGCAGGGAAGCTGAGTGGTGTGGGGCTTTTTTCCTGTTTTGATGCTTTCCATGTCGTCTGTGTGCAATGACACGGTGCAACTGCGAACATCCCCCTGTGTCCAACTGCTCCCACCATAACTGCCACCCAGCCTCTGCAAGGTAGCAGTCAAGAGGCAGGGCACAGGATCCCCCCTCCCCAAGGGAAGTGAGCAGTCCTTAGGACACTCGATCCTCCCTCACCCAGCAAACCCCCGAGCAATCCTGGTCTGGTCCTGAACCCAGGTCACAGGTGTGGCAAATGGTAAGGTGACCAGCACCTTAGCTCGCCACACCACTGGGCTGGTTAACACCTGACCATAACCAGACCCAGACACCCCACCATGCCAGGTTGGTCCTGGATTCTGTAGAATCGCCCCAGCTGGCACCTGCTGAGATCTTTCCCAGACTGCCAGAATGCCCACACTCAATAAAGGCTGGTTAGCACTGGGCCGTGACAGCCCATGATCACAGACCGAATGGAGGATACCCGATCAAGGAAGAACTGACCAAACTCTTCAGCTTTCTGTTAATAACTCTCCTCTGGACTGAAGACAGACAGGATGTAATAATCTGTCCATAATACTGAAAAGTTTAGCTGGTCTTTTCCTCCCCACAGTAATCACCCACGACAGGAACTGTCTTTCTCGAGCTGACTGCCCTTTGATATTTACTACAAAGAGTTCTCAGGACTAGTCTATCCTCCAGTCATCCTGATCTTCTCCTAGAATGCTCCAACCTCCACCCCTTGGCTTTCTATCACCTAGGCTCCTCACCATACCAAGGGGAGTCCTGGCGGGAGACCCTAGAGCATACATGAAACAGCACAAGGGAGTATAGCAATGCAATTCTGTTCCCACACCCAACCAAAGCAGTTACACAACCCAAGCTAATAATGGCTATGGACAACAGAATTACAAATCACAATGAGCATGTTTCATTTTCATTTCATTTTTTTTAAAACTGGTTAGCAGATGAACAATGTTGCCCTTTTTCACTTGCGACCAGTACAACATACAACCAAAAAATACAGGTTACTCACCTGTAACAGGAGTTCTAGGAATGGTATATGTTGTTCATCCACACTCATTGGCAGGTATCCTTGCCGCTTTAAATCTTGCCGGAAGGTCTTCAAGCTTGCTCCTCCCACCCACCCGGGTGGTATAACTCTCGGCTCCGCCCCATGACGCCAGATCTGGCCCACTGGAAGCCCAGGTTGTGCGTCGGCCGGAGAATGGAATGGGGATGAACAACATATACCATTCTAGAACCCTGTTACAGGTGAGTAACCCTGTGGCTTAGGACATGGATATGTTGTTCATCCACACTCATTGGCAGACTCCTAGCAGTTCTCCGGGAGGAGGAGGCAAGACGCACACCCCAATACTTACTTGGGAAAGAGAGACTGAGAACTGAGGCCCCAAAACCAGCATCCCGGCGTGACTCAAGGTCGATGTGGTAATGGGTAATAAAGGTGTTTGCTGACTTCCAGGTGCCCTGCAGATTTCCTGGATAGGGACGTCTCTGGAAGCAGCCACCATTGCAGCAGTATGGCGGGTAGAATGAGCTCTTATCCTCTGGGAGGCTCCATGCCCGCCAACTTATAGCAGAGATCTATGCAGGAGGTTACCCACCTGCTTATCGTCCGCTTGGCTTGCAGGTCTGCCAGATGCGGCTTCAGCGTAGGGTGACAACAGCTGGCGAACCTCTCCTCGGTTCTTCAGCCGTACCCTTATAATAAGCGAGCGCCTTCAGGGTCCAGAGTATGGAGCCCATATTCGGCCTCCGAGGTGTGATTGGGGTAGAACACCGGCAGAGTCAACACCTGGTTAAGGTGAAACTCCGACACCACCTTCGGAAGGAATTTCGGGTGGGGGCGCAGGACAACCTTGTCCCTGTGGAAAACCAGGTAAGGAGACTCGATGGAAAGCGCCTGGAGCTCTCCCATCCTTCTGGCTGACGTGATAGCCACCAAGAAGGCGGTCTTCCATGACAGGTGAGAGAGAGCACACCTGTGCATAGGTTCGAATGGCTTGCCCATGAGCTTTGCCAGTACCAGCAGTAGATCCCACGGAGGTGGGGGTTCCCGCACTGGAGGGGAAATGTGATCAAGGCCTTTGAAAAAGCGCCAGACCACCTTCTCCTGCGCCACCGACTGCTTCCCGGCCCGCGCCCGGTAAGCAGAGATGGCTGCCAGGTGCACCCTTAGGGTCGCCGACCAAGCCCTTGACTAGAAAGGACCATAAATAGTCCAAGATGCTTGCCAAGGAACAGGAGGAAGGGTCCAAGCCCTTTGTTCGACACCAAATGGAAAACCTTTTCCATTTGAAGGCATAGCATTTCTGATCGACTCACGGGACGCCTCAACTACATTGAGGACCTCGTCGGAAAGACCCAAGGCCTGGAACTCTAGCCGCCAGGAACCAGGCGTCAGGTGCAGGGATTGAAGGTCCGGATGGAACACCTTCCCTGATTGACTGAGAGCAGGTCCGGGCGAGCTGGAAGCTGCCCGGAGTCCTGGAGCTGAGACTGAGGAGATCTGGGTACCAGAACTGGCGAGGCCAGTCTGGGGCTATCAGAATCACCTGCCTTGTCCCTCCTCGCCTTGAGAAGCACCTTGTGGATCAAGGGAAATGGGGAAAGGCGTGAAGAGGCCCGGGGTCCACTGCCTCGAGAAGGCATCCCCTGCAGCGAGCCCTACTGAGGGGACGGGCATGGAACAGGCTCAGCCTCGTTCTCCTGGAGGCAAACAGGTCCACCTGAGGTGTGCCCCAATGGGAGAACAGATGCTGTACTACCCGGCAGAGAGACCACTGTGGGATGCAGCCCCTATCTGGCTCAGGGCATCGGCCAGGGTGTTGGAGGCTCCTGCCACGTGAATGGCTAGGAGATCCGCCTCCAGGCTGCGCACGAGTGACCAAATGCGGAGAGCTTCCTTGCATAGAAGCATGGAGCGGGTCCCGCCCTGGCGGTTTAGATAGTACATGGTCGTGGTATTGTCCGTCTGGACTCGGACCACTTGACCCCGGAGGAACGGAGCAAAGGCGGTGAGAGCTAGGCGGACCGCCTGAGCTCCAGCAGGTTGATGTGGCATCGGGACTCCCGCGGGGACCAGAGGCCATGAGCCCGGTGTTCCCCCAGATGGGCACCCCAACCCATCAGAGAGGCATCGGTCGATAGAGAGACCGTCGGCTCGGGGCAGACGAACGGGATGCCCTCCTGCAAATGATCTGGAACGGTCCACCACTGGAGAGCGTTCCACATCCCCTGTGTCACCGACACAAGCTGGTCCAAAGGATCGCAGCTGTTTGACCACTGGCTGGCCAGTCCCCACTGAAGGGGACGCATGTTCCAGCGGGCCCAACGGACCACGCTGGTGCAGGCCGCCATGAGACCCAGGAGGCGCAGGAAGTCCCGGCAGGCGAATTGCCCAACCAGAAATGATCGGGCAAAGGAGGAAAGAACCTCGGCCCTGTCCGCGGAGCCGCGGCCTGGCTCAAGAGAGTCGGAGCTGCGCCCGATGAATAGAATCACCTGCTTCGCTCGAGTTCGACTTGGCCTCGTGATAAGGAGGCCCAGTTGAGAGCAGACCTGGAGGCCAGATTTCTGGACCACTCTGCCTCCTTCCTGGAGGGAGCTGCTATCAGCCAGTCGTCCAGGTAACGGTACACCCGACCTCGGCCGCAGGGAATGCTGTCACCACTGCCATGCATTTGGTGAAGACCCTGGAGCTGGAGACAAGCCGAAGGGCATGGCTTGGAACTCGAAGAGGGATCCTTCCGCTCGGAAGCGAAGGAATCTCTGGTGAGACGGACGGATAGGGACGTGAAAAAACGCGTCCTGCAAGTCCAGAGAGCAGAACCACACGCCGCGTTCCAAGGATGGTATTATCTGAGCCAGAGTGACCATCCTGAAGGTTCGAGACCTTAGGAACTTGTTTAGGTCGTGTAGGTCGAGAATGGGGCGCCAGCCCCGTCCGCCTCGAACCAGGAAGTACCTGGACACAAACCCTGGGTCTGAAGGAGGGTCCACCACCTTCTTATCACCTCCTTCTGGAGGAGGAGAGCGCTGTCGGCTCCAGCCGCCAGTGAGGCTGGGGATCTCGAAGCCCCGAGGCGACGGCCTGAAGGGTGGTGCCTGCTCGAATTCCAGAGGCAGCCTCTTCCCACCACCTCTAAGACCCACCTGTCCGTGGGAAACAGCGGACCAGGCGGAACGGAAGTGCGGAGCCGTCTCCACAGGGGGACCTAGGATAAGGTGGACGTGAATGGGGCGACACCCCTCAGCCCGTCACTGGGCAGGCTTGGAGGAGGGACCGGCCGAGGACCTCCTGGGCCTTTCCTCCTGCCCCTGTTAGAGGAAGCCGCGCTTGGGTTTGGGATGCCAAGGTCGAGCCTGCTGGCCCTGACGTTGCTGGGCCGGGCCAAAGGGCCACAGAAGGACAAGGTTTAGGCTGTGGTTTTGCCTTTGTCCTTCTGAGCGGAAAGAGACCGAGTCCAAGGTAGCATTGGACTTCTCGATCCTCTGCAGGTGACCTTCCACCCCAGGGCTAAGAGGTCAGTCCCTCAAAAGGGGACATCCGACCAACTTGTGCTGGGTATCCGGCAAAGGTGGATATCCTCAGCCAGCCCGCCACGATAGCCACCGCGGCCGCCACCGATCTGGCACATGAGTCCCTAAACCAAAGCAGTCTGGAGCTGCTGTTGGCCACTGCCCTGCCCTGGTCCCGCACCTGCTTAACCGTAGTCTGCAGATCGGGCGGAAGATGAGGGATGACCTCATCCAGGGAGCCCAACAGGGCATGAGAGAAATGTGCCATGAGGACGGCCAACTGGCCTGACGAGGCCAGGAGAGGACGCAGCGTAGACTTTTCGCCCGACATAGTCCACTTTCTGGACCCTTGTCAGGAGGTTTGTCCACATCCTGGCGCAGCCGGGCGCTACCGAAAACGCTTGTCGGTAACCAACCCTCAGCAGAGGGTGTTCAAAACCGGACAAGGAACCAGTAGGGGACCGTGATACTTCCGGCCATCCTGGCCAAGGCGAGGGCAGGAAGCAGGGCGCTGCCAAAGCTCCAGTGCCGGACCCACTATGGCCTCGGCCACCGAAAGGCCTCGGCTGAGAATCCCTCGGTCCAGAATCTCCGTGAGGGATACCTGGCCCGCTTTGGAACGGGTTCAAGCTCCATCCCGGTGGACTCCGAGATGAGCCGAGTAGTCCTAGGAAGGACGACGGGCTATCGTCCATTGACTGACCTCCTGAAGACCCAAGTCCAGTCGCTTGAGAAAAGGAGGAATCATCTTCGGACTCGAAGAGTCCTCGAAGAGCTGCCTCTGGCCTGAGCCACCTTCACCCGCCGAGGTCGATCGGAGTGAGGGTAACTGACAGCCGATGGGTAGACCCTTAGCCGACCGAGAATCCTTGGTCGGAGCCCCAATTGGTGGCTGTGGAGGCGGAGGTTCCACCGGAATCGGTGGAGCAGCTGGTTTTGGCCGAACAACCGGCCTGGGTATAGGCTCCTCGGATAAGTCGAGGGGTTGTGTCGGCCGATCCGGTGACAGCCACTTAATGGCCGGGGAAGGCGACGGGGTCGGCTTATTCCCGGCCAGGAGGAGCTGTTGCAACATAAGGTCCTCGTACCGTCGACGTAATTTACGCCGAAGCCTCCCCTCATCCGAGGAGGAGGACGAGGACGAGCGGCGACGCCGCCTACCGCGGTGCCGAGACCGAGACCGCCTATGACGGTGGGATCGGCTGGACCGCGAAGAGGTCCGAGACCGAGACCGAGAGTCCCGGAATTTCCGAGGTCGGTGCGGGGAGGTGTCGGCCGGAACCGGCACTCCCTTCGGCTCGGATGGTGCATCCGAGGGCTCCGGAACCGGAGGCACAGGCGAGCCCACGGGATCCTCAACTCCTCCCGGGGGAACCGGGGAGAGGGGAATCTCAGCTGCTAAAGGCGACAGCCCGTCCAACGGGTCGAGAAAAATCTCGACTTCATCGGTGGGAGTCTCGGTCAACTGACCTGACGGGACACTGCGGAGGCCAGTGGCCGGGCCGAGCGGTCGACCGGCCGACGGTCGACGGCCCGGGAGAGGGACCTTCTCCGCCCCAAGAGCGCCGACGGAGGGACTTACCTTGTCCCTCTTTTGGACCGGAATAAGGTCCCGCCAACGAGGCCCTTCTCCTTTAGTGGAGAGGGACAGACAAAGCCCTTAAAAGAAGCGTAAGAAGAGCCCAGAGAGAGCGGATAAATGCCGCGCCGAGGAAGATACGCCCGCGCCGCCTCTTCGAGGGCGCACCATCCGCCGAGCTGATCTGCCGAGCCCACCGCCGCGGACACCGCCAACCGGGCCTCCTTGGACTTCACCGGAGGGAAACGCTTCTCGGGACGGCCCAGATGTAATCGGGCAGCACGGTCTTCGAGGACGTAGGCCGAGAAAGATGAGCACAGGTCGCAAGCCTGCGGGTCGTGCTCAAGGCCTAAGCAGTAGACACACGTGGAGTGTGGATCCGTCCGAGACATCTTCTGCCCGCATGGGCATCTCAGAAATCCGGGAGTCGATTTGTCCATCGCAGCCGCGAGGGATAGAAGACTGAAGTCTTTTTGCAAAATTTTATTTTTAAATCCGCAAACGGAGAAATAGGAACCAGTCGCAAACGCAGAGCGTTAAGGAGGGAACCTGAGCTTCCAAGCGGTAAGGAAGATCTAGCGTCATGGGGCGGAGCCGAGAGTTATACCACCCGGGTGGGTGGGAGGAGCAAGCTTGAAGACCTTCCGGCAAGATTTAAAGCGGCAAGGATACCTGCCAATGAGTGTGGATGAACAACATATCCATGTCCCTAGAAATGGAAATTACGTACCTACCGTAATTCTTGATCTTCTTGTACAAAGTCTCCACCACTCATTCACACTGATGGGAGTACGCCGGAGACGCTAGAACCCAGTGGGATCAAACTTTTCAGAAGGGCCAGCGCCAGGATGGAGCCATGAGGAAGCTGCACCACAAGCCCGACGCGTGCGGTAAAGACTATCTCGGCGTCAACCCTCCAACCGCCTCAGTACCTTTTTTTCCAAGGAGGTGCAGCGTAACTAACCTAGAAAGGGCTAACCTAAAAACAGGACATAAGATAGTCTGAATGACCCATGTAAGAAGGGTCAACAACAAAGTCTTCACAGCCCAGCCATTGAGGGAGTGAAGACCAGAAACAGAGAAGTGAGCTCAGGGGATGGTGGGTGGACATGTGAATGAGTGGTGGAGACTTTGTCCAAGAAGATCAAGAATTACGGTAGGTACGCAATTTCCATATCTTCCTGGACATAAAGTCTCCACCACTCATTCACACTGATGGGAGAGTACCGAGCTAAATAATCCCCTGAAACGGGCGGCAGGAGAGAGAGAGGCTCACATTTTAGAACAGAAGTCCGTTAAGGATGGTCCTGCCAAACAACTGATGTTGTCTGGCATGGACATCCAAGGCATAGTGCTTTACAAACGTATGCAAGGAGCTCCAGGTAGCTGCATTGCAAATATCTGCAATCGGGACAATAAAAAATTTCCACCAGAGATGCCGCGACTGTTTTGGTAGAGTGAGCGTACACTCTGCCTTCCAGCTTGACCTGTGCCATGGAATAGCAGTGGTGAAGGCATGCCACCAGCCACACTGAAATGCACCTGATAGCAACATGTTGACCCAGCTGGGTCATGCTGAAGGAAACAAACAGTTGTTGAGCTTTGTGAATTTTCTTTGTTCTATCCAGATAAAACCGCAAGGCTCTTTTTACATCTAAGGAATGAAGGGTACCCTCTCCTTCATTCTGGAAGTTTGCAAAGTAGGTAGGAAGGACTAAAGGTTGATTTAGATGGAATTCTGAGACAACCTTAGGCAGGAACTTAGGATGAGTCCTAATAACTACTTTGTCCCGTCGGAAAACTACACTACGGGGGGGTCTTAACCAAGGCGTATTTCAGAAATTCTACGAAAGCAGAAGTAATGGCCACCAGGAAGGCTGTCTTCCAAGTGAGGAATTTCAACTTGCAAGTTGCTAGAGGCTCGAGAGGTTTATGAGTGAGCATCTCTACCACAAGGTTAATGTCCCAGGCTGCAACTGGACATCTAATAGGAGGTTTGGCATGCAGAATCCCTTTAAGAAACCTCTTAACTACAGGCAGGTGAGCCAGCAACATGGAGAGTACTGGCTCATGATATGCCGAAATTGCACAAAGATGAACTTTGACTGTGGAGTATTGGAGACCTGTGTTTGAGAGGTCTAACAGATACTCCAACACTCTATTCGGTGAGCAGGAAAAAGGATTCCAAGAAGAATTTGCAAACCAGACAGAGAAACGTTTCCATTTAGCTGTGTAGGTCTTTCTGGTAGCTGGCTTGTGTGCAGCCAAAAGAATATCTGAAACCCTATGAGAGACATTAAACCTATTCACCTCTATCTCCTCAGGAGCCAAGCGTGGAGGTGAAGGGACCTCAGATTGGGATGGACTACAGGGCCCTGGGTCAGAAGGTTCATCTGAAGAAGAAGTGGTTTCGGAGAGATTTCTGATAGTCTGTTGATTAGGGGAAACCAGATCTGAGGAGACCAGAACGGGGCAATGAGAATCATTCTGCCTCCCTGTGCCTCCAGTTTGAGCAGCACCCTTTGAATCAGGGGAAAAGGAGGAAATGCGTATAGAAAGCATTTTGTCCACTGCAGCCTGAATGCATCCTGACAAAAAAAATGCCAGGTCCTGGATTTCTGGAGCGGAAGAGAGGCAGTTTTGCGTTGAGTGGGGACGCAAAAAGGCCAGGTCCGCAGTTCTCCACTCTTTGAAGAGTGATTGAATGACGATTAAGTCGAGAGACCACTCATGAGGATCTGACTCCGTTCTGCTGAGATGGTCTGCCAGCTCGTTTTGTACTCCTGGCAGGTGAACCGCCTGAATCAGAGCCTTGTGCTCCAGGCACCATTCCCACACTCTCATTGCTTCCCTGCATAATGGGTAAGAGTGTGCACTGCCTTGTTTGTTGATGCAATACATCACTGCCTTGTTGTCCGTTTGAAGGAGAACGTTCTTGTGACAGAGTATGTCCTTCAAAACTTGGACTGCATAGAGGACGGCTCTCATTTCCAGGACGTTTATGTGAAGTTGAGATGCGTCCTGAGTCCATGTACCCTGGGTGTGGAGATCCCGGCAGTGAGCTCCCCAACCCATCAGGGACGCATCCGTGGTAATAGAGATCTGATGATCCAGAGGCACTAAGGGATATCCTTACAGAAGATTGTCCTCCTGAGACCACCAGGTGAGTGACCTCTTCAGAGGTTCCATCACCTTGATGAGAAAGGACTGAGGGTGAGTGGTTGGGGACCACTGAGTACTGAGCATCCACTGAGAGTTTCTCATATGGAAATGAGTCAAAGCTACAGTGAACACCGAGGATGCCATGAGACCCAGCATTCGTTGCATCGAGAGAGCTCGCACTGAGCTGTGTTCTCTGATGAAGCGGGCCATCTGAAAAGGAGCTTCAGGGAGGGCTGCAACTGTGACTTTTTGAGGTTCAGCAGGACTCCCATGGATGTGAGGAAGTCTGAAGCCGTGGCCAGGGCCTTCAGAGTCTCTAGCCTGGAGGGGCTTGCTAGAAGCCAGTCGTCCAGATATGTGAACATTAGGATTCCGATTTTTCTTAGATGCACTGCGAGAAATGAAAATTATGTACCTACCGTAATTCTGATCATTCTGTGCATCTTCACCATTCATCCCCATTGGGTACATAGCCGGAGGTCATGACCCCGTGGGAGCCTTTTTTTTTTTTAGGTAGGCGGAGCCACTGCACCATCGGCGCCGCCCTCGAGGCCGACGCATTGCGTGGCACTCGCGGGTTGGCTGTAAAGCTCTGCCCACTCTGCCTGCCTGCCAGTTCTGAGTCGCCGGAGAGGTAAGAGGAAGTGAGTGGAGAGTGGGACAAGGAAGTCCAAGGGACAGGAAAAAGGAAAAGATATAAAACTGAAAGGAGAAATAACGACTGAGAGGACAGAAAGAGGAAGTCGGAAACTAAAGGGATTGGAAGGGGCCCCAATCTCTGGAAATAGAGGAGGGAGCTAGGGTAGGACAAAGAAGTTAGAAGCTAGGAAGAGAGGGGAGAAGGTTAACACATCCCAGACCCTGGTCCGTCTCCAGATTGTATAGGAACTGCAAGGAGTAGCCAAAGGCTTCTTGCCAGAATTCAAGGCACAGAATGGCTGGCAAAAACTCCATCTGAGCAGAATCGACTATTCTGGAAGAAGGACAGGGCACAGAGAATTAACACCCTCTCAAGGAAAGATTTTGGTGAAAAAGGAAAAGGAGTTTTTTTTTTGGTGTAATAAAGGATAGTCCTTAAGACGAAGAAAAATAAGATGGACAGGACGAGGAGGAGGAGGAGAGAATGGAGGGCAACTACCAACTCTCATCCCACGGGGGTGGAGCAAATGCACTAGAGAAGGAGTGCCCCCCATGCTGACCACTCTATCCAGAACACAGTCCCCCTATGTGCCCCTGTTTACCCCACTCCTAACAAAGAAAGGAGGGGGCGAGGATGGGCACAGAGAGGGAGGTGGACCCAGAGACTGAGGCCCCAGAGGGATGGAGGGTGGGGTTGTGATGAATGGTGAAGATACACAGAAAGATAAGAATTACGATATCTGTGTCAGTCTTCACCATTCATCACTATTTGGTGAGTGCCGAGCCCCCCTGAAGGGGGTTTTCTTTTACACCCTAAGGGACAAAGTCCCTTAGCTCTCAGTGGGTGACACACTAAGAAGGAGAACCTTCAGGGCCTGGAGAGGCCCGAGAGTGGGGACAGTGAGACGGGGCCCCCCCCGGAGGGGGAAGGAAGTTGCCCCGACAAATGTTGTCTCGTTCTACGGGAGAAGAGATAGGTTCTCTGGTGAGTGGAGTTAATCACCCTACGCCGGGCCAAGGTTGACAACCAGGAAAGACGCAGCCATGCCATCCGCCTAGTGCAGATCACTGTCCCTATGACTCTGGCAGCTACCGTGCTGGTATCATAGGATGCCCTCGCTTGGTGCCTTGCTAGCTCCAGGCCACGCACAGAGAGTGCAATGGCTTGTCTGGTTTGCTCCATGTCAGGAAATGAGGCTAGGAGCTGACCTAGCCTGGACCACAAGAACCTGTCATAGGCTGCATAGTGGACCTGATGTGCAGAAATGGAAAACAACAACCGTGCCGATTAGAAAGCCCTCCTACACCAGAAGTCAAAATCCGAGGAATCTTGATCTGGGGGCCGGTCACGGTGAAGGGGGCAAAAGCCATCAGGGGTGTCCAACTAAGTCAATCCGGACTGCGGAGGAGGCATGGAACCTGGAGACTCCAGCGGGGGGCGCAATACCACTGGCAGAGATCCCTAAGGGCAGGATTTCTGGAGAAGGGTTTCTGCCAGAAGCTCAATGACGCCTCCCGAAAGGGAGCAGGCCAGGGAGGCACCACAAGGGTGGTCTCGCAGAACTCGCCTAGAAAGGCATGTGCAGAGTGCTCTGGATTGCTTATAGTGGCAGGGGTGATGTGCAAGTCCTCCAACATCCTCACGAGAAAATGCTGATACTCAGCGAGATCAGCAGCTGGAGAGATGTGGACAGAAAGCTCCTCTCCCCCAGAAGAGGGGATGAAAGGATGGAGGGCACCAACTGCTCAGAGGGCAGCTGCTCGGGGGGAGGCTGAAAAACCTGTCTGTCCATTGCCCTAATGTAAGCTGGGAACCGAGCAGCCACAGCCCTGAACTGCTCACAGGAGAGAGGCCCGCTAGGACCAAGGATGCCTGGGAGCGCAGGAAAATGTGGCAGAGGGATGGGGATAGAGCTGAGAAGAGATATCGGCTGACCTCCGCCTGGGCTAAGGAGCGGACCAAGAGCACCCGAAGAAGAAGGTGCTCCAGAAGACTCCACAGCCGACAGCAGAACAAACATTTTGGTACTGCCTGGGCTGCACCCTTAAGAATCCCCCCTGTGAGGCGACCGCGGCCATAGAGGTCCAGTAGGACGGTCCTCTACCTCAAAAGAATGGGGCTCCCTCAAAGAGACCGAGGAGAAAGAGCGGAGATCAGCATTACGGCTTCTTCCAGAGCCCAGGTGGGCCCCAGAAAAAAGGTTGCTGTGCAGACCCCATGCCCCTCCACCCCCTGGAGTCCGAAAGAGCCCTCCTCCTCGAGAGGGCCAGCCTAGGTAGCTGACACCCCTGGCCAGCACCCAAAGGAGCTATCCAGGGCACAGTACCCTCCTCTCCCGTAGGTGCTCTGATTGGCCCCAAAGTTGGGCGATCCAGGCACACCACAGGCGGGGGTACCACTGCTGAGGGGTCAGTGAACCCACCAAGACCGGGCTGCAGAGCAATGGTGGCCTGTACCACTGCCCGCTGATCAGCACCCCTGACCCCAGTCTTGGCAGCAACTGACCCCACCTCAGAAGGGGGCTGACTCCGGCTTGTGGAGGATACTACAGGGCTGCCCACCCCAACAGTCAACCCCAAGGAGTCAGACTGTTCATCTGATTCAGAGCCCAATGCCGCCTCTGAAGAGGTAGAGGCCGAGGCCCTGTGCCAGACCGTAGGAGGGTGCCCACTGCCATCCCTGCCTAAGGGGGTGCCAGGAACCGAAACCATGCCCGAGCCAGTGCCAGTGCCCCCTACATCACTGCGAGTGGAATCAACAGAGGACACGGCCCCAGCCCGAACCACAGCTCCAGAGTCGGGACCAGCCACGGTGCCATCCGGCCCCACGGCACCGCGAGCAGAGACGGCGCCTACGATGACCCTGACGGTACCATCAGCACCGAGGACGGCGCCGCCCGGCTCCACAGCACCGTGAATGGCACCAAGGGCAGAGGCAGTGCCGACAACACGCAGACAGCGGAATCTGGCACTCCCATGGCACCAAATCCCGAGGACACAGCACTGCAGCCACCGGCACCGTGAGGGTGCCGAGGTGAGACGAAAAAGATGGCGCCAGAACACCCACAGTGCCGCTTAGCAGTATCAATGCCGCAAACGGCACCGACAGCAGCCACGACACTGAGTGACAAACTGGCGCCAACAATGGCTACGCTAGGTTTTCACGGGCGCTGGGCCATGCGAGATGGTACCGAGGCCCGCAATGGCACCAACTGACGGGCGGTATTGAGGACGGTGCTGACCGGGCCTTGCGAACCGTGGGTCCGACACTGGGAGCCTTCACCCCTGAAGGGGCGATGCCGTGGTGGCGCCTCCCACCCGCCCCAATAGGAGCGGGACGGGCCTCCTGCACCACGGAAGGAGCCTCGGCAATGGCCAGGCTACTAGGTAGCTGAGGCTCCCTCCTCAGTCCGTGTAGAGCCAGGAGGGGACCCAGAGGAACGGCCGAGACTACGAGGCTTGACCCGACGAGTGCGCACCCGACCCCTGAAAGTCGGCGGAGCTCGCCCCACTTTCCACGCGCGTTGTTCGATGACCCGGCGGTCCATGGAGAAACAGGCTTTGCATGAATCAATGTCATGAAGCGGGCCAAGACACGTAAGGCAACGGTCGTGCTGGTCGGTGACAGAAAATGTACGACCACAAGGGCAACGTCGCATGGGGGGCCGTCCCGTCTTCAGAGTCTTCTTGCCCGCCGACCCAGACATGACCTACGAAGAAAAAAACACCAAAAACAGACTTGACGTCACCAAGAATAAAACATATGGAAAGATCTTACCAGCGACGTCGAGTAAGGCAACTAGAACTGGCAGGACACGGCACTGACGGCCTGCAGCACGAGAAATAGCTGGAGAATGAACTGCGTAGGTGGTAGGCCTCAAATCAGATCTGGCTTCCCACGAGGTGACCTCTGCGGCGGGAGAAGAAGAACTGGCAGGCAGGCAGAGTCGACAGCGCCTAACAGCCAACCCACGAGCACCACGCAATGCGTCGGCCTCAAGGGCTGCGCTGATGGTGCGTTGGCTCTGCCTACCTAAAAAAGAAAAAAAGGCTCCCTCGGAGTCATGCCCTCTGGCCATGCACCCAATGGTGAAGACTGACAGATAAGATCTGCACAGCACTTTGTAAAAACTTGAGGCACAGAGGATAGCCCAAAGGGCAGGACTCTGAATTGATAGCGTTGACCCAATGCCATGAACCTTAGGTATTCGTGGTGATTTGGGTGTATGAGAATGTGCTGGTAGGCGTACTGCATGTCCAGGGAGGCTAGCCAATTGTGTTGATGAATCAAAGGCAGCAGGGTGCCTAGTGATATTATCTTGAACTTTTCCTTGTGCAGGAGTTTGTCTAACTTTCTGAGATCCAGAACAGGGCGCAGGCCACCAGTTTTCTTTGGAACCAGAAAGTAATGGGAGTAGAAACCTGTGTTTCGTTGATCCAGCAGAACCACTTCTACTGCCCTGTTGTTCAGAAGGCCTTGTACCTCGGAAGCAAGAAGGTCTGACTGTGCCGCAGACAGCCTGGACTGTCGCTTGGGAGGATGATCCGGAGGGGGTTCTGACAGACTGAGAGAGTACCCCTCGCGGATTATGCTGAGGACCCATTTGTCTTATGTTACAGATGTCCACTGGTCGTAGAACTGAGTCAGATGTCCTCCCACTGTCGAGGAAGAATCCCTCTCGGGCAGCTGAGGTGGGACTTTGGCTGGAAACTCAGAAGGTGGCACTGGGTGCTTTTGGGCCTTGTGCCTTCTGCTTTACTTCCTTTTGCAGCTGAGGGGTTTGGTTTCTGTTAAAGCCTCCTCTGCCTTTGCCAAGAAAGGACTGATGGTTATGAAACTGACGCTTATTCCCATCTCCTCAAGAAGGAGCGGGTGGAGGTCTAGCTGTCTTAATAGCAGACCTAGTCTTCTGTGTGGCCTCTAGTGCTTGTTCCACTGGAGGCCCAAACAGATGCATACCGTCGAAAGGTAAGGCCATGACCTTCTGTTGGGTGTCATTCATAAAGCCCGAAGTACGCAGCCAGGAGTGGCAACGGGTACAACTGCCAGCCGCCGCCCGGGAAGCAGTATCGAAAGCATCCACTACAGCTTTAATTTGTTGGTTATTGGACTCAATGCCTCTAGTTATGGTCTGTAGTAGCTCTGAGTTAGCCTCCGACTCTGGCAGAGCTTCTACCGTTGCTGTGAGTGAATGCCAAAGAACATACTCATATTGAGAAAAATAGCCCTGGTAGCTGGCAGTGCGCATGCCCAGGGTTGAGGCAGCAAAGACTCTCTTACCCAAGGTATCTATTTTGCGAGATTCTTTTGTTTATAGGACAGGCTGTAGATTCCTGAGGGAGGACAGCCTTATCATTCTCTGCCAGGACCACAATGGCATCAGCAAAGGCTTGTGAGGCTAAGATGGGTCGACCCTTGGGAGGGGCATATTTCCTATGTATGGACTTGGCCACAGAAGGAATAAGCGGCAGAGTCTTCCACACCATCTGGGAAAGATCCTCGAAAGAGGGCTGTACCCGAGGAGCTAAATCCATAGGGATTTCCGGAACACGTAGATATTGGAGATGCAGAAGCTTCCCAGGATCAATTTCCGTGGACTGTAAAGAAAGACTAGAATTTAAATTCTTGAGCAGAGACTTAAAGGAAAGGTCTTCAACAACAGGCTCTGCAGGAGGACTGATCCCTGCCCCCAGGGCAGAACTGGCATCAACATCATCACCCAGCCAAAGATCTGGATCGGGCTCAAAATCATCTCCTGACAGTTCAGGGATGAAAACCAGGAGGAAGAAGAGAAGGAGAAAGAAGCGGAGTCAAAAACCTCTGGAAACTAGACGGTGCTGTACACTCCTCGGCACTGCCGAAGAGGACGGTGCCGAGTACAGAGAAGGCGCTGACACAGAAAATGGTGTCATGCATGGCACAGACAGGGAGCGTGACACCACACACAGTGCTGACGCCACCCCCAGCACCGAAGAAGGTGCCGACGGGTAGCGCGGCACCGCACATGGTGCAGACGCCAACCCCGGCACTGAGCACAGTGCTGACAGGGTATGCAGCGGCGCAGACAGTGCCAACACCACCCATGGTGCCGCAAAGGACCTCGGCACTGAAGAAGTCAGCATCGCAATCGATGACACCGTAGCAAAAGTCTGAGAACTGCGATTTGAAGGTAAAGGATGAAAAATGGCAAGAGATAAAGGCATCAGTGTGGACCCCTGCACCACAGCTATGTGGGAGGGATAGACACCAGAGCACGGAGTCGATGGCCCCAAACAAGGCGCCGTGCGACTAGGAAGTCCTAACTGCCCTGCCTGCTGATCCGAAACAGACAGGCCTGAAGGCCCCGACGACGGACTGGCCAGTTCAGGCAGTCGGGACAACCTCTGAGCCCACTGCTCCATAAGAGCAGCCCAATGGTGAAACTGCTCATCGGAAGCCCTTCCAATAGGCAGAGAGGAGCTCTGGTGTCGAAGAGGTTGGCTACCAGAGACAGAACCCAGCAACTTCGAAAGAAGTGGAGACTGGCTCCTAACCCTAACAACCGACCGTCTACGCGCAGAAGTACCAGAGGGCGACCTCGAGTGATGCTGTTTTTTCTTCGACCGGTGGGACGAAGAAGAACTTGAGGTCGAACGGTGCCGTGAATGGGACTGTTTCTTTTTATGCTTTTGAGGGGACCGTCCAACCCACCCGACACTGGACTGTCCATTGTCAGACTTCTCGGGAGAGGGGGCGAACCAGACCTGTCCTGGCTGACTGAACAGCTTTCATACGAAATCTCCCTACCGTCACCTGCCCCACTCATGGTCAACTCTGTCAATGGAGGGCTGAAGACTTCTTTCTTGTACAAGTAAGAAATTTATTAAAATATAAATCGGTACTTACCGTGATAAAATACAAAATAATAAAACTGAAAACTAAGCTGCTAGTTTGTAGTTCGACTCCCAGCGGTTGAGCGACGTTGTCACTGAAGCGCACTCAACGGTGGGAAAAAAGGAACTGAGGCGGTTGGAGGGTCGACGCCAAGACAGTCTTTACCGCACGTGCCGGGCTTGCGGTGCCGCTTCATCTTGGGCCGGCCCTCCTGAAAAAATTTGCTCCCACTGGGTCCTAGCACCTCTGGCGTACTCCCATCAGTGTGAATGAGTGGTGGAGACTTTATGTCCAGGAAGATTACATAAACAAAGCACAGAAACTATACAAAACAGGTCCAAACCAATCTATCTAAGAACATTTTCACAATATTTGCTTTAAAGTTATGCAACTTTTTGCAAGATGACATGTCAGTGGGGAGTCTATTGTAAAAACAGGTTGGCCTGTATCTAAAAGCCCTCTGTCCAAGCGCTGTTGCATAAAATGGAGTCTCAAAACAGAATAGTTACTGTAACACTAGATCTTCAAGAGAATCTCCTCCATTAGGTCATATCATGGAACTGTAAGCCGTCAGCATCAGGACTGCCCAGAAATTTTTGCTGGTTGGGGCTGCCCATGTCAATGTGCCTCACTGGCACCTACATAACGTGGGCATCCCCAGCATGCCTCAGTTTCCTGCTGGAAACAAATTTGGAGGATCATCAGACTGGCAGGAACCGAAGCAACTAGGACCAAACCAGGCACACAGGAGAGGATATGGACACCTGAGCAAAGATGCTGAATCAGGCATCAGAGGAGAACCAGCGTGTGTAAGCAGACAGGATAATCATTAGTCAACTGAAAAGGGGGGAAGGAGGGAGCGAGAGCTGTGGCCCAATGGGGGAGATTCTCTCAAAGATCTACTGTTACAGTAGGTAACTATTCTATCTTCTTTGAGGATGTCTCCCTCCACTGAGCCACATCATGGAACAATTCCTAAGTAGTACCAAGCACTGAGGCAAGAAGGGAGGATTCAAGGACCCTGAATAAGGAGGCCTTGCAGAAAGATAAGATCAAGGCCAGCCTGTCTGTGAGAGGTGACGTCCAGATTATAATGCTTAGTAAATGTATGAACAGTACTCCAACTGGCAGCAGCACATGTGTTGGCAGTAAACGCACTATGAAAACAAGTCACGGAAGTAGCCACCCCATGGATGGAGTGAGCATGGACAGGACCAGCAGAGCTGCTTACCGCACTTCCGACAACAGAAAGTAATGCAGTAGGCCAACCATTTGGATATGCCCTGCTTGGAAATGGGAGCACCCACCATCTGGAGAGCGAAAGGAGTGTGAAAAACTAATACTTATGAGGATTGTCTATAATCCTTAGTATAATTCAAGTACCAAAGCAGCATCCTGCAGACGTCCAGTGTATGTAAACAATGTTCCCCACAATCCATGGGAGTCGAGAAGTAAACAGGAAGGTCACTGGTCTGACCCAGTGTTCTCTCAGACACCACCTTCAGTAGAAAACATAGATTAGCATGTAGAGTAACTCTATCCTTGTGGAAAATGAGAAAAGGAGGATCTGCAACCAGATCCAGTAATACAGGTTACTCACCTGTAACAGGAGGTCTAGGAATGGTATGTTGTTCATCCAAACTTATTGGCAGGTTCCTCGCCACTTTAAATCTTGCCGGAAGGTCTTCAAGCTGGCTCCTCCCACCCAACCGGGTGGTAAAACTCTCTGCTCAAACATGGCGTAGATCTAGCCTGGAAGCCAGGTTTGTGCGTCGAAGCCGGGGAGGTCGGGTGGGTCGTGTGGATGAACATATACCATTCCTAGGACTCCTGTTACAGGTGAGTAACCTGTATTTCTAGGGACATGGATATGTTGCCCATCCACACTTATTGGCAGACTCCTAGCAGTTCTCCGGGAGAAGGGAGGCAAGGCACACACACCCTACTTAGGGAATAAAGACTGGAGAACCGAGGCCCCAAAACCAGCATCCCAGCGTGACTCAAGGTCGATGTGGTAGTGGGTGATGAAGGTGTGTGCTGACTTCCAGGTAGCAGCCCTGCAGATTTCCTGGATAGGAACATCCCTGGAAGCAGCCACCGATGCTGCGGTATGGCGGGTAGAATGAGCTCTTATCACTCTGGGAGGCTCCATGCCCGCCAACCTATAGCAGAGATCTAAGCAGGAGGTGACCCACCTGCCTTTCGTCCGCTTGGCTGCAGGTCTGCCAGGTGCGGCTTCAGCGTAGGTGACAGACAGCTGGCGAACCTCTTCCCGAACTTCAGCCATCCGCTCCTTATAATAAGCGAGCGCTCTTCTAGGGTCCAAAGTATGGAGCCTATATTCGGCCTCCGAGGTGTGACTAGGGTAGAACACCGGCAGAGTCAACAACTGGTTAAGGTGAAACTCCGACACCACCTTCGGAAGGAACTTCAGGTGGGGGCACAGGACAACCTTGTCCCTGTGGAAGACCAGATAAGGAGACTCAATGGAAAGCGCCTGGAGCTCTCCCATCCTTCTGGCTGACGTGATAGCCACCAAGAAGGCGGTCTTCCACGACAGGTGGAGATATCGCACCTGTGCATTGATTCGAATGGCTTGCCCATGGCTTAGCCAGCTACCAGCAGTAGATCCCACGGAGGTGGACTTTCGCACCAGAGGAAATGTGATCAAGGCCTTTGAAAAAGTGCAGACTACCTTCTCCTGCATGCCGACTGCTTCCGGCCCGCACCCGTAAGAAGCAGAGATGTGCCAGGTGCACCTTAACGGTCGCCGACCAAGCCCTTACTGAGAAAGGGACCACAGGTAGTTCAGAATGCTTGCCAAGGAACAGGAGGAAGGGTCCAGGCCCTTCCTGACACCAAATGGAGAATCTCTTCCATTTGAAGGCATAGCATTTTCTGGTCAACTCCTTACGGGATGCCTCAACGACGTTAAGGACCTCGTCGGAAAGACCCAAAGCCTGGAACTCTAGCCGCTCAGGAACCAGGCCATCAGGTGCAGGGATTGAAGGTTCGGATGGAATACCTTCCCCTGATTGACTGAGATCAGGTCCGGGCGGGCTGGAAGCCGCCTCGGGAGCCTGGAGCTGAGACTGAGGAGATCTGGATACCAGAACTGGCAGGGCCAGTCTGGGGCTACCAGAATCACCTATGCCTTGTCCCTCCTCACCTTGAGAAGCACCTTGTGGATCAAGGGAAATGGGGGAAAGGCGTAGAAAAGGCCCTGGGTCCACGGCCTCGAGAAGGCATCCCCCTGCAGTGAGCCCTGCTGAGGTGGGCGGGCATGGAACAGTCTCAGCTTCGCATTCTCCCTGGAGGCAAACAGGTCCGACTGAGGCGTGCCCCAATGGGAGAAGAGATCTTGTACTACCTCTGGCAGGAGAGACCACTCGTGAGACACAGCCCCTATCCAGCTTTGGGCATCGGCCAGTGTGTTGGAGGCTCCTGCCACGTGAATGGCTAGGAGATCTGCCTCCAGGCTGCGCCCGAGAGACCATATGTGGAGAGCTTCCTTGCATAACAGCATGGAGCGCGTCCCGCCCTGGCGGTTTAGGTAGTACATGGTCATGGTATTGTCCGTCTGGACCTGAACCACTTGACCCCGTAGAAATGGAGCAAAGGCGGTAAGAGCTAGGCGGACCGCTCGGAGCTCCAGCAGGTTGATATGGCATCGGGACTCCCAAGGGGACCAGAGGCCGTGCGCTCTGTGCTCCCCCAGATGGGCACCCCAACCCATCATAGATGCGTCAGTTGATAGAGAGACCGTTGGCTCGGGGCGGACGATCGGGATGCCCTCCTGCAGATGTGCCAGAACGGTCCACCACTGGAGAGCGTTCCACATTTCCTGGGTCACTGTCACCAACTGATCCAACGGATCGTAGCGTTGTGACCCCTGGCTGGCCAGTCCCCATTGAAGGGGACGCATGTATCAACGGGCCCAACGGACCACGCTGGTGCAGGCTGCCATGAGGCCCGGGAGACGTAGGAAGTCCCGGGCAGGGTGCGATTGCCTAACCAGAAATGATTGGGCAAAGGAGGAAAGAACCGCGGCCCTGTCCGCCGGAAGCCAAGCTCTGGCTCGAAGAGTCTCGAGCTCTGCCCCGATGAAGTGTATCACCTGCTTCAGCACGAGTTCCGACTTGGCCTCGTTGATGAGAAGGCCAATCTGAGAGCAAACCTGGAGGGCCAGATCTCTGGACCGCTCCACCTCCGCTCTGGTGGGGGTTGCAATCAGCCAGTCGTCCAGGTAGGGGTACACCCGGACCCTTCGACGCCGCAGGAATGCTGTCACCACTGCCATGCATTTGGTGAAGACCCTGGGAGCTAGAGAGAGGCCGAAGAGCATGGCCCGGGACTCTTAAAGGGATCCCTCCGCTCTGAAGTGGAGGAATCTCTGATGAGACGGACGGATCGGGACGTGAAAGAACGTGTCCTGGAGGTCCAGGGAACAGAACCACATGCCTGCTCCAAGGATGGGATTATCTGAGCCAGAGTGACCATCCTGAAGGTCCAGACCATAGGAACCTGTTCAGGTCGTGCAGGTTGAGAATGGGCACCAGCCCCGTCCGCTTTGGGACCAGGAAATACCTGGACACAAACCCGGGTCTGGAGGAGGATCCGCTACCTTCCTGATCACCTCTTTCTCGGGAGCAGGGCAATGCTCGGCTCGGCGGGCTGACAGCGGGCTTGGGACTCCCGTGGCCCCGGGCGACGTCGAGGGAGGGGTCTGCTCGAATTCCAGAGGCAGGCCCTTCCCTACCACCTCCAACACCCAACGGTTCGTGGTGATAGCGGACCAGGTGGAAAGGAAGTGGTGGAGCCGCCCAGGAAAGGGTGACGAGGTTGGGGGCGACACCCCTCAACCTGTCACTGGGCAGGCTTGGAGGAGGGACTGGCCGAGGAACCTCCTGGGCCTTTACCTCCTTGCTTCCTGTTGGAGGAAGCCACTGGCTTGGGTTTGGGACGCCAAGTGCGAGCCTGCTGGCCCTGTTGCTGGTGCTGTTGGGCCGGTCGTGCTGCAGGGGCCGAAGGACGAAAGGGCTTATGCTGTTGCTGCCGGCGGCCTTTGTCCCTCTGGGCGGAGGTGACCGAGTCCAGAGTGGCGTTGGACTATTCGATCTGCTGGAGGTGTCCCTCCACTCCAGGGCTGAAGAGGTCAGTCCCCAAGAAGGGGACGTCCGCCAACTTGTGCTGGGTATCCGCCGTGAAGGCGGATATCCTCAGCCACGCCCTGCAGCGCATGGCCACCGCGGCCGCTACTGATCTGGCACAGGAATCACCTATGTCCAGAGCAGTCTGAAGCAGCTGCTTCACCACCGCCCTACCCTGGTCCCGCACCTGACGGACCATGGTCTGCAGGTCGGCCGGGAGATGAGGAAGGACCTCATCCAGGGAGCCCATGAGGGCGTGGGAGAAGTGTGCCATCAGCACGGCCGAGCTGGCCTGTCGGAGGCCGAGGGAGGACGCAGCGTACACCTTGTGCCTGGCATAGTCCAGCTTCTTGGACTCTTTGTCGGGGGGCTTTTCCACATCCCGAGCGTTTCCGGAATGCCAGAAGATGCTATCGGTGACTAACCCCTCCGAGAAACCTGGCAAGGAGCCGGTAGGGACCGCATACTTCCTGGCCATCCTGGCCGAGGGCGCAGGACAGGAAGCAGGCCGCTGCCAAAGCGTCAAGGCTGGGCCGACAATGGCCTCAGCTACAGGGAAGGCCTCCGTGGGTGAATCCCCTCGGTCCAGTATCTCCGTCAGGGGATACTTGGCCCATCTGGACATGGGCTCGAGCTGCATCCCGGTAGACTCCGAGATGAGCCGAAGCAGATCCATGAAGGACGATGGGCTATCGTCCAATGACTGGCCCCCGGAGGACTCCAGGTCGACCTGCCTGGAGAACAGGGAGGAGTCATCATCGGACTCCGAAGAGTCTGCGAAGAGCTGCCTCGGGCCTGAGCAACCCTCTACCTGCCGAGGACGGTCGGGAGTGAGGGGGACCGACAACCTGTGGGGCAGGCCGTGACCCGACCAAGAATCCTTGGTCGGTGCCCCAGACTTCGGTTGTGGAGGCAGAGGTTCCACCACAATTGGTGGGGCAGCTGGTTTCGGCCGAACAACCGGCCCAGAAATGGGCATCTCGACTGCGGCGGTTGCGCGTTCGGCCGTCGACAGCCACTTGATGGCCAGGGATGAATCGGAGTCGATTACTCCCAGACAACAGTAACTGCCGCCACATAAGCTCTCGTAACGCCGACGCTAATTTGCGTCGAAGGCTCTCCTCATCCGAGGAGGAGGACGAGGAGGAACGGTGTCGCCACTTACTTCGGTGCCGAGACCGAGACTGCCGATGTCGGCGGGAACGGCTTGACTGAAATGAAGTCGGAGACCAAGACCGAGATCCTCAGTGTAACCGAGGGCGGGCCTGGGAAGGGGCGGGGGACACCTGCTCTTCCTCGGCTCGGAAACTTTAACCGGGACTGCCGCCCGGCTACGCTGGCAGAACCCGGTTCCACTGGGGAACCGCAAAGAGAGGTTGTCTGTTTCACCAGTCGACAACCCGTCCGACGGTCGAGGAATATCTCGACTGCATCGACGGGTGTCCCCGCAGGCTTGCCTGACGGGACGCTGCGGAAGCCAGCGGCCTGAGCCGCAACCTCGACCGAAGTCGACGGGTCGGCCTGTCCGGGGAAGGAGACTCTTCCGGCCCCACAAACGCCGACGTGGACTTACCTTCAATTCTCTTCTTGGGCCGAGAAGAATGTCCCGATGGCCCCTCTCCCTTTGTGGAAACGTACTGGCAAAGCTCCTTGAACGATGCCGAGTAAGAGGAACTCAGAGAGAGCAGGATAAATGCCGCGGCTGAGGAGGAGGAAGATGTGGCCTGGGCCGCCTCCTCCTCGAGGGTGATCATATGCTCGAGCTGCTCAGCCGAGCCAGCCGCCGGACATCGCCCAATGAGCCTCTTTGGATTTTACCGGTGGGTAACGCTTCTCCGGGCGTCTGAGCTTTAATTGGGTAGCGCGATCCTCCAGGACGGTGGCCGAAAACGAGCGTCACAACTCGCAGGCCTGCGGGTTGTGGTCTAGGCCGAGGCAGTAGACGCATGTGGAGTGCGGATCCATCCTGGACATCTTCTGCCCGCAAGGGCACCTCCGAAAGCCAGGGATCGATTTGTCCATCGCAGCTGCGAGGGATAATGAAGACCAAAGTTTGGAAAACTTCAAAACTAGTTTCGGACGAACCGAAGAGTTAGGATCCAGTCTAAAACGCAGAGCGCTAAGGAGGGAACCTGAGCTTCCAAGCGGTAAGGAAGATCTGGCGTCATGGGGCGGAGCCGAGAGTTTTACCACCCAGGTGGGTGGGAGGAGCCAGCTTGAAGACCTTCCGGCAAGATTTAAAGCGGCGAGGAACCTGCCAATAAGTGTGGATGAACAACATATCCATGTCCCTAGAAATTTAGATATACAGTATGTCTAAATGACATCAGAGCTACTAGGAACAGTGTCTTCCAATAGAGGATGCGCACCTACGGGAGGCACAGTAAGGTTCTCTACGACCAAATTAAAGTCCTGCACTGGAACCAGATCCCAGACCAGGAAGGGGGGTGTGTAAAAATAAAATATCTCTGAGGAATCTACAGAAAACCTCAAGCTGGGAGACAGTTTTGCCATCTTTGAGGCCATAAAACGCAGACATTGTGGCCAAGTGGACCTTAATCGAGGAGTACTCCAGGCCCAAGTCCTTAAGGGATGAGAGGTAGTCCAGCGTTAGGTTAACTGTACACGTAAAGGGACCTAGGGTATGAGCAACACACCAAACTGTAAAATATTTCTATTTTTGCAAGTCGGTGTACAGCATAAATGGCTTTCTAGCCACCAACAAAACAGCAGTAACTACTGCAGAAACCCTGAAGCAGGAGAGCTTTATGTTCTCATGAGCCAGGTGTGGAGGTGCAGGGACCGCAGATTCGGATGCACCAGAGCAGTCTACTGTTTAAGAAGTCCCGCTTGCAGAGGGAGCAGGACAGGGGGTTCCACTGCCAATTTCTTAAGCAGAGAGAACCAGATTTGTCTGGGCCAGTATGGTACCACCAGAATCAGAGTGGCCGATTCAGCGCTCAGCTTGACCAGAACCCTCTGTATGAGAGGGAACAGGGGAAAGGCATACATGCACCTCCCTTTTCAAGAGAGGACAATGCATCTTGCCAGAAAACTCTAAGCCCTGAAGCAAGCAAGCACAAATGTGGCAGTTTTGTGTAATACAAAGATGCAAACAGATGTATGATGGAGCAACTCCATTTTATGAAGAGGTCATCCACAATGGAGTCTAAGGAGCTCCCACTTAGGGCACGGTGCCTAGGACCAACTGAGGTGATCCGCTACAGCACTGAGGGTATCAGGGAGGAACACTGCAGACAGAAACATTTTGTGCTCTACCGCCCAATGCCAAACTCCGATTGCCTCTCTGCAGAGAGGATACGAGTGGACTCTGCTCTGTCAGTTGATGTAGTACATCACTGAAATAGTGTCAGTATGTATCAGAAGCTGATGCCCTGGAAGGATGGTGGTGAGGGCCTGTAAGCCATGCAGAACTGCCCTCAGCTCCAGAGTGTTGCTGTGCAGATACATATCTAAAGGAGTCCTTTGGCCCACAGTTCTGACGAGGTCCAGATGCACACCACAGCCCGAACCTGAGGCATCCATCATCCAACTGGGGAAGGCCAGAGAAAAGGGGACCACATCTCAAGGTTGGAGTGGTCCAACCATCAGATCAGGGAGAGAAAGAGTGGAAGAGTCACCAGTAGGAGACAGTCCAACTCAACAGAATGCTGCGATGACTATGCCGGGGGAACCACTGTAGGATCCTCATGTACAGTTGTGCCAGAGGGACAGTTTGTATGGTAGCAGGCCTTCAGAAGCCAGTCATCTATACAGGGGAAGACATAAAGTCCCCCCGTGGAGGGCAGCTGCCATCGTGGCAAAACACTTGGTAAAGACACGCAGTGTGGAAGACAAACCAAAGGGCAAGACATGAAACTGATAATGCGAGCCCTGGATCACGAAACACAGGTACTTTCAGTAGGACTTGTGGATCCTGACACGAAGGTGTGTGTCCTTGTTATCCAGAGCAACCATCCAGTCCCTCTTTAGTAAAAGAGGGAGGAAGGATTGCACAGAGACCATTTAGAACTTTTTGTATTCGATGAAGAGAGTCAGTACTTGAAGGTTAAGTACCAGCCTTAAATCCCCAGTCCACTTTGGTACCAGGAATAATAGCCCAGGTTTAGTTCTGAAACTGGAATGAGCTCTACAGTCCTTTTACAGAGGAGGGTTTGAACCTTGTCTAGCAGGAGGGCAAGATGTCCTGGAGGGTATCTGTATGGCTAAGGAGCTCTAAGTCCTTGCTGAACTATTTCCAATATCCAAGCATCTGTAGTAATCTCCCTCCACTTTGGTAAGAAGAAAGAGATGCGGCCTCCCACCAGAACTCCCTGAGACAGTGAAGCCCGAGAAAGAGGAGGGAAGTCAGACAGTGCCTGGGGTGGCAACGTTGCCAGTAATGCCTTGACCGTTTGTGAGTCTGGCATGGGCACTGGGAGGCAGATTAGTGGCCTGGGACTGGGAAGGCTGGAGTTGCTGGGAACCATGGTCCAGACCTCCAAAGAGCCATGGCCTGAATATGCATAACACCTGTGAAAAGAGCCCCATCCCCTACCATGGAGCCTAGGTTCAAGTGTGAAAGGGCCGCAGGGTCATCACAGAGGACTGCAGGTCCTGGAGGATATTTTCCATGTCAGATCCAAATAGTTGCTTTCCTCTGAAGAGGATGATAAGGATCAACTGTTGTACATCAGATGCAAAACTTGCGACACACAGCCAGGAATGTCAGCACAGGCAAACCCCAGAAGCCACAGCACAGGCAGCAGCATCCGAGGTATAAGCAGATCTAAGCAGATGCCTTCGGGCTTCCAGGCCATTAGCAGCTGTCTGTTGAGCAAAATCTTGTCAGGGCCATCCAGCAGTTTGTCAACCAAGGAGACTACTGATTTCCATAGGAAATGTTCATACTTTATCATGTGTGCCCAACAGTAATTCTTAATCCAAGGGAAACAGAAGCAAAGGTCCTCTTCCTCATTATGTCCAGTTTCCTCGACTCTTCATCGGGGGACGATAACTCATATGTTTAGGTGCCTTTGCTCTATCATGAGTAAGAACAGGTTACTCACCTGTAACAGTAGTTCTGGGAGTGGTATATGTTGTTCATCCACACTTCTTGGCATGTCCCTTTCCCCTTTAAATCTTGCCAGTCTTCAAGCTGGCTCCTCCCACCCACCCGGGTGGTAAATACCTCGGCTCTGCCCCATGACATCAGATCTTAGCCCGCTGGAAGTAAGGTTGTGCGCCTAAAGCTGGGGAGGTCGGGTGGGTGCGTGTGGATGAAAACCATATACCACTCCTAGAAAGTACAGTTACGTAAGAACTTACCGTAACAGTAGATCTTCGAGAGAGGCTCTTGCAGTAGGTAATTACATATAGGACTGGCCGGCCGGCAGCAGGACCCCACGGAGAGACAGCAACATAATTCAGGGCCCAAATTCCCAGTGTGGAAGAGGCATATATTTTTCTTCCATACTGGTCCAGGAGGCGAGATTCCTTATCCGGAGGAGACGAGGTTAGATGTTTGGGATGCGCTGACCGGCCGTAAGCGACGCTAATCACGACCGAGTCTGCACGAGGGTGAGAATCCAAAAAGTCTACACCCTCTGGAGCCTGGTATAACCTGTTAGACTTCCTGGGAAGCGGGGTTAAAGCCGATGGTTGTTTCCAAATAGTGGAAACAAGGTGGGCGTGAGGCTCGATCCAGGGTGGCACTAAAGTAGAAGCTGTCAGGGGCAGGTCCAGATGTTCGGCGAGTTTGACCCGCTGAAGATCTGGTTCCAATGAGCGCCACTGATGTACTTCCTGGATCTTTCTGAGCAACTCCGTGAAGGAAGGGTCCTCCGGAGGAGACTTCGGAGGGGTCCACGACCGGGGCTTGGACGGAGAGCGAGGCTCGTCATCTCTCTCGGAGCATCCGTCGGAGGAATCCGAGAGCGAAGAAGAGGAATCAGAAGCAGAATAAGACTCCCTAACACGTCTAGGGGGAGGAACGGGTTCCTTAGGGGGGATCCTTGGACGCGTGTCCTGCCCCTCTCGGGATCCAGAGGGAAGGGCTCTGGAGTCCAGAGGCGGTGAGGGAGTATGCCGTCTCAGGCAAACGGGGGCCGGGGGCAGCATCGTCGCTGTAAGGTGGCTCTCTACTTCCTTGGTAGCTGAGCCTTGGCCTCAGCCCACCAGGAAGCCAGAGTCTCCTGCAGATCCACCGGCAGCCGAGGGGGCATTGGAGGTGGAGGAGGAGGAGGGGGGAAAGAGTACGGATTGTATCCGTAAGGCGAGTATCCAAAACCCAGCTGCGGGAAAACTGGTGCCGGGTACTGCGGTGTCGGCGGGACTGGCATCTGGTACTGCGGCGCTGGATACTGCGGACCCAGGTATGATGGCGTCGGATAAGACGGCGGGTACCCGGGCGCCGGAGGAGCTGCTGGAGCAGACGGCCCAGAAGGTGGCCCCATGGGCGGGTCAACATTGAGAGGCCCGGGGGAGGGCTGGGCCCGACGGAGGGAATATCCCCACCGTGTCGGTGGAGCAGGCGTCGGACCGGCGTTGGAGCCGTGTCCGGGGCCAAGCGCCAGATCCGGTTCCCTAGAGGGAGGGTCTGACGGGGTGGAATATCCCGTGATCGCCTGGAGGATGGAGGGAAAAGTCCTCGGGTCAGGCTGGGGTGACTCAGGCTCCCGGACGGCAGCGAAGGCTACGGGGAACCGGGCACGGAGGGGGTTGGAGGGTCCGTCAGGTTCTGTCGCCCAGTGCACGTCGGGAAGGGGCTGACGGTGGCTTAGGGGCTGACCCGGCGGGCGCCGGAGGAGCCGCATCCGCCTTACGGGTCTTCGCCGGAGGGGCGGCCGAGGGAGGGAAGCGCCCGCTTCCAAGGGGGACGAGGTCGGCGCAGCCCCGGCGGGTCGGGCGCCTTATCAACCTTCTCCGGGCGGACGCCGGATGAGCCGACGCCTGACTTGTGGGAGTCGCCACACCAATAGCTCGAAGCCTGGCGGCGGAACTGGGGCAGAGGTCTCCTTTTGCCTGGAGGCACCTGCAAGGCCTGAGCACGAGCCCGACGGGTGGGTCGACGCCTCCTCCAAAACCTTGGAGGCTGCCGTCGGACGGTCCCCCGGAGGGGATATTACCTGGCCTGCGACTCCAGCCAGAGTCGCGGGTGACAAGGCCTTCCCCCGGTGCCTTTCTTTGTCCCGCTTTTTACGATGCCCTTCTGGAGAAGTCAATGCCTGCCTGAGCTTCTTCTATTCTTTTTCCATTGAAGACATCTTTTTCTTTAGAAGATGGGCTTCCAGGGACTGTTGGCGTCGTCTGCGGGTAGCCGCGTTGAAGTGCAGGCAATGCAGGCACTGGTCGACTGGGTGGTCGGGGCCTAGGCAAAATAGGCAGAGGGAATGGCCGTCCTTGTGTGGCAGTTGGGCACCGCACGAGTCGCACTTGTTTTTGGAAGGTGTAGGGGACGACATACACCGACGCTGACCTGACGATGAGAAGAAAAAATACTGAAAATCTCGGTAAAACCGACGAAAGAACAGGGCTGACTAAGCACAAGCTTTACCGTGAGGCGCTACACGAGCTAACGGCGGGAAAGAACTGGAAGGCGAGCGTCTGGGACCGCCGCTTTATACCGACGTCGCATGACGCCGGTCACCTGACGTGGGGGCGGTCCCTCGCCAAGGACTGCTAGCTAGAAATTTTTCCGTGGGGTCCTGCTGCCGGCCGGCGTCAGTCCTATATGTAATTACCTACTGCAAGAGCCCTCTCGAAGTAAGATCTACTGTTACAGGTGAGTAACCTGTTCTTCTAGGAGCGTGGATATGTTGTTCATCCACACTTATTTGCAAACTCCAAGCAGTTCTCCAGGAGGAGGGAGGCAAGGCGCACACCCCCTACTTAGGAAAAAGAGATTGGAGAACCAAGGCCCCAAAACCAGCATCCCGGCGAGACTCAAGGTCGATGTGGTAGTGGGTAATGAAGGTGTTTGCTGACTTCCAGGTAGCAGCCCGACAGATTTCCTGGATAGGGATGTCCCTGGAAGCAGCCACCGATGCAGCAGTATGGCGGGTAGAATGAGCTCTTATCACTCTGGGCGGCTCCTTTCCCGCCAACTCATAGCACAGACCTATGCATGATGTAATCCACCTTGCAATGGTCCATTCGGCTGCAGGTCTGCCACAAGCGGCTTCAGCGTAGGTGACAAACAGCTGGCGAACCTCTCCACGAATTTCCGCCGTTCTCTCCTTATAATAGGAGAGAGCACGTCTCAAGTCCAGAGTATGGAGCCTGTACTCGGCGTCCGAGGTGTAGTGAGGGTAGTATACCGGCAGAGTCAGCACCTGGTTAAGGTGAAACTCTGATACCACCTTCGGAAAGAATTTCGGGTGGGGGCGCAGGACAACTTTGTTCCTGTGAAAGACCAGATAAGGGGAGTCCACCGAAAGCGCCTGGAGCTCCCCTGTCCTTCTGGCTCATGTGATAGGCACCAGGAAGGCCGTCTTCCACAACAAATGTGAGAGCTCACACTTGTGCATGGGTTCGAATGTCTTGCTCATGAGCTTTGCCAAAACCAGCAACAGATCCCACCGAGGTGGAGGTTCACGCACTGGAGGGGATATGTGATCCAGGCCTTTGAAGAAGTGCCCAACCACTGTCTCCTGCACCAGTGATGGCTGACCGGCCCGCACTCGGTAAGCAGAAATGTCTGCCAGTCGCACTCTAAGGGTCGATGACCGCAGACCCCCTTTGGAGAGAGACCAAAGATAGTCCAGAATGTTAGCCACGGAGCAAGACAAGGGGTCCAGACCCTTACCCAGGCACCAAATGGAAAACCTTTTCCATTTGAAGACATAACATTTCCTGGTCGATTCCTTACGAGATGCCTTCACCACGGTGTCGACATCCTCAGAAAGACCCAGAGCCTGGAACTCTAGCCGCTCAGGTACCAGGCTGTGAGGTGCAGGGATTGAAGGTCCGGATGGAATACCTTCCTCTGGTCCAATGATCTCAGGTCCGGGCATGTACAAAGCCGCCCCGGGGGCCTGCAGCTGAGGCTGAGGAGATCTGGGTACCAGAACTGCTGCAGCCAATCTGGGGCTACCAGGATCACCTTCGTCTTGTCCTTCCTACCTTGAGTAACACCTTGTGGATCAAGGGAAATGGAGGGAAGGCATACAGGAGGCCTGGGGTCCATGGCCTCGAGAAGGCATCCCCCCGCAGCAAGCCCTGCTGAAGGGGGCAGGCATGGTACAGCCTCAGCTTGGTGATTTCCTTGGAGGCACACAGGTCTACCAATGGTTTGCCCCAACAGGAGAACAGACTGTAAGCTACCTCTGGATGAAGAGATCACTTGTGGGATGTCTGGCCTATACGGCTGAGAGCATCTGCCAACTGGTTCGAGACTCCTACCACATGAATGGCTAGGAGATCCACCTCCAACCGGCTTACAAGGGTCCAGATACGGAGCGCCTCCTTGCACAGCAGATGGGAGTGCGTGCCGCCCTGTTTGTTGAGGTAGTACATGGTCGTGGTATTGTCCATCTGGACTTGAACCACTTGACCCCGGAGTAGAGGAGTAAAAGCTGACAGTGCCAGTCTGACTGCTCTGAGCTCCAACAGGTTAATGTGACATTGGGACTCCTCGGGGGTCCAGAACCCGTGAGCCCTGTTGTCCCCCATGTGGGCTCCCCAGTCCATGAGAGAAGCATCGGTCGTAAGGACGACCATCGGCTCAGGGCGGACAAACAGGATCCCTTCCTGCAACCGTTCTGGGGCGGTCCACCATTGGAGAGCGTTCCACATCATCTGGGTTACAGTGATCAGCTGGTCAAAATGACCATGGCGCTGAGTCCACTGGGCGGCAAGCTCCCACTGGAGGGGGCGCATGTGCCACCTGTCCCAACGGACCACTGAGGTGCACGCCACCTTGTAACCCAGAAGGCACAGAAAGTCCTGCGTAGGGCGTAAGTGCCCAACCAGAAATGATCGGGCAAAGGAGGAAAGAACCTCCACCCGGTCCGCCAGGAGCAGAGCTCTGGTTTGACAAGAGTCGAGCTCTGCCCCAATGAAGCCCATTACCTGAGAGGGCATGAGTTCCGACTTGGCCTCATTGATCAGGAGGCCGAGTTGAGAGCAGGTTCAGAGGGCCAGATCCTTGGACCTCTCCACCTCCTGAAGGGAGGAACCTGCCAAGAGCCAGTCATCAAAATAAGGGTAGATTCGTACTCCTCGACGCAGAAGATGGGCTGCCACCACTGCAATGCACTTGGTGAGGACCCGTGGGGCCAATGACAGGCCGAACGGCATGGCTCGGAACTCGTACAGGGTCCCCTCAACCCTGAAGCCAAGGAACCGCTGATGGGGCAGATGGATTGGGATGTGAAAGAATGCGTCCTGCAGATCCAGTGAACAAAACCACATGCTTCGCTCCAGGGATGGTATGATCTGGTTCAGAGTTACCATCTGGAAGGTGCGAGACCTGAGATATTGATTCAGGTCATGGAGATCTAGGATGGGGCACCAACCCCCTGACTGCTTGGGCAGCAGGAAGTACCTGGACACGAAGCCTGGGTCTGTAGGAAGATCCGGCACTGGAGCTATCACCTCCCTGCGGAGGAGCTGAGCTATGTCGTCTCGAAGAGCCGACTGGGTGCAAGCTGAGATCCTTTCCTCTCAAAGGGCACTGGCTCGGCTGGGAGGGTACTGCTTGAACTCCATAGGCAGTCCCTGACTGACCACTTCGAGAACCCACCTGTCCAAGGTGATATCGGACCAGGCAGAAAGAAAGGAAAAAATTACTCACCTTAGTAATGTTGTTTCTTCTAATGGAGTCTTGCTATATTATGACATATGCAGTGAATCCCAACCTTCGAACTGCTCCGGAGGTGAAAGAGTTAACTTTCCATGCCAGGCATGGAATGCTGAGCTCGAGCTCGGTTGAAACTCTGTCTGTTGTTCTTCAAACTCAAACCGTCAGATCTTTACGAGCTAAACTCACTGGGGTCCTGTGTGGAAGCTGTAAATCTACACTAGCCAACTGGCTACTAAACATAAGAACACATTTTTTGGTCCCAAAACAAAGACTCAAGTCAGGAGACCCAAAAGATGAAAAACACAACACCAAGCGCCCCAAGAAAGGAGGGGTGAAAACAACAAGGTGGGCACCTACTGAGTAGCAACACTGCACTGCCCACCCACATCCCAAAAACAGAGGTTCTGAGAGGGGCAGGCAGGGGAGGTCATAATATAGCAAGACTCCATTAGAAGAAACAACATTATTAAGGTGAGTAATTTTTCTTCAAACAACATGAAGTCTTGCTATATTAGACATATGCAGACTATAAAGCAGTACCTCCATGGAGGAGGGACAGAACCTACTTAGAAATAGGCTCTGAAGCATAGCGTGTTAAACCGAGCATCACTCCTAGCCTGGATGTCCAGGGAGTAATGCTTGGTAAAAGTGTGAACTGTTTTCCAGGTAGCTGCTTGACATATCTCTAAAATAGGGATGTACCTGGCAGCGCAGGAAGCAGCTGTACTCTGGTAGAGTGAGCCCTCAGGCCTGAGGAGGGAACCTTACCCAGTTTTTCATAGCAAAATTGGATACAAGAGACAATCCACCTGGCAATGGATCTTTAGTGGCAGGTTTCTTTACCAACCTCACCATAAGTGAGGAACAGTTGGAGGAGTCAAACCTGTGACCCTTGGTACGCTCTATAGTAACTAAGGGCTCTCTCATTACATCTGTTGTGCAGCCTCCTCTCGCCAGAGGAGGAATGGTCAGTGAACTACACTGGAAGAGATATGGGATTGATTAAGGTGGAAATCTGAACCACCTTAGGTAAAACTTCCTATTAGTCCTGAGGACCACCTTATCTCTATGAAAGGAGATAAAATCAGGCTCCACTGACAAAGCTTGCAATTCACTTATGCGTCTGGCAGAAGTGATGGCTACCAGAAACACAGTCTTCCAAGTTAAGTACTTAAGTTCTGCTGAAGACAAAGGCTCAAAGGGGGGTTGCATAAGCTGAGCAATGCAAACATTAAGATCCCAGGCAGGGGCAGGGTCCCTGAATGGAGGGTTGGTATGAAGCAATCCCTTAAAAAACTTGGAGAATACAGGATGAGCTGAAAGAGAAGAGGGCTTACCTACTGAAATAAAAGCAGACAGCTGCCAAATGCACTTTTAGGGTAGCTGGTCTCAGTCCCAAGGTATTTAAGTGGACCATATAATCCAGGACTGTGGGTAAGTCAGCAGATTCTGGGAAAATATGCTTTCCAGAACACCATATGGAAAACCTTTTCCATTTGGAATTATAAGTAGCCCTGGTGAAAGGTTTTCTAGAAGCCTTCAGGATATCCATTACACCTTGGGAGAGGTGTAGATCAGCAAACTCTAACTCTTCAAGAGCAAGGCCTTGAGATTGAGAGATTTGAGGTTCGGGTACCAAACCCTCCCCTGAGCACAGGTTAACAGGTTGTGCTTCCTGGGAAGACACAGGGGAAGATGGACTGCTAAGGACAGTAGGAGTGGATACCAGGGCTGTCTGGCCCAATCTGGAGCAATCAGGATCACTTTGCAGGGTTGAGACCTGATTTTGACTAGCACTTTGAACAGAAGAGGGAAGGGAGGAAAAGCAAATAGAAACTTCCCTTCCCAATTGAGGACTAAGGCATCCAGAGGGACTGAGCCCAACACTGGGGGCCTGCAGCAAAAAAGGGGAAGTTGGTGATTGTCTGGGGCTGCAAAAAGATCTATCTGCGGGGTACCCCATCTGGCAAAGATCACCCCCAAAACCAGGGGGTCCAGTGACCATTCGTGATGGCCCTGTGAAATCCTGCTGAGAGCATCTGCCAGGACATTGTCCTTGCCTGGGAGGTGAACTGCTGTAAGGGAGGTGTTCAGGGAGTAAGCCAGAGACCACAACTTAATTGCTTCAGTGCACAAGGCCGAAGACCAAGTGCCCCCTTGCTTGATGATGTACCACATTGTGGTGGTGTTGTCTGTTCTGACCTGTACAACTTTGTTCTGAACAGATTTGGAAAAAGCTTGAAGTGCTAGAAAAACTGCTCTGAGTTCCAACAGATTGATGTGGAGCAGAGATTCCTGAGGGGACCACAATCCCTGGGTAGTGAGGTAGCCCATGTGAGCTCCCCACCCCAAGAGGGATGCATCTGTAGTAAGGATTAAGGAGTGAGACTGAGTGACAAAGGGAACCCCTTGTCTCAGGTTGCTCTGATCCTGCCACCACTGTAGGGCCTGGATCAGGGTTCGAGTAACTGGGATCAATTTGGTTAGAGGGTCTTTCCTTTGAGACCAAAAGGCTCTCAAATGGAACTGGATGTCCCTCATCTGAAATCTTGCTCCCTGCACTACTGCTGTAGAGGCAGCCATGTGCCCTAGGAGCTGTAGAAAATGCCTTGCTGGTCGAGAGACCTGCAGGGTGAATGAGGAGGCCAGAGAGACCAGGGTCCTTGCCCTGTCCAAAGGAAGGAAGGCTCTGGCTCTCTCTGTGTTCAGCTCTGCGCCTATGAAGGTGAGGAACTGTACAGGCTCTAGAACTGACTTTGAAAGATTCAGAAGGAAACCTAGAGAGGTGAGCAGCTGCTGAGTTATCTGCAGGTGTAACCTGACCTGGTCTGGGGACTGGCCTACTATGAGCCAATCGTCCAGGTAAGGGAAGATGGCAATTTTTTGCCTTCTTAGGGAAGCAATTGCTACTGCCAGGCATTTTGTGAATACCCTTGGAGCAGAGGTGAGGCCAAAGGGCATTGCTCTGAACTGGTAATGGCCTGAGGGCAGCTCGAACCTGAGGTACTTTCGATGGGAGCTTCTGATAAGAATATGGAAGTAGGCATCCTTGAGGTCCAGGGACGCTAGCCAGTCCCCTTGCCTTAGAGAGGGTAGAATAATTCCCAGAGTCACCATTCTGAATTTTGGTTTAAAAGGTGCTTGTTTAGGTATCTGAGATCCAGGATGGGCCGCCATTCTCCTGTCTTTTGGGTTAAGGAAGTACCTGGAGTACAATCCTTTGCCCTGGTGTAGGGTGGAACCCTTTCCACAGCTCTGAGAGTCAGGAGGGAAGAGACCTCTGCCTCTAGGGCAAGTGCCTCTGGTGGATTTGCAGGTGGAAAGGATCTGTTCTCATCTTTGGAAACTTTTTGAAGCTGAGAACCAGTCCCTGGCTTACTACTTCCAGGACCCACTTGCCTGATGTCAGAGACTGCCAGTCCTGGACAAAGCAAGCCAGCCTGCCCCCTACAGGTAGGTGAGAATCGGCCCTGGCAACCCCATCAGGGTGCCTGCTTGGCAGGGGCTTTGGGCTGAGGGGTGGAAGCAGGCCTGCTTGTACCCCATCTGCCTCTCCCTCTAAAGAACCCCCTCTGGGCATAAGCAGAAGAGGAGGCCTGGGCTTGGTAAAAAGGCCTATGAAAAGGCCTGCCCCTGCCCCTGGGAAGCTGCCTTTGAGGAATGGCCTGCCTTTCTTTGGCCTGTGCATTCCTATAGGTGGTCCTATACTCATCCATTTTCTTCATGTAATTCTCTGTCTGCTCCCCAAACAGAGAATTACCCACAACAGGAAAATCCATGGCTTTAGTCTGGGTATCCTGTGACAGGCTAGTACATCTGAGCCAAGCCATCCTGCGAAGTGCCACAGATGTAGCCATGACTCTTGATGACACATCATTAGAATCCACTGCAGCATGGAATTGCACCTTGATGCCTCAATACCATCAGCAGCCACCTGCTCCAGCTCCTTGGCAAGCTGGCCAGGGACCTGTTTTGCTAGAGCCATACAGTGTCCCATCTGGATTTCTGATATCTAGCAACATAAGCCATATAATTTACCTGTCTGAGTCCCAAGGATGCTGCCATGTACTGTTTCTTTGCCATGGCATCAATCCTCCTGGAGTCCTTGTCCAGGGGTGTGAAGCCAAGGGAATATTTGCCTTGTCACAGGCTGCAGCCTGCACTACCCCAACATGGCTGCATTGTTGTGAAAGGAACTCCGTATCAGAGCCTGACAATGTGTACCTCTTGTCCATTCTCTTATCCACAGGAAGTATAGTGTGAGGAGTTTTTAGAATTTTAAATGTCTGTTTCCCAAAAGATTTATGCAAGGGAATAGACAGTCTCCTAGACTCTGGGATATCCATCATTTCCACATAGTCAGGCTCCTCCTGATCATCCACAGCTTCCTCCATAGGGAGCTGGAGGGTTTCAGCCACTTTTTTATAAAACATAAAATGAGAAGGGGACTCAGAAAGCCTAGGAGGAGACACTCCTGAAGGTCTGTCTGGGGAGATGTCTGGTTCAATGGGCACATCCAGACTTTCAAATACACATTCACTCTCCTCATACTCCCCACCCCGTTCATAATATTCCTCTAAATCATAATCTTGAACTGGTGGAACCGGCCGAACCGGTGCTTACCTGAAGGTGCCGTTGGTTGGAACCGGGAAAGCGACTGGACAATTTTAATCGCTTTGGCTATTTCTTCAGTGGTTGGAGAGGAAAGTTTTGGCTCCACACCAGCCGATTTCCTCATCCTTGCTGGAACCGATCCTCAGAGTCGGTTCTCCTTTTGCCCGAGGAAGTCTCGCCTGGTCAGAGGGCACTCCTCTGGTTCGTTGGAACCGAACCGGCTGGCATCGGTTCAGCGGACTTTTGGCCCCTTTCCCTGAGCCTACCAACTATCTTTTCCAGGGTAGCTGCAGGAAAATTTTTACAAATCTGGCAGTCTGCATTGAGGTGGTCAAACCCCAGACAACAACACAGGTGGTGTGGGGGTCAGCCTTGGCAAAGACTTCCCACACACACTGCAGTGTTGAAACCCAGTGGCCGGTTTTCTTTGGGTTTCTCAGAAATAGTGCCAGTCCTAACCAAACTTACCCGTTTATGGCAATCCGCCAGGCAAGACCCTCTTATCGGTTCCCAACCGTTTCACGGGTCGTGGGAAAAAAACATAATAAAATCTGTTTTTTTTAGAACCGATAAGAACCGGTAACCACACTCTAAATCACAGATTAAGATACTTTAAACAACCTGATCGGTTCAAACCGAACCGATAAACCGTTTACAAGTTCCACACAGAATAGAAATAATGTAAACCTATCTAGTACTCACAAATACCACAGACGGAGCTTGAACCAACCGGTAGCGGTTTAAATTCGGTCGAAAACCGAGAAAAACAATACTTTAACCGACAAAATGAACCGAGCAGAAGGAGAAATCTCCAGAGCGACTGTTCAGTGAGGCGGAGTAAAGAATCTGACGGTTTGAGTTTGAAGAACAACAGACAGAGTTTCAACCGAGCTCAAGCTCAGCGTTCCATGCCTGGCATGGAAAGTTAACTCTTTCACCTCCATAGCAGTTCGAAGGTTGGGACTCACTGCATATGTCATAATATAGCAAGACTTCATATTGTTTGAATGACGGAGCCGGCCCCCCACGGGAGGACCCAGAGCTGGTGAGACAGATGTAGGGGTGGCAACCCCCAACCTGTCACTGAGCAGGCTTAGAGGAGGAGGAGGCTCCTGGACCTGCACCTCGGCCTCCTTTATGGGGCTGTTGTGGACCCTGCTTGGGCCCTGGGCGCCAAGCTTGAGCCTGCTGCTGCTGCTGGCCTCCTAGATAGGAGGGTTGCCTGACTGCAGGGGAAGAGTGACGAAAAGGCTTCTTCTTATGCTTCTGCTGGTTCTTGCCTGAAGAACCCTTTGCAGAAGTAGCATCCAAGGTGGCACTGGACTGCTCTATGCGCTAAAGGTGACCGGCCACTCCTGGACTGAACAGGTCGGTGCCTAGGAAGGGAACGTCAGCTAACTTGTGCTGAGTATCCGCCAGGAAGGAGGAAAGCCTCAGCCAAGCCCTGCGGCGAGTGGCCACTGTGGCTGCTAAAAAGCGGGCACAAGAATCCTCGATGTCCAGGGCCATCTGGAGCTGCTGTTTTGCAACAGCACGGCCCTGATCACGGACTTGCTTCACTGTGGTCTGCATGTCCGCCAGGAGATGAGGGAGGACTTTGTCTAATGACCCTAGGAGGGCATGAGAGAAGTGTGCCATGATAATGGCCGAGCTGGCCTGACGAAGGCCTAAGCAAGAGGCTGCATAGACCTTACGGGCGGAATGGTCCATAGTTTTGGACTCCTTGTCCGGGGGTCGGTCAGTGTCGGCTGAGCTACCAGTATGCCTGAACACAGACGCAGTCACCAGGTTCTTGGCCAAAGGATGTTCTGTGAACACTGCCAGGGACCCCATGGGCAACGCGTACATGCGGGCCATGCAGGCAGACAGTGCTGGGCAGGAACCTGGGTGCTGTAAAAGCTCAAGGGCCAGGCCAACAATGGCTTCGGCCACTGGAAAGGCCTCTGTCGGGGTATCCCCATTTGAGGATATCCGTAAGGGGGTACTCCGCCTTCTTCTGGATGGACTCCAGGGGCATTCCAGTGGATTCGGAGATCAAGCGGAGAATGTCCTGAAAAAAGGAAGGGCCTTCCTCCAAACCCGCCATGGATGACTCATCATCCCCAGGATGGGAGTGCAATCCGGTGGCGTCCGAGTCCGAAGAGTCGGGATACAACGGCCTCCTGCCTAGGTCTCCCTCGATACACCGAGGCCGATCGGAGATGACTGTAATCGACAGACATCGGGGAAGCCCGGTGTCTGTTCAGTCCTCTTTCGAGGGAGCCCCTCCCTGAGGCTGCTTAGGAGGTGGTTTCACCAAAATTGGTGGAGAGACCGAGGTAGGCCGAACCAGGAAACGAGCCGGCCCCACGGCGGGAACTGAAGACTTCTGTTCCGGAGGGGTCGGCGTCAGCCTAGGAGGCAGAAGCCAAGTGATGACCAGGGTAGCCGGTAAGGCCGGCTTCTGCCCGGACAAAATCAGCTGTTGCTATATGAGATCTTCATAGCATCGACTGAGTTTCCGTCGAAGCCTCTCCTCATTCAAGGAGGATGAAGATCTGTGGCGACGCCTCTTCTTAAGAGTGTTTATGACTCTTTTTCGGCCGTTCAGCTGAAGGGGTTCTGGACCTCGATCGAAACCGAGGGAGTCGACCCAATCGATCGGGAGACACCGGTGTTGGTGAAAACCGAGGTTCCGGAACCGTTTCCTTCATGGGGACATCAGCAGGCTGGGTCTCCTCATCTGGAAAAACAACGACCGGAGTCCTTTCCAAAGAGTAGTCGACTGGGGTCAGCGACAGAGGGTTGACTGGGTTGAGAGTAATCTCAGCCTCATTGGCCATTTCCTCGGTCCCCTGACCAGACAGGATGTCCAACAAGCCGGCGGGCGAGGATGCGATCTCGACCGAGGCCGAGATTGCATGCTCTTGGGACTCGGACCTTTCTCGGTCCCAAGAACGTCTCCACTTAGACAAAAACTTCGGATCCTTATCCCTCTTGTGAGGCTGGGAGGAGTGCGAGCCCGAGGGCGCCTCGCCCCTGGTGGGGAGAGACTGGCACAACTCCTTGAAGGAGCCCGTAAAGGTGGAGCCAGGATTGAGCGGAACAAAAAAGCTTCAATTGGCCAAAGCTTGAGCTGCTTTCTCCTCGAATGCCTTCATTTGCTCCAGCTGCTTGGCGGATGCCACAGCCGCGGAAACCGCCCACCTCGCCTCCTTTGATTTCACCGGCGGGTTCCTTTCCTCTGGTCTCCCCAGTTTTAGGTGTGCCCTGCAGTCATCCAAGACGTTGGGATGGAAGGCCGGGCAGAAAGTGCAAGACGAGGAGTTATGTCCGACACCTAGGCAATAAATGCATGTTAGGTGGGGATCGGTGTGTGACATCTTCTGGCCGCAGGTACACTGGCGACATCCGGTGGATGATTTATCCTCCATGTCCAATGCACTACAATCGGAATCGCTAACTCGAATGAGTTTTAAGGTTAGTTTCGTTAAAAACTGACGCTTTGAATCCAGGGCCGACGAACTGCTGTGAGAGCACGAGGGAACCTGCATCTTCCAGTGGAAAGGAAGATCTGGCATCATAGGGCGGAGCCGAGGTATTTACCACCCAGGTGGGTGGGAGGAGCCAGCTTGAAGACTTTCCGGCAAGATTTAAAGGGGAAAGGGACATGCCATGAAGTGTGGATGAACAACATATCCATGCTCCTAGAACCAGTATGACCACTGAGTCAGTCTCAGGCTGAGAAGAATAATAAGGCTTTGAAGTAGGGGCAGAATGTTTTTATCCATCCTTCTAGGGACAGCAGAAAGATAAGCAGGTCTATAAGCCAGGCAGCCAATACAGCATCTTCTGGGACATATTAATTCCAAACACTGGTGGCCAGATGACAAATGAAACTGTAACAGAAACAGTGACACGTCTCTAAAACAGGCACTGCCTGGGTACTCATAACTTCCCCATCTTGATTGATGATGACGACTGAGTAGGTGGCAGGGCAGCTGCCATAGATGATGCAAAGGCTGAGCTATTGGTGAAGACCTGCTGGTGACAGGGAAGATGCTGGTCATGGCACTTGAAGCACTCTGGTGCATGATCAGGCATGGTGAATGATCACCTGAACGTCGATAACTGGGGCTGAACATGGTAACACAGCAACAGGTGGGAACCGAGTTGCTACTTACTCCAGTGGTGTACACTGAATAACTGCACAGTTCACAGCCAAAACAATTCATAACAAACAAAGCGGGCCAACTGTTGCTCCTAAAGGGGCAATGCCATCTGCTTTAAGAGTGATCTTGAGTGTTGCTCGTCAGCAGCTGAAGAGAGGTCTGTAAAACCCTGCACTAAAGCACTAAATTCATAATTTTCATTATTTTCTCAACCTCAAAATGCTCTAAAAATATAAGTGACAGCATGGAGAATGGAAGCACCAAAGTAAATGCACCAAGAAGGACATGAGCACCAGATGCCAGGGCCTGGACTAGAGGTCTGCACCAGCCTGGAGGTCTCGGAAGGGATGATGGCAGCGCTTGGGCAGATGGCCTCAGCTCAGGTGCTGTGGACTTTGTCACCAAAAATCAGTGACCTGCTGGACAAGTTAACAACCCTTGGACAGGAAATCTCTGGCCAGGACAAGTAACTACAGGAGGTTAAGTCCCAGCTCTCATCTGCAGAAGACCGCATGGAAGCAATGCTGGCAAACATCTTGACACTGGTGAAAGAAGTGAAGCAGTTGAGAGAGACTGTCAACAGACAAAAGAAAATAATCAGAAGAAACAATCTGTAGACTAGAGGCTTACCGAAGGGAACAAGGTACAAACCAGTAGCCTTTTTTGAGAGCTGGATACCTAAGGCGCTGGGGATGGAGGCCCCAGGAGGTCACATTAAAATGGATTGAGGTCATCCTGCATTTGTTCCCAAGCCAGCCGCTGGTGACTCAACAAGACAAGTAATAGTATGTTTGCTTGTGCGAGGAAGGTCACAAAAAGGAGCAAGCACTAAAGGCCGATCTGGCTCATGAAGTGGGTGCGGTCAACAGTGAGGACAAAAAGAAGGGCCTTCCCTGAATACATACAAAAGGAACATGAGGGAGGAAGCCTGGAAGGAATATCAGGCTAAACTCAAAGAGGCAAAGGTGGAAGTCAGGAGGGCAAAGGCATACACAAAATTGCAGACTGCCAAGGGAGTAAAGGGTTTGGAAAAATAATTTGCCATGTACATAAGGAAAAACAGAAAAGGGGGGCTGTTAGGCTAGCTTGGTGGGGTGTTGTGGAGGATGACAAGCAGAAGGTAAAGGTACTAAACAATTATTTCTGCTCAGTATTCATGGTAGAGGACAATGGTCCTCTGCCAGAGAGTGGCATAGCCATTTGGGAGGCCAAAGAAATGAGAAAAGTAAAGATCTTACTGGACTGGGTACAAAAGGGACTAGAAGCTCTCAGGGTAGACATGTGAATGGTGCAACCAGTCCTGAAGCAGCCTTCCAGCTCCCATGATGCACACTTGACAGTGGGGAAAAAGGAACCAAGGAGGTAGGGAATGTTGTCACCTTACATAGTGATGATGTATGGGTTCGGCAACATGTGCTGGCACTGTACCTTGGTGTCACTGGCACCCTAGGTTCTGGCCTCGGGGGGTGGGGAGGAGGGGCGCAGGTACCTCTGACACTAAGATCAAAGAGTGAGGCTCTGTGAAGGGGACTCTTACAAGATGCAATTTTCTATGCTACATAGTTAAGGACAGGTGCACTGCTACATACAGGCCATTAACGTAGCTGTGTAGATTCAAATACAAGCTACAGCAGCGGTACAATGACATGGAGGAATGGAACTTTATACCAAGTGTCAGAAATTTTCCATTGTGATGGCATGCCAGACTAATATAACCAAAGAAGAATACTATTTGAAGCCTGTTTAAAAACACAGTAATTCACTGACTTTCTCCTCTGTGTGCTCGATGGAAATATGCATCATGATTCCACAATCTGACTGGTTAATATAGCATTAGCAATTCTTAATCTCCAGGAAAAGGACATCACAGTAAGCAGGCAGCAAATCACAGAAACAACCCAAGCAACAGGAACAGTAAAAAAAAGATTACTCTTTTAAATGTCTGTTCGACAAATCAAATGTTGAAACTTGTAATACCAAGTAAGGTCTCCTTAAAGGGGAAGCCTTGCATGATATTTTTAAGCCTTAAGACATTACAGGGCAAAATTTATGAACAGTGACTACCATAATGTAAAAGCCCACGAAAAGCACTGTTAAATTTGGTATTGGGTTTACCTGCTGCATAGCTGGCGCAGTCCAGAGATACAAAGGATTATGCCAGCCATATATTAATAATATATCATTAACATTTTTAGAACTTGATGTTACTAAGGATATAGCTGTGCCTACCCACATTGTAGATAAGCACATTACCCTCAGTGACATCACAAGGTTCTAAAACTGGTGGTAATGCACTGTAGTATTAATAGAGGGCATAGGCATTTGTTGGACTGCTGCCAGCTACAAGTAAGCCCAATAAATCATTTAAAAGAGCTTTTCACAGGCTTTTAAACAATGATGCCCACTGTTCATAGATGCTCCCTTTTAATTTTTAAGGCTTACAATTGCCAAGTGAGGCACCAATCTAAACGATGAAAGAATAATTTCTAATGAGAACTTGAACATTGTAGGAGCACTAAGATGTTTACATCCATTTAAAATGTTAGAATCATACCGTTGTCGTCACAGTTTCTTCCTGCACTGGAGTGTTTACATCTTGTAAAACGTTATTTGATGCTGGTGCTTGTGCAGATGCAATTTCAGGTTTGACAGATGAATTAGCTTCCGCCTAAGAAACATAAACATGGTTCAGACTGTTCACAACATAATTCACATGAACAAGTTCTGAAAGGCTGCACAGGAAAAAGTACAGAAATTTCCACTCAGTCACCCTCCATGAAAAACACCCCAAATATAAGGAATAATGCATGGGCACCCATGCACAACAAGCCTGTGTTTCTAGCAAGGGGCTGAGATACCAGCATACGGACCTCGAGATGTTGAAGAGGTCCATGCTGGTGATCTCAACCCTGAGATGGAAACACAAGGCAAGTTGTGCATGAGCTCACGTATTTTATTTGTTATAGTATATGGTTAAAAGAAGCTACATTTCTTTTTTTAACTGCACAATAAGGGCTGAGGTACAGTGAGCAGAGGAAGTGAAACCAGGCAGTGGGAGTCAGCGCAAGGGAATCGCAGCATAAGTTAATGACAGGAAGTGCGCAATAAGGTTTTTAGAATGTGCACAATAACTTGAGAATGTGCACAATAAGGTTTTTGAGCTGTCTGAATTCTGTGCACAATAAGCTCTAACCATACACTATAAAGTTTTTTTTTTTTTTTAACAGATGACAATGGTATAATGTTTCATTCTTTCTAATCTTGAGGACAGGCAAGCTTTTATAGGGCAGCAGGAAAACGTAAATACAACAACAACAAAAACTACAGGACCTGAGGTTAGTCACAGCTTATTTAAAGCAGTTAGGGGAAAATCGGGAGATGGACCAAATTCCTCTCAGTGTTTCAGGTAAGCACCTAGTTGACTTGATCTATGTTGCTAAAAAGGGAAATGGAGATGAATACAAACCTGGCACAATAAGGGGCATTGTACAGGGTGCTGACAGGCATCTTTCCAGTAAAAACTGTGACTATTCAATATTTAAATGGACTTAGCAGACTTTGCTTACACAAAAAAGAACCCTCATAGCAAAACAAAAGCACTTGAAGAAATTGGGGAAGGCAACCAACCACAAAAAACCCAACTTCTTACTGAGCATGACACGAACTACTGTTATCACTCAGAAGGTACAGGACTAAAAAAACCAATACAGCTCCTAAACTTAATTTTTGTCCCAATTTGGACTGCATTTCACCTTGTGCACCCAGGCAATATGTCCTAACCTGGATTGACATTTCCTTACACAGAGACAGTCCCGGAGTTAAATTCCTGCCATATACTTGGAGGCAAGCTAAAACCCAAACTAGGGAAAATCCCAGACACATTAGAAAAGTGCAGCCTTGAATCTATGAAAATCTGGAATGCCCAGAAAGAGACAGGATTAAACTAAGGAAAGCGAGGAGCAAGGGAGCTGTAAGCTCATTTGTGCTCCTGTACCAACAAATTACTAAATTAGTAGTACTTAAGTGGCACTTCTGTAAGTCAAAAAGAATCAAATCATTTTTTAAATGCATGTTTTGTTTTGCTGATGATGACTTCTAATGGCAGTTTATTCCAAGGTTGTATAACCCGTAATGTAAAGAAGAATTTTCTACCATTATAATGGAAATGTTTACCAGCCAATTGTACGGGGTGCACTCTGGTGTCATATTTGTTAGATTGAAACTCCAAACCAAGTTTGGACATCAAATACAGGTCAATGACGATGTCAAACAGAAATAACAAATCATCCCTTAGTCGACGTGTTTCTAGTGACACTAGATTTAGGGAAATGAATCTGTTGCTATATGAGATAGTATGTAACCCCTGTAACTGTTTACTAAATTTTCTTTGTACTTTTTCTAGTTGGATACAGTTAAACTTCTTATACGGGCACCATGACTGAGAAGCATATTCTAAATGGGATCTTACACAAACCCAGAACAAAGGCATCAATGATGTTGGGATTTGATATTATGTCGCATAGACCAGATAACTTTGTTAGTTTTACTGATGACATGATTTACTTGATTTGAGTGCTCCAGTTTATTTGAAATACTAATTCCTAGATCTTTTTCTTCAGTGGTACTCAGTAAGGTGGTCCCTCCCAGAGTATATAATGTGTTGGGGTTCTGGTGTCCCAAATGCATTATTCTACATTTTCTATTATTGAGTTTCATACCCCATTTAGTTATCCAGTCAAAGATCTTGTTTAAGTCTTGCTGTATGGTCTCAACCTGATCAGGGATAGCACAAGGTCCACCAGTTTTAACATTATCTGCATATTTAGTTGAAGTTGAGATACAAGTGCTTGTCATATCTGAGATAAAAGCCTGAAAGGGGCCCAAGACTGAGCCCTGAGGTACCCCACTAGTTACAAGACCTACATCTGAAAGTTCACCATTAAATAATACACTGAGACCTATTATTTAGCCAATTGCATATCCAATTTGATATTGATTTATTTATGTTAAGATGCAGTAATTTGATTTCTAGTGCCCAATGAGGCATAATATCAAAGACCTTACTAAAGTCTATAAAGATTACATCAAATGGGATTTTCCTATCAAGTTCAGAACTAATGGTCTCATAAAAATACATAAGGCTTGCTATGCAGCCTCTGCCTGGTCTAAATCCATGCTGTTCAGGATCCTGTCTATCCAGATTTGGTGTAATTGCAGCCTTAATTAAGCGTTCTAAAACTTTGCAGACCGATGAAGTAAGACTAATGGGTCCATCATTTTCCCATGTTGTTTTGGGGCCATTTTTGTGGATTGGAATGACACGGGCATGTTTCTAGCTGGCAGGGACACAGTTGTACAATAAAAATCCCTCAAGTAGTTTTTTCAATGGATAGGCCAAGCCATCGGATGGAAGAAATAAGTGTCCAGAAATGTTGCCAGGGCCAAAACCTGTCTTATCTTGTTGAGCCCTAAGTTTTGAACAAATCTGATCTAGAGTAAATGTGATCTGACTAGAATCACCTATAAGTAACATTACAACTTTTGTACATTCTGCTGACTGGGACTAAAAATGTCACAAAATTTTGTATTAAACAAATCTGCCATAGTTTTTGGATCATGGATTAGTGTCATTAAATAATATGGGCCCCACCTGACTAGTAGTTTTTTTTTTAATGAATTAATGTATGAGTAGAATTGTTTTCCATTGTTTTTGTTAGCTGTTCTAGCAAGATTGTAGTCCCATTTAACTTTTGCTTTTCTTATTCTGATTTTACATTTCTTCTGTATAGATAAATAAGCAGTCCAATTATACACGGTTCTGGATTTTAAATAAGACCGGTACTTCTTGTCTTTTAGTTTTACTAATCTTTTTATCGAATTATTAAACCATTTGGGGCGATGTCTATTATATAAATATTTTTCCCTGGTGGGTATGTACTTGTTCCTGAGATGGAGTAAGGTACTTTTAAAGTAATTCCAGCATTTGTTTGTATTCAGACCATTGAAGGCAGTGTCCCAGCAGACTGAATTTAATTCTTCCCTAAGATTTATAAGATCAGCTTTGTCATATAAATACAATTCTGTTGATCCAGTATTTGGTGACAAACCATTTGTAAATTAAATGACACTGAATTGTGGTCACTGTTACCGGCTGGTGAGTTGATTTTAACATCTTTAAGATCCAGGTGATCATTAGCTAAAACTAAATCAAGAATCTTGTCCCCTCTAGTTGGGACTACAATCTGCTGACTGAGTCGTAATTGTTTGCAAATGGCAAGAAGTTTTTTTACCATTACTAGAGCTGCATGATTTCGCTATCCAGTCAATATTACCAAGGTTTAAAATCTCCTGTTATTATGACATCATCCAGTACTGCTGCAGTTTCAATTTCCATCAAGACTGCATCAAAATAATCAGGTGGAGAGTCAGGAGGTCTATAACAGGTACCAATAACAAGTGGTTGTGAGTTAAAGGGAAACAATTTAACCCAGATACTTTTTGTTTCAAAATCATGAGTGTGGATCTTATCAGAAACATCAACAGATTTTATGCTACTATTGATAAACAAGGCAACGCCACCACCTTTTCTAGAGGTATGATTTAAGTTTGTATAGGCTGTAACCTAGAATTTGAATATCCCAAAATGTTTTGTTGTCACCCCATGTTTCAGATATAGAGATAATATCAATCTTGTCCTGTGTAGCTCTGATTGTTAATTTGTCCAGCTTGTTAGTTAGAGAGTATTATTAAGAGAGAGTTTATGGTTTACATTACTAGATTTGCTTTTCCTTTTTAGAGAAGATGACAACTTCCCCTTCTCTCCCGGTTACTCAGTTTAAATGAGATGTAATTTTGTCTAGAATATGCTTAACTAATAAAGTACTACCTCTGCGACTTAAATGTAATCCAGACCAACAAAACAGTTCTGGTTTATTATCAAATTTTTCCCAATAAGTAATATATGTGAGACCCTGTTGCAGACACCATTTATGCAACCATTCGTTTATGGTTTTGATCTTTCTGGTTTGATATTCAGTTGGCTCTAGGAATAGGTAAAATTTTAGACAAACAAATATCTGTCCCTAGTTCAACTAGTTTGTTAGTGCAACAAAATCTTGCTGGATCTTTTGCACGGAGTCATATATGATGTTATTGGCACCAGCATGTATGACAGTTAAGGGATTTGCACCACAGTCCTGTAGAATATAATCAATCACTGCTGTTATATCTGATATTTTATCACCTCTGAAAGTGGAACAAGTTTGCTCACTTTTGTCAGGATTACAAATAGCCCTGTCTAGGTGTTTAATAAGGGAATCACCTAAGACATATACTTGTTTATTGCTGCCAGAAGTGAGAGTGGAAGTAGCCTCCATATTAATTGGGACTTGCTGATTGATATTTTCTGTACTGAACTGATTATTTACTTCTGCCGAAACTGAGTTTATAACAGTGCAATTCTGAGAAGCTGCCATCAAGTCTGATGAGTTTGTAACATTATTCCAAATATCAGAGATCAGACTGGTTGTGCGTAAGGTGGTACCAGAGCCACCCAGGTGGGAACCTAAATTAAGATTCACATGACCAGAGGAGGAAGATTTCATAAGATCTCTGGTATTAGGTAAGACTAAATTAGTGTCCTCTGCATCTACTCCAAAGGGGTCATACCTATTTGAAATAGGGAGGCAAAAATTCGGAGTCTTTCGTCCTTTCTTGAAAGCCCTGATACTATGCACCAAGTGCCACGTTTCATCTATTGTGTGCCCTGTATACTCTTCCCTGTCCTGTTTTCTGTTTATAGAACTGGATGGGACACTAGTAGTGGGACTAGGCACATTTATAGAAGGTATGATAAGGGCATGAGAAACATGATCGGCCAGGATTTTAGGACATGCTGGAGTACTGATATCAGTGTTAACTGTGTCATTTGTTATGTTAAATCTGTTTGTCATTTCTATCTGTCTGGTTTCTAGTGCTGCAAGTCTAGTGGAAAAAATGTATTTCTTGTTGCATAGCAATGTGTTGCAGACATCTGAAGCACACATAGGGTTGTATTTGTTTAATAAGGGGGGGGTGATAGTATACATTGCACAGCTTGAACATTTTATTTATACCGACCTCACCATCCAAGGTCATAAAAGAATCAACCATTTTAGTTGCATTACATATGCACTACAAGCGGCATATGAACAAGGCTCTTGCGATTATGCTGCTATGGACTACTACACCCTTGGATGAGGGTCACAACTAGAGTATATTTGGTATTTGTTACATTAAGAACAGCATGAACACAAGACACATTACCTGGGCCCCGGTTCTGGCTTCCCCGCCTGACACGCAACAATGTGCACCCGCTCCTGCACACCCTGCTCGCACGGGACCACGCTGTTATAATCGGCAACCCGAAAGTACCGTCCGGGGTCACGTGACCAGGCCCTTGGAGTGAGTAAACAATTAAAAATATACCTTCACCCCTAAAACTGCAATAGCAGGTAAATAATCACTCTTTCTATGTACTATTACTGTAAACACTCGTCCCCAGCACTCTTGCAGCATGTAGAGAAGATCTGTAGTTCCACTCTACAGTAATGTGGAACTACAATCCCCAGGTGCCTCGTGACTGCAAGCAGCCCTCAATCAAAAAATGCAGCTTCTGTGAAATAAACAGCTCAGTGTTGCATAGCACTCAGCCAGAACTGTCTCACTGCACAAGGGCAGTCTCACAGCATGTGGACAGAGCAAATCACTGCCTACGAGCTGTATAAGAGACAGACTCCCACAAATGAAGCAACCTGACCCTCCTTTCTATTTGGCTCCAAATTTAAATGACATCCCTCATATTTCACTGTGGTTCTGATTAATAAAAATCAGCATTAAACTGAGAAGCATGATGCAGGTGACGCAAGAAAGTACTGGTTGCTACAATCTAAACAAATTACTAACCACAGTACATGAAAAACAATCCCCCAACTGATGTCCAGCAAGTGTCAGGACATCGAAATGTTCAAAGCATAAACACCTATTCAACCTTGTCAGAAGCAAAACAGCAGCATATTTCTTCCATTTTTAATGCCACTGCATCCATACCTTGACCCATCACTTCAAATGCCTGCAGCTGCATGGAACAGAGCCCACCAAGGGAAAACTCCATTCCTGCTCCATGTCGTTTAAGTGCCCAGCAGCCTCTGAAACAGGAAAAAGTCTCAGTTCCTGAACCAGGAAGCAGCATCCAAACCCTATCAGGTCATAATGCTCCTTTCAAAACAGTGTCACAGTCAACATTTACAATAAAGAGCCAAAATCACCAGTGAAAAAGAAAAAAACAAAACCCTAGAATTATTGTTGACTCCTCACCAGACAGCAACTGAAAACCAGACAAAGACAATTTTTGCACAGCTCTGTTGAGCAATTTGTGTTCTTTGTGAACTACTTGAATTTCAAACCGTTCCTGGCCAAGGTATTAAATTACACTGTTAAGCTCTGCTAAACACCTTTATGGACTGGTTCCCAATATTATCCTACTTCCATGCCAGACAACAGAAAACTGCACAAAAACAGTAAGTGGCACTTTATGAATTAAACTGTGGGATTATCCCTATAATAAAAAAAATAAAATGATGGGGAAGTGTGAGTTACAAGGCGCCAGTTCAATCTTGGGGTTTATGGAACATCACAATCCACTTGGCCTTTGGTCCCATGGATTATCATGTTCCAAGAACCCCTTGACTGAATTATCACCTTGTAACTCACACTTCCCCATTGTTTATTCTACATATAATAACTGGTGACCCCCTATAATGACTGGATTTCCAGTCCTGATAAAATGCCGTAATAACCCACTGAATTCCATAATACCTGGGTTATTACGACATTCTCCTCCTTGTGCTCGCACTTCACTGTATTTGTGTGAATACGGCAACTGCTCAGGTACACGCTTGCACAACTACAGCTTACAGTTCTTCCCTCTCTTGAAACTTTGCACCATCATGATAAAAAAAATAATGCTTGTGCAAAAGTTTCATAATTCCCTTACACCATGGCGTGTGATAATCCATAAATCACTCGAGCTTCACTCTCTGGGGTTATGGATTTGAGCTCCCTTGAAAAAGCACCGGCAAGAGATGCGAAACGATCGTCATGCTTTGCTCTCATTTTTTCTTCTGGGGGCTGTGTTCTGTGTTTACCATGTTTTCATAAGAATTGAATAAAATCACATTTTTTATAAAGACTAAATATATGTCTTAAGGACTTCATTTCTACATGAGTGAGGTTTTTCTTGTTGGGTTTATGGATTATCACACACCTTGGGCATGTGAAAAATCCACATAATACACACCTGCGCACAGGCATTATTCTCTGTTTATCACAGTTTCTGCAAGAATATATTGCCAGAGCCTGCAGGAACACAGTGTTATCCATCAGCAATTACTCCAATTTGTCAAGCAGGAAACTGTGATGCCATTATCATAGAGTACTTCAGCATAACGAAAGGCACTATAAATCTTTTCTCATGTGTGATGCAGGCATCAAGTCTGAGCCTGCGTGTGATCACAAGAATGTTAAGGGTTTCAAATAATGCCCTTTGCATTGTGTCACTCATTCTCCAAACCTCTCAACCATTAAACCTGTAGCAGAAAACCCTAAGGAGAAGAGACAACTAAAAATTATGTCAACAAAAATTAAGTATATCACTAGAAAATGTTACCTACCTTGTAAAGTGCAGTTACGTACCATGACAGTAGATCTTGGAGAGAATCTCATCCATTGAGCCACACCTTTGGAACTGTAAGTCATCAGTCAGGACCACTTGGAAAGTTTTGCCAGCGTAGGGGCCGCCCACACTGACATATGTCAATGCCACCCATACAACATGGGCGGCCTCTCCTCTCCTTCGTTTCCCAACGGAGTTTGGAAGATATCAAACCTGCAGCTACCGGGACACCAGAACCAGAACCAGGCACACTGGAAAGGTAACAGACTGGAAAGTGAAGCCTATCATGGTGAGATAAGAATGCCCTACATAAACAGCAGGTAGTACTGCCAGCAACTGTATTATTCAGCAGTGAGACTAAGGGGGAAGAAGGGAACATAAGCTGTGGCTCATTGGAGGAGTCTTTTGAAGATCTACTGTTACAGTAAGTAACTGCACTGTCTTATTCAAGGACAACTCCCTCCAGTAAGCCACACCTTTAAAATGATTTTGCAGTATAAAAGGTACGCAGGGAGAAGGACTGTGTCACATACTATGACTTCAGGACAGAAAGCATTGAAGAAAAGCAAGGCGAAGCTAGCACGTCTGTGAGAGACAATGTCTCGATGGTAATGTTTAATGAAAGTATGAACAGTACTCCAGGCAGCAGCGCATACATCAGTAGCAGAAACAATACAAAAACATGCCGCAGATATGGCCATGCCATGCACAGAATGACCATAGACGGTGCCTGGAAGCTCCTTACCGTGCTTCTGGTAACAGAAAGTAATAAAGGATGCCAACCAATTGGATAAACATTGTTTAGAAACGGGGGAGCCCTCCCTATGGGGGCGAAGCTAATAAAAAGTTGAGGGGACTTTCTACAGTCCTTAGTAGGATCAACACAGAAACGTAAGGTTCTATGTACATCCAAAGTATGTAACACAGCTTCACCCTTATTAGAAGGGGAAGAAAAATTAACAGGAAGGTGAATGTTCAAATTCAGTGTTAAATCAGACACCACTTGGAAAGAAGAAAGAACACTGGTTCATAAAGAAACCCTGTCCTGGTAGAAAAATCAAATAGGAAGGCTCAGCAGCCAGAGCCTACAGTTCAGAAATTCTTCCAGCAGAAGTAATAGCTACAAGAATGTTTTCCAGGATTGGAAATGCATTTCACAAGTAGCAGAAGGTTCAAATGGAGCCCCTGACAATTAAAATTAAAAATGAAAGTCTCATGATGGAACTGGCTTATGGATCGGGGACACGTGTGCAGAATCCCGGAATCTGCAGGACACCTCTAACTGTACCACCGTTTTGCCACCAATGAGGGTATGGAAAGCTGATACAGCTGCCAAATGCACCTTCACTGAAGAATACTGGATGTCACCTCACGCCATGTTGGCAACCCGTGTTCGGGAATGAGCTTGAGTCATCGGGGGTTGGCATGGGCAGGAGAGGATTGAGTGTCCAGAGGACTGCTTCCCTCTCCTGGGGGTGGATGGGTGTGCTCGCTGCAGTATCAGCGGCCCCTAGTGGAGACTGGGGGCAGCGTAACTTGCGGTGCACTCTTCTGTGGATGGAGGTGTTGGCAGACGCCTTACGCATGGGGGCGGAAGCGCACCTGCTGCGTGCAGGGAGTCACTGCACGTCCACACCCCCGGGGGCAACCGAAACATGGAAAAAACCCTAGCACCTGGACAGACGAAGGTGGGTCCAGTGGACTGCCCCCATGCCCACTGCCGGGTCCGTCCTGACTGGTGACTGTCTCTCTATTCCACTCACTGGCTGCCCTTCTAGATTATAGATAGAGTGCTGGAGGAGTATGGTGGTCCTACCTCAAGGGGCTCAAAGCTGGGGGACGGGGTAGTCGGAGGAGTTGGAGGGGAGTTCCCAAGAAGTAGAGACCAGCACCGGGGAGGACCTCAGGCAGGGCAGAACAAGGTAGCTCCGAGACACTTCACCGGAGAGAGGTCTAAGGGGCCAGAGAGCAGGAGGATAAAGAAAAGTTGGAAAAAAAAAAAAAGAATACTGGAGGTCAGTGTTTGATAATGACAGGAAGTAATCCAGAACAGAGTTTAATGGACATGTATAAGCAGGGCCCCGATTTTTCTGCGGCACATCGGAGCAAAGTTCTGCGGCAGGGTTCTCATTTGCCACAGAACTTCTGCGGCACTCAACACCAATTTCTGCGGCAATTCTGCGGCACATTTTTACCCTTAATTTTTTTCTTTTTGTTTTTGCCATATTTGACACAATGCACGCTCGTAACACAGTCATTTTATGGGCGTTTGTCACCAAATTTTCAACATAGCCAGTTTAAGACCTCTGCTCATGAACAGTATCACTGTGATTTTATTAATCTGTCGGAACATTGATTTCACACCGACTGCGCCATTCTGCGCTACAAGGGTGGAAACACATTTGGGTGAGATGTGAAAATGACAGCTGTACTACTCATAAGACAGTGTGGTGAAATGGCAATGTTGAAACTCTGAGTGAAAATATTGAAATTTCATGAACTCACGAGCTCATGGAACTGCTAACGACGCCGTTAAAGTCATTTTGGAATTTTTTCACCAAATTTTCAACATAGCCATTTCAAGACCTCTGCTCATGAACAGTGTCACTGTGATTTTCTTAATTTGTCCATTACATTGATTTGCTTTACGACTCGCCATTCTGCGCTACAAGGGTGGAAACACATTTTGGGTGAGATGTGAAAATGACAGCTGTACTACTCATAAGACAGTGTGGTGAAATGGCAATGTTGAAACTCTGGAGTGAAAATATTGAAATTTCATGAACTTCACGAGCCTGCGTAGGAACTGCATAGCACGCTCGTAAAACAGTCATTTTTTGGAATTTTTTCACCAAATTTTCAACATAGCCATTTCAAGACCTCTGCTCATGAACAGTGTCACTGTGATTTTCTTAATTTGTCCCTTACATTGATTTCGCACACCGACTGCGCCATTCTGCGCTACAAGGGTGGAAACACATTTTGGGTGAGATGTGAAAAATGACAGCTGTACTACTCATAAGACAGTGTGGTGAAATGGCAATGTTGAAACTCTGGAGTGAAAATATTGAAATTTCGCAAACTTACGAGCCTGCGTAGGAACTGCACAATGCACGCTCGTTAAACAGTCATTTTTTGGAATTTTAGCACCAAATTTTCAACATGGGGGTTTTGGGCCCCCTTCTCATGAATGATGTCACTGTCATGGCGGCATTCGGTCCCAGGTGATTCGCGCAGTCACTGCGGCGAAATCCCGCCGAACCGAGCTCGCGCCGATGACAGTGACTATCAAAAGATCCGGTAAACCCATGTTGAGTGATGCAAAACCAAAATCCTGAGATATGCAATAAAGTTGAACCCCTCTATCTAGCCATTATACAGCTTACGGCATTTCCTCAGTTGGCGGTTGCCTTTGAAGAGTGCAGAGCGTGTTCCCGGTCCACCGAAGATAATCGTGCGAGTCCGGTAAGTATGGGGTAGGGGGTGTGGGAAGGCTGGGTGCACAGTGGGTGGAGTGCGGGATGTGGGAGGGCTCGGGAGGCGGCGCCGTGGGACAGTTTTGTTTACAGGGGAAAAAAAAAAAAAGCGTCAGCGGGACCGCTTACGCTGGGGTGGGCTCCCAGCGTGCTGCTGACTTTAGAGGCGTTCAGCCGGCAGGCGATTAGGCACCCCGTCGGCAAAAAAAAAACTGGCCAGCACGTTTGCCCACGCTGAGGTAGGCTCCCAGCGTGTCTAACGACTCTGGAGGGCGTTCAGCCGACGGGGATTAGGCACCCCGTCGGCAAAAAAAAAACTATTAGCACGTTTGCCACGCTGGGTGGGTTCCCAGCGTGGCACAAGAGACCTGGGGGGCGTTTAACCGATGGGGACTGGCACCCCGTCAGCAAATGAAGCGGACGCTTGTTCCACGGGCGGCCGCAAATTCCGCGGGTGATGGCAAATTCCGCGGATATTTCCGCGGTTTGCCGCATCCACGGAATCGCGGAAAACTCGGGGCCCTGTTAAGGATCAAGGGAGCAGGAGGTATACCATACACAGAAATGTGTTCATTTCAGGGAATACAGTATATGTACCTAGTACATGGCATATGAGCCACCAGAAGAATATCAGTCACCTAAGGAAAAACTCCAAAGTGGGCAAATTCTGTCTTCAGGAGCCATGCATTAAAGTGCAGGGATCTGAGAACCAGACGCTTCCTATGACAGGAAACCTGTCTTTACAGGAAGCAGAAGAGGTTGGTCCACTGCCAATTGCTGGAGCACAGGAACCCAAACTGTCTCGGCCAAAAGGGGGCCAACAGTGTTAGAATGGCTATCTCTGCCCAACATTTGACTAACACCCTCTGAATCAGAGGGACTGGAGGAAAGGCATAAAGGACTCTCCCTTTCCAAGAAAGGACAATGAGTCTCATCAGAAAAATCCAGGCCCTAGAGTGAGCAAGCAAAAACACGTCAGTTTTGCATTGTGTGGGGATGCAAAAACGGTCAACTCTGAACAACGCCATCCTGCAAAGAGGTCTTGTACCACTGAAACCAGGAGTTCCCATTCACGAATTAAGGCTTGCGACCAACTTAACCAGACTGCCAAGACATTTTGAGAGCCCTGGAGAAACATGGCCAACAGAAATGTACCTTGATCCACAGCCCAGTGCCATACTCTCATTGCTTCTCTGTACAGTGGCTAAATGCATGCGACTTCTTGTTTCAGTAGTGCATTAGAATGACATTGTCCATGCAAATCAGAATCGGTCTGTCTCTGAGGTGAAGGCTTGTGGGCCAAGAAGAAATGGAAATGACATACCTACCATAATTCTTGATCTTCTTGGATGGAGTCTCCACTACTCATTCACACTAATGCAACTACGCCGGAAGTGCAGGACCGAGCAGGAGCCAAAAATCTTCAGGAGGGCTGGCGCCAAGGTAGGACTGCGCGTAAATGTATATGGTACAGGCTTGGCATATATAGGCTACCTCGGCGTGACCCTCAACTGTCTCAGTACCTTTTTTTTTTTTTTTTTTTTTTTTTTAAACAGAGGAGGTGCAGCGTAAACCAAACTAGTGAAACTAACCTATGTCACACATAAGATAGTCCGAATGACCAGTATAAGAAGGGTCAACACAACAGAGTCTTCACAGCCCAGCCATTGAGGAAGTGAAGACCAATAACAGAGTGAGCTACCTCGGGGGATGGTGGGTGGGTGTGTGAATGAGTGGTGGAGACTCCGTCCAAGAACATGAAGAATTACGGTAGGTACATAATTTCCATATCTTGCTGGACATAAAGTCTCCACCACTCATTCACACTAATAGAAGAGTACCAAGCTAAATAATACCACAAGAAGGGCGGCAGGAGAGAGGAGCTCACTTAGGACAGAAGTCCACTGAGGATTGTCCTGCCATAGGACTGATGCTGTCTGGCATGGACATCCAAAGCATAGTGCTTCACAAATGTGTGCACGGAACTCCAAGTAGCTGCACTGCAGATGTCTGCAATGGGCATGTTTCATATTTCTGCCAGAGATGCCACTACTGCTCTGGTAGAATGGGCATATACCCTGCCTTCCAACTTAACCTGTGTCATGGAATAGCAGTCACGAAGACATGCCACTAGCTATGCCGACATACATCTGATAGCAACAGGTTGACCCAGTCGGGCCATGCTGAATGACACAAAGAGTTGCTTTGACTTGCGGATCTCTTTAGTTCTATCTAAGAAGAAAAGCAAGGCTCTGTTAACATCCAGAGAATGCAGTGTATGTTCTCCCCATTCTGGAAGTTCGCAAAGTAAGTTGGAAGAACCAAAGGTTGGTTCACATGGAATTCCAAGACTACTTTGAGCAGAAATCTAGGGTGGGTTCGAAGAACCACCTTATCCTTATGAAATACCGTGTAAGGAGGGTCTGTGACCAAGGCATGTATTTCAGACACTCTGTGAGCAGAGGTAATGGCTACGAGGAAATCGGTCTTCCAGGTCAGAAACCTCAGCTCACATGTTGGTAGAGGCTCGAAAGGTTTATGGGTAAGCATATCTAGCATTAGTTTAATATCCCAGGTGGCTACCGGTCTCCCGACTGGTGGCCTAATGTGGAGTATATCTTTAAGGAACCCCTTAACCAGGGGTAACTGAGCTATAGACAATGTGTATAGGCTCATGGTAAGCTGAGATCGCGCAGAGATGGACCTTAATAGTTGAGTACTGAAGTCCTGTATTAGACAGGTCTAGAAGATTATCCAAGACTTTGGTGGGCAGGAAAAGGGATCCAGGGAGGCATTCGCACATCAAATGGAAAAATGTCTCCATTTTGTCGTGTAAGCTTTCCTAGTAGCTGGCTTACATGCTGCTAGGAGAATGTCTGAGACTCTATGTGAGACATCAAATCTACCCACTTCTATCTCCTCAGGAGAGAAGCGTGGAGATGAAGAGAGCTGATGTTGGGATGGACCACTGGGCCCTGGGTCAGCAGGTCCATTTGAAGTGGAAGGTGTCTCGGAGAAGTCTCTGATAATCTGCTGATTAATGGAAACCAAATCTGACGAGGCCAGAATGGGGCAATTCGGATCATTCTGCCCCCCTGTGCCTCCAGCTTCAGCAGCATCTTTTGAACTAAGGGAAGAGGAGGAAATGTATACAGAAAGCGTCTTGTCCATCGCAGTCTGAATGCATCCTGACAGAAAGTGCCAGGTTCTGGATTTCTGGAGCAGAATAGAGGCAGTTTTGCGTTGAGTGGGGACACATAAAGGTCCAGGTCTGGCGTGCCCCACTCTTCAAAGAGCGACTGCATGACATTTACGCCGAGAGACCATTTATGAGGACCCACCTCTGTTCTGCTGAGATGATCCACTAGATCGTTCTGGGCTCCTGGTAGGTACACTGCCTGGATCAGGGCTTTGTGTTCCAGACATCATTCCCACACCCTCATTGCTTCCCTGCACAGGGGATAAGCATGCGCATCACCCTGTTTGTTGACGGAGGACATCACAGCTTTGTTGTCCGTTTGAAGAAGAATTATTTTGGTTTTTTTTGCATTATGTTATTTTTGCCACCTTACTGGCCCTCGGCCCACCACTCCTTCTGGCTGCACAGACCCCCGACCTCCTGGCCGACCCCTTCCTACTCACCTCAGATCGCAGCTGACCCAGGGTGGCCAGCAACCCTTCACGGATGGGTCCCTCTCTTCCGAGGGAAGGCACCAGGAGGGCACCAGTGCCTCTACTAGTCAGCCCTGGGTGCTGCTGGAGTTCGAGCCGGGGCATCTGAGGCGGCGGGAGTCAGCAGCCATCATCCGGCAGACCGGGCAGCCTTTTTCCGCTTTTTCTGTGGGAGTGACATCTAGCGTCAAAGCGTATCCGATGTCTGCCACTACCCCTTGAACCAAACCCCAACTGTATTGCTGCACTCCCAACTCCATGAAGTCAGCCCTGCAGACGTGCATCCCTGCCTCCCCAGAGAAGGAGGCTGTCCCCGGACACTCTATCCTTCTCCCTCTGGCCGCCCTCCGGCACCCGAGTCTGTTCCCGAACCTGGGTCACCGGCGTCGCAGATGGGAATCCAACCGCTGCGCCGACAGGCTGGCACGGAGAATTATTTTGTGACAGAGAAGGTCCTTCAGGCTCGGACAGCATACAGGATCGCTCTCATTTCCAGGACATTTATGTGGAGTTGAGATTTGTCCCGACTCCACAGACCCTGAGTGTGGAGATCCTGATAGTGAGCTCCCCAACTGAGTAAGGATGCATCCATGGTGTTGGAGATCTGAGATTCCAATGGGGCAAATGGAAACCCTTTTAGAAGGTTGTCCTCTTGAGTCCACCAGATGAGTGACCATTTTAGAGGTTCTGTCACCTTGATGTGAAAGGCCGGGGGATGTGTGGGCAGGGACCACTGAGCATCCACTGAGTAGTCCTCATTTGGAGCAGAGCTAGAGGCACAGTGAAGACTGAGGATGCCATGAGACCCAGCACCCGCTGCATCGAGAGGGCTTGAACTGAGTCATTCTCTCTGATGAAGTGGGCCATCTGAAGGATGTTGCTCCTCCTGTCCTCTGGAAGAAAGGCTTTTTTACTGGAGGTATTCAGAAGGGCTCCTATGAAGAGGAGCTGTTGGGAGGGTTGTAGTTGCGATTTTCCTAGATTCAACAGAATTCCCATGCATGTGAGAAACTTGAAAGCCCTAGCCATGGCTTCTTGTGTCTCTTGTCTGGAGGGGCTTGCTAGTAGCCAGTCATCCAGATATGGAAACACTGGAATTCAGAGTTTCCTGAGATGCACTGTGAGAACTGCAAAGCACTTTGTAAATACTCGAGGCACTGAGGATAGCCCAAAGGGCAGAACCCTGAATTGGTAGTGTTGACCCAATGCCACAAACTGGAGATACCTGTGGTGGTTTGGGTGTATGGGAATATGTTAGTAGGCATCCTGCATGTCCAGGGAGGCCAGCCAATCATTTCGATGAATCAGAGGTAAAACAGTACTGAGTGATATCATCTTGAATTTCTCCGTGTAAAGGAATTTTACTTCCTTAGATTGAGAATAAGGTGCATGCCTCCTGTTTTCTTTGGAACTAGGAAGTAATGGGAGTGGAAACCTGTGTTCCGTTGATCCAGCGGAACTATTTCTACTGCCCTGTTGTACAGAAGGCCTTGAATCTCAGAAGCAAGAAGGTCTGACTGAGAGACGGACAGTTTGTGCTGTCATCTATGTGGATGATCTGGAGAGGTTTCTGAAAGATTTAAGAGAGTAACCCTCGTGGATTATCCTGAGCACCCATTTGTCTGATGTGACTGACTTCCACTGGTTGTAAAACTGAGTCAGACACCCTCCTACTGTCCAGGAAGAGCCCCCCTCAGACAGCTGAGGTGGGACTTGGGCATGAATCTCAGAGGGTGGCACTAGGCGCTTTTGGGCCCTGTGCCTTCTGCTGCATTTTCTTTTGTGGCTGGGGGCTTGACTTTTGCTGAAGCCCCCTCTGCCTTTGCCACGAAAGGACTAACTGTTATGAAACTGCCGCTGGTTCCCGTCCCATTGAGGGGGAGCAGAGGGCGGCTTGGCCATTTTGATAGCCATTTTAGTTTTCTGCGTGGCCTTGAGTGCCTGCTTGACCTGAGGGCCAAACAGATAAATTCCATCAAATGGTAAACTCATAACTCTTTGTTGGGCATCATTTGTGAAACCCGATGTATGTAACCATGAGTGGCTTCGGCTGCATATACCAGCCGCTGCTGCTCTAGAAGCAGTGTCAAAGGTGTCCATAGCAGCCTTAAGTTGCTGATTGTTGGACTCAATGCCTCTAGTAACGGTTTGGAGAAGCTCTGTGCTAATTTCCGACTCTGGAAGAGCTTCCACAGTAGCTTTGAGTGAATGCCAGAGGGTATACTCATACTGAAAGAAATAACCCTGATAGCTAGCAATATGCATACCCAGGGTAGAGGCAGTGAATACTCGCTTCCCCAAAGTGTCAATCTTGTGAGATTCCTTGTTTATTGTACGGGCCATAGATTCCTGAGGGAGGATGGCTTTGACATTCTCTGCCAAGGCAACTATGGCATCAGCAAAAGCCTGAGAGGCTAAGATTGGTCGATCCTTGTGGGGGGCAGGCATACTTCCTGTCTATGGATTTAGCCATGGAAGGAATAAGCGCTGGATTATCCCACACCATTTTGAGAGAGTCTCAAAAGAGGACTGCACCAGAGGAGTCAATTCCACAGGAATATCCGGAATGTGCAGATACTGCAGATGCAGCAATTTCCCCAGATCAATCTCTGAAGTCTGGAGAGAGAAAGATTGAAATTCATATTCTTTAACAGTGACTTAAAGGAAAGGTCCTTGATCAGAGGCTCTGCTGATGGAGAGGGTTTATTTACCACTCTGAGAGAAGAATCATCGTCAAAGTCGTCTCCTAATCGAAGATCAGAGTCAGGTTCAATATTGTCTCCTACTAGCCCTGGAAGGATAGTATATACAGGAAAGGGAGGAAAAAGAGGAGGAGGTGCTCTGCGAACTGGAGTCGAAAACCCCAGCACCCTAGGTGGCGCCAAATGTGCAGTCGGCACTGGCACAGGATGTGGTGCCGAAAGAGAAGATGCCGCCAGCCCAGGGAGCATCGCCAAGACAGGAGTCAAAGGTAGCACCGCCCTAGATGTCACACAAACACTAGTGGATCTCAACCCAAGTCTCAGAGTCAAGGAGAAAGATCTGACAAACGTAGTAGGAGAAAATGGTACCTGTGCTGGCCTCTGCACCACAGCAGTATGAGGGGGGAAAAGCACCCGAGCGCAGCATCGATGGCACCAGAAAAGGCACCGCACAACTAGAAAGCCCCAAATGCCTTGTCCACAGGCTCAAAACTCTTAGGCCCGAAGGCCCCAGAGATGGTCCCGCAGGCTCGGACAGGCGGGACAACCACCTAACCCACTGCTCCACAGGAGCGGCCCAATGATGAAACTGCTCATTGGAAGACCCCCCCACAGGGGACGGGGAGGGACTATAGAGTCAAGGATGTCGGTCACCAGGAACAGAGGCTGAAGGTGAACCCGAAGGAGTCGGACAACTGCCCCTTGCCACCGGCGATCGATACACAGACATACCAGAGGGCGACCTCAAGCAGTACCGAGTCCTCGATGAAGATCAAGAATGGGACCACTTCTTTTTGTCCTTTCGGGAGGACCACCCATCCCCCCTCCCGAGCACCGGACTGCCTGTAGTCAGACCCCCCCCCAATAGAGGGCAGCGAACCACATCCAGCCCTGCTGAAAACACAGCTTTCATCCGAAGTCTCCCTACCATCACCAGCACCGTTCATGATGGACTCCGCTGAAGGCTGGCTGAAGAGACTTCTTCGTTGACGAAAATGTTTTTTTTAGCTGAATCACTAAAATAAATAAAAACTACTTAATACTGAATGACTAGAGCTGCTGTTGTATAGATGTGAAGATCTGACTCCTAGCGGGCGAGTGACGTCGTCACTGAAGCACAACCGAGGTTGGGAAAAAAAGGAACTGAGGCGGTTGGAGGGTTGATGCCGAGGCAGCCTACATGGCGTGAGCCAGCCTCGCGGTGCCGCGCATGCGCAGTCCTACCTCAGCCCAGCCTCCTGAAGATTTTTGCCCCGCCGGTCCTAGTCCTCTACGAGTCCTACTAGTGTGAATGAGTGGTGGAGACTTTATGTTCAGGAAGATCAGCTCTCATCTTCAGAATACTGAAGTGGAGAGAGCTGTCCAACTGGGAGCAGAGACCTCGTATCTGTGACTAGAATACCTTGAGAAATACAACATCCAAACAGATTTACAGCACAGTTTCAGGGCTGGCCATAACACTGAGACAGCTCTCATCAAATTCACTAACTTCATTAACAAGGCTAATGAGGAAGGCTTCTACATTGGCTCGGTGTTTGTGGACCTCACAAAAGCCTTCAACCTCGTCGACCACAACGATGATACGAGATTGCCTAACTGTTGAAAGTTTTAAAAAAACAACTGAAGACTATCCTTTTTGCCTTAGCATTTGCTGGAACATAATAAGTTAAGTGTATTGTATGATTGTTTGATTTATTGTTCTGAAACATGTTTTTAAGTGATTTGAATTATTGTAAAAGCGCCCTGAGCTTGGGAAGGGCGCTTGATATAAATAACATTTTACTTACAGTGTACTCCTCCACATCCTCTCCAGTCTCAATTTCTCTTGGGATGTTGTAAACTGGTTTTCTAACTACCTCAGCCACAGATCCCACAAAACTATGATCGATGGTGTTCTCGCCAACAGCTGCCCTATCAAATATGGAGTCCCACAAGGCTCCATTCTGGGGCCCTTCCTCTTCTCACTCGTGGTCAACTCCCTCCTTGAGATTTGTAAACACATAGAAATCATACTGTACACATATGATGCAGCACTGTTTTGCAAAGAAAAGGACTCATCCATCCTCCTTGACAAATTCCAACATGATTTCTACCGGCTTCACTCCTGGTTTTTATCCATGCGACTAGTCTACTCGGGACAGTGTTAAAATGGTCATTATGCCACGGGCTAACGCCCTGCATTCTATTCTACTCTGCTAAAAGCAAGGTCAACCAGAAGCACCCCACTATCATGACCTTGATCCAATAATGGAAATGGAACACCTTCCACCTCCATCTCCCTACCCCCATTGAATATGCGCATTGTGGAACAACCGCTATTCAAGACTGATGGCCACCTATATGAGGGGTGAATGGGAGTTGAAGGAAATCCTTACAGTGCGAGATCTGTGCCTCATGGGCCTTCAATATCTACACTAATACACAGACCCTTCCATTAAGAACAGCCTCCCCAGAAAATATTTCTACCTCTATTACAGCTCAGGTCCTAAGTCCTTTCTTAAAGCAGCAGACACTGTCGCCCTCCCACCATCCCATGCAGGACTGGCTGAAGCTCCCAGAGGGGTGGTTGGCACTATTCACAGTACCTTCGGGAAGCAGAGGACCATGCCATGGCAAAACCCCTTAACAAGTGGCAAAATGAGCCCCTCACACCCATCTTGGAACTTCAGTGGAGAACCACCTGGCACGGAGCACACACATCATATGCAGGGACCCCAGAGCCCAACTAATGCATCACAAAGTTCTGCACAGATGGAACAGAATACCCCAGCACCTAAAGGCTATGGGACTTTCACAATCTGATCTGTTGGTGGTGTAACACACAGGAGAGCTCTTTTAAAAAATATCTTCTGGTCTTGCCCTAGCGTAACACCATTCTGGGATGATGATCTGCACCACTGCCGGACAATACACCCCCTGAATTTCCCCCCAGATGCACCTTTGTCTTACTTGGTATTACCCCTCCACATGTCCCAAAGATGGAACCAGAGGTTAGTTAGGCTATTGCTGCCTCTATTGTGGCCAAGAGACTCCTCCTCAGGCATTGGAAATCCAAACAAATCCCAACACTCAGAGAGTGGATCCAATACATGGGCCAGCTAGCTTCCTTGGAAAGGACATCCCACACAGCGAAGGGGAAAATGCAGCACTATCACTCCATCTTGGGCCCCTTTCCTGCACCTCCAAAACAATGCCCCGCCTCCATCCCTTGAACGACACTATCCAAAACGGTCTTTTAGGAAGTAAACAACTACCTCATGGTATGGGGTCAGCTTGACTTTGTTTTATGTTAATGCCACCCGTATGTTATTATTATTAGTGTCAGAAATTATGTTGAGAGTTTTTTCTTCTCTCTTCCTCTACTGTTATACATCACTTTACAAATACCGCTCCTTTACTATTTTACTGTGCGTTATCATTGCTATGTGATGATACTATAAAGATGTATGTAACCCCCTTTTTTAAATGAATAAACATTTTAACGTCAAAAAAGGAAAAAGAAAAGCTTAAGCAAAATAGTAAGAAAGTCGAGTTAACAACAGCATTGTTTCTCAGCGTGATCCGATAAGTGGTAATATTGGGAGAAAGAACTGAGGAGAGGAGGGGCCACCCACGTTAGGTGGTGTCAACGTACACCAACGTGGGAAGCCCATGGCTGGCAAAAGTTTCTGAGTGGTCCCGATGTTGATGGCTTACAGTTAGAAAGGTGTGGCTCAGTGAAGGAAGATGTCCTCAAAGATCTACAGCTCTTCTAATCAATGTTTTTACCTGACACATACTGCCAGAGCTTTAGCAGGAAAGTCAACCAAGTAAGGATGAAAAACTAAGCATATACAAACTCAATTGATTAAAATAAATGCAACATATTAGGGCATTTTTTGTGAACAACAAAGTCAAAATCACAGTGATAAGAAAACTTTATGAAAATGTTCAAGCAGCAAGTGAGATAAGATTCACATTATAATCTGAAGTACTGATTCATATCCTAGGAGGGTAGGGTGAGTCAGATGTAAACATCAATTAGAAGCCAACTTAGTTACTTACCACTAACAGCAGATCACTGAAAAATCTCCACACAGCCTCACATATTGAATCTTAAATCTTTGGTGTCAAGACCACTTGGAAACTTTTACCTAGCTGTGGCCACACACAATGACGCAAGTTGAAGACACAATAGTTAGTTCCATATATCCTCAGTTTCCCACCAGAGACAAATTCAGGTTGTACAAATCCAACAGAATGGGAGACCAAAATACCAACCAGGCCAACAGAAGGGGCAGGGAGAATGAGACCTCAACTGATGGCAAACATATGAGAGGAACACACATGCACGAGTCTTCAACAGCACTCCACCTGAAAATACAGAAGGGGTAAGGCTGGTGGGAGAGAGGTGGCTCCATGGAGAAGATTCTCTCGAAGATCTGCTGTTACTGGTAAGAAACTAAGCTATCTTCTTCTAACCCCAGGAATCCGGCAATATATATTCACAAGCTGCATTCACTCCACAAGACAGAGATGCCCCGGAGACAGAACTTATGCTCATTATGGAACTTTAAAATTAGAATGAAGTTCAAACTCTGCCCTGTAGTCATGCTTCCCCCTCCCCCCGTATCACAACGTCAAACTAGTTTCTTAAGAGAGCAGTCGCCATGAAGTACAGCTCCACTCTGCTGGCCAGTCAACAGTTTATATTATTTTATTTTCGTTTTAGTTATTTCTTGATGCTCTGCATTAATTAGGGTGTGTATTTATTTTATTTGTACAATTTAGTGGTTTCTCCAGATCCTGATCAGTTCCCAGGAACTGGAGAAACTGCTATATGGTGTGGTTCCCGCCTTTGGGGTATTGCTATTTTTGGTTTAAAAATTACACTTTAAAGCAGCAGCGCAATGAAACTGGGCAAAGAATTTGACCCTTTTTTTTCACTTTAAAAAATTATAGGATCTTACAGTTTTGCTTGGTGGTACAATTTTTTTAAATCCACTAAAATTTGAGGATTTTATAAATGTTTTAATTGAGTTTTTTTCTCAAGAAAAAATATGGCCACTGCATTTTGCATAGAAATATCACCATAGACCTGGCAAGGTTAGGATCAAAAAACTAAAAAAGAAAAGATTCATGGTGCACAGCACAGGCGGAACCTAGACAAGTACATCTGGACGTGTATACTAATATTTATCTTAATTGTAGCTGAAACTAGCTTTTTTGGAAAAATATTTGTCCTTGCATTGCTGCTTTAACTACCACTTTTCTTTTCTTCTTTAATGGTTTTCTATTCAATTAATGCTCAGTTCCATTACAGATGGAACTGAGCCCTTTTTTCCTAATATTTCAATTTGAAGTGAAAAACATTAGTGGTTCTGTTTTTAAAGGAATAGAACTGCAATTTAATCTAAGCACCCCTTCCCCCTTCCTTTTTTAACATACTTTGGACTTAATTTGTTGTTCTAATTTTTGGGAACCGACTACTGTTTCTTGGGGTCTTCAGTGTTTGGCATGACTGACAAACCTAAAAAGAAAAGAACAGGACCAACAGGTTTTAAAAACTGTACAAACTGTTTTCAGCTCCTGCCACGGGCAGAGTGCCTAAGGTGCCAGGGTCCTGACCAAGATTTTAAAAAGTGCAAACTTTGTAAAATATTTTGACCTAGAACACAAGTCTAAGGGCTAAGAAAAGAGAAGACTTTATGGCTGCTCAGTCTGCCTCTGTGTCACCCACCAAAGGCTCAGATGAGAGTCATGTCCCTCAGAATAAGCAGCAGCCCCTGTTAAAAGAGGCAGAAAAGAAAGAAAAATCTGCTCAGCTGTCAGAAAACCATACTAAAGATGGTACAGAACCCAGGGTGTCGGAAAGAGGGAACCCTGGGTCCAGTGATGGTAAAATCAAAAGTAAAAGAGCCTCAGAGCAGGCACTAGAAACAGTGACTGCAAAGAAAGAGAAAAATGGCTCTGTTACTCCTCCTAAACAAATTCTGGCAGAGCCACTATGGCTGCAAATGCATTAACTAGATCAGGATGTTTCATGGGCTTAAACATAAACATGAATTGCATTCGGTAAGGCCTATGATACTGTTCCATATATGACCTGTGAATAAGCTGAACAGCCTGAGAGTGGGTCACAAGGTGGTAAACTGGGTTAGGAAAGTACAGTTACGTAAGAACTTACCGTAACAGTAGATCTTCGAGAGAGGCTCTTGCAGTAGGTAATTACACATAGGACTGAAGCCAGCAGGCTTCGGGACCCCACGGAAAAATTTCTAGCTAGCAGTCTCTGTCGGGGGACCGCCCCCACGTCAGGTGACTGACGCCACGCGACGTCAGTATAAAGGGGCAGTCCCCCGCGCCCGCCCTCCAGTTCTTTACCGCCAAAGGCCAAAAGGCGAGACGAGAGAGAAGCGATATTTTCCATCCTGGAAAAGAAGCTGAAAAAGCTTACGGGGATGGAGGGTGGGAAGGTATTACCTACTGCAAGAGCCTCTCTCGAAGATCTACTGTTACGTGTAAGTTCTACGAATCAGATTATCTTACTTCCGAGAGAGCTCTTGCAGGTAATTACATATATGACTGAGTCCCAAGCAGTCTGGAACAAGAAGAAGCCAACGGGAGTAGGAAAACTACTCAGAAGTAGACCATCTGGCTGTGAAGGTCTTAGGAAAGGAGACCTTGTAAACCAGCCGACCCGAAGCCTGCTCTACGGCGAGAGGCAATATCCAAACTGTAATGTTTCGTAAAGGTATGGACAGAAGTCCAAGTAGCGGCTGCACAAATGTCAGCTGCTGACACGTTCTTGAAACAAGCAGCAAAGGCAGCGACCCCTCTGGTGGAGTGGCCCCTGACTTGACCCGACAGGGTCTTGTTGTACTTGTCATAACAGAAAGTGATACAACGAGCCAACCATTTAGACAGGCACAGCTTGGAAACAGCATTGCCTTCTCTTTTATGAGCAAAAGAGAGACAAACAGTTGATCAGTCTCTTTCTGAGATCCTTCATCCTGGAGGTGTAGTATCTCAGAATCCAGTGAACATCCAGAGTATGCAAGAGGTACTCCCCTTGATGGGAGTGTTGCGTAAAGAAAGCAGGCAACTCTATGGATTGATTAAGCGTAGATTCTGCTACTACCCTGGGGAGAAACTTAGGGTTGGAACGCAGAGCCACACGTTCCTTGTGAAAAATCAAATCCGGGATTTTACACATCAGGACCTGAAGCTCAGAAATCCTTCGAGCAGAAGTAATGGCCACAAGAAGAACTTCAGATCTGCTGAGGCTGCCGGCCCAAAAGGAGGCAGAGTAAGCTTCTCCAGGATAAAATTCAGATCCAGGGAGGGGCAGGAACTCGAATAGGGGATCTCAAGTGGAGGACCCCTCTAAGGAAGGTCTTTGAGACCTCCAGCTGAGCAAACGTCCTGTCTCCAAAAGGAACATGGTAGGCCGAGATGGCTGCCATGTGAACCTTCAAAGAAGAATGACTAAGACCCAGATCAAAGAGATGACGCAAGTAATTCAGAAGCTGCCCAACAGAGCACGAGAAAGGCTAGAAATCTTTGGAAGCGTCCCAGATCGTGAACCATTTCCATTTCATGGTATAGGTAGATCTAGTGGATGGCTTCCTGGCCTCCACCAGAATCTCGGCCACTTGGGGGGAAACCCCGAAACGGGCTTGAGCTATGTCTGCAGGAGCCACGCGTACAACTGAAGGGAGTTGAGGCCTGGATGGACCAGGGTCCCCTGAACCTGGGTCAACAAAGTCCGCGACAGAGGAAGCAGAGGTTCCTCGTAAAACTGTTGCAGAAGAGATAACCAAACTTGCCTGGGCCAGAAAAGAGCGATGAGAATCATGCAAAATCATTCATTTGGGTTGCAGGAACCCAGGGAGGATTATTGGGGTGTAGAAACTGATGGTCACCAAACAGGAAAAGGATTTGGGGGTAATCATACTAGACGACCTAAAGGTGGCTAAACAATGTACCAAGGCTATGAGGAGAGCCAGTGGGATGCTGGGGTGCATAGGGAGAGGCATCACCAGCAGAAGGAAGGAGGTGGTGATGCCACTGTGCAGATCACTGGTGAGGCCTCATTTGGAAGATGGTGTCCAGTTCTGGAGGCCACATCTCCGTAAGGATGCAGACAGAGTGGAGGCAGTAAAGAAGGGCAACAAAGATGGTGCAGGGCCTACACTAAAAGTCACATGAGGAGAGACTGGGAGACCTCAATATATATATACCCTGGAGAAGAGACGGGTGATATGATAGAAACTTTCAAATATCTAAAAGGCATAACTACAGTGCTAGAGGGTAGCATTTTTCAGAAAAGGAGATGTCCAGGAATGAGGGGGCATGATATGAGGTTGGAAGGGGGTAGACTAAAGGGTACCACGAGGAAGTATTTCTTCAAAGAAAGGGTGGTGGAACCTCTAGAGACTTCACAAGTCAATTTCATTATGAAAGAGTGAAAAAAACAAGCAAAGTTTTTTGTAGAAACCAAAGGAATAACAACCCTATAAGTCAGGAAGTAATGTCTTGTAAATTCTTTTCTATGTAGGTGTGAAGGGCTACCCAGCTGTCAGCTGTCCAGCAATATCAATGTTGACATCTCTGCAACAAAGCAATAAAGAAAGGCAGAAGACATTTCACAAAACCTTGCGACAGAAATTGATGCCAGAGTTTAGCTAGCTACATGCTGCCCAGCATAGCTCTATCAATTGCAGAATCAGTTTCAGTCTCAAAGTTCTATGAAATGGCTACTGCCTTGATTTAAGTTAAGACTGATTTAGGCAGGGATATGCCTGGACAGCTGACATCTAAAGGTAAGCCCAATACCTCATCTCCTTTGCACCTATGCTCCACTCCAGAAATTGAGTATTTTAATAACTTTTTTCAATTCTTTACTTCCTACCAGTTGTACAACCGCAGTAATCCACTGCACAGTGTGGCGTGCACTGGGACTTATGCACGCCTGGCATTGTTGGTCACTTGCCAGGTGTGGGTAAATCCTAGCCCAACCCACACCTTGTTGTGGATTATTAAAGGAAAACTGCATGTTAAAATCACGGAAATATATGTATTATTACCTTTTTTGTGTTCTTACTTCATCCCAGTGTTTTTTTGTGCTCAGGCTGTGAGAGGAGTTTTTTCTAACTTTTCCTGGCTATATTATGGCCCCTGAGGGCTGACATTCAGGTTTCTTTTATTGCATCTTGTCCCAGAGTCTCTTCCCAGAGTGCCCTTTGCTCTGATGTCTAATAGCCCCTGCAGGAAGCCAGTGTCTTTATTATAGCTCAACCACAGCAAAGAACACAGCAGCCAGGAGCCACACTGCTAGTCTTTGGGCAAGTGTAATAAGTTTCCTAAATATTGGTACCTTATCCAGCTGTGTTCTGCTTAGGGTAGCTTGTAGACAAATCTAAACATTTTGCAGCTGTGGTCACCCAATGACTAACAAACGAATTCACACCTCTGGATGAGTGAGCGAGGGGATACCAACAATGCAGGAGTTTCTCAGTTTGCAAAAGGTAGTAAATTACGCATTGAAACTTAAACAAAGGCCCATAAAACACTTGGAGGAAGTTTCAACTTGCAAAAAAGGCAGTACTGGGAGGGCTCAATTAACTTCTTAAGCCAGAGGTAAACTAGTGCTCTCAAGCTCCCATACACACAGGCAGTGTAGTAATGAGGCTTCAATACAGGACACTATTTTTAACGCTCTATCATGTTGTTTGGAAGGTAATTTATGCAGGGAGTCCTTTTCTCAAAGCAAAACATCTGCAGGGCTACGCCCACTGCAGCCATGAAAAGGAAAAGAGCAGACAGCAGCCTCAAAACAAATGCCCTCAGTGGAGGGCATCATAGGGCACGGCAATGTTTCGAAGACTTTCCAGGCTACAGGAAATTTTCTGAATATGCCACTCTCCCCCTCCCCCCCCTTGCGGGGCTCCAATTCCATACCAAATGCCTGTGGAGGAGGAAGGGATACACTATGAAGATGAGGAGTGTGACAGGGTAGAATAGGACCCTGTCCCATTTGTTTTGGAGAGAGGTGTTTGAATGCAAGGATCTGTATTCTTTCCTTTTCTGTCTCTTCTGTCTGGTTGCGCAACCAAATTTTCCTGTGAGACCTCGGACTTGATTAACCCGATCAGTCTCACAATCCTTTGCCTCTCACTGTCTCAGTTTTCTCTTGCTGTCTTTCTTCCTTGCATATCTATATCTGCTAATATAAAATATATGAGAATCAATGTATGGACATGTAGCTGATATTGGGATCACTTTTGTTTAGAAAATTGTGTTACTGTTGAAATGTATATATTTATAATTTGAGATAACTGTAAAAAGCTAGGGGTTACTTGGGTGCAAATGCCTGAGCCTTTGCAGTTGCTGTGGGGACCTCAGGAAGTTCTCAATGTTCTAACAGCTCCTGAAATTTACAAAGGACAGGATGCTTGCAAAGGATGGAGGTTGAACAGAGTTATAAAAACAGCTAAGCTGAGCTGCAAGGGAGATTTTTTACAAGAGATTTTATTTGCATCTGTATAGTTATTCTGAACAGGTTTATTTTATTTTATGTTACTGCAACTACAAATACACAGTTTTGTGGAATTTTACAGCTGCTCCTGGGTTTTCTCTATGCTTCCTGACCTGTGCCTCGACGACAAGGAAGAGTGGGAACATCTGGAATCAGAAGGTTCCACTGAGCAGGAATTTGGCTCTCCTCTCCCAGGCTTTCTAGGATTACACATCCCACTGTTCCTTTGTAAGGCAAATGGTGAACACCCTCAACACCCTCTCCCATGAGGCCAAGGAGGATGAAGAGGAGGTTGAATTCATGGATACGAGTTGTCTGGCTCCCACAAGAAGGTTGCTGCTTCCCACCCAAAAATCCCTCAAGAAAGTCACTACAAGATTATGTCACCAACTACCTCAGTTGCTGGCACCAAGAAAACTGAAAAGAAGTATCAGGTGGACTGACAGGGGGTTGAGTACCTGTATTAGCAGCCTGATCATGATAGAGTGGTACAGGCTGCTGCATGCGAAAAGGCTAAAATGTCCTTCTCTGTTCAGCCTCCTGAGAAGGATTCCACAATGCTGGATACCATGGCCAAGAAAATGTATACATCAGCTTCCTTGCTCCTCAGGCAAGCAGCTCACCTAGCACACATAGCTCAGTATCAAAAGGCACTTTGGAACTTAATACTGGCACTGAATGCGCAAATAAGAGATGACTTGGCACAGGACTTGGCTGACACAGCTAGATCCACAATGGATGCCACAGGGTACCAGTTTCACATGACAAAGGACACCAACAACACTGCTTCAAGGGTCCTGGCTCATGCAGTATTCTTAAGAAGGTCTGCCTGGCTTAGGGCCTCCATTGTATGCCAGGACACACAAACTAAAGCTATGGACTTCTCCTTTGAGGGAAGTTCCCTGTCTGGTAACAAACAGAGGCATATATGAAAAAGGTGGATGAGTACAAAACCACCTACAAGAACAATACTGAGAAAGAAAAGGACTCCACTTCTTAAAGATCTTTTGGAAGGGGAGGCAGCGGTAAATATTACTACAAGGCCCTATGCTCCTTATGAATATCCACCCCAAAGAGGATACTATAGAGGCAGGGGTAGAAGGGCACTAGGCATGCAGCTACACCACCACCCCCTTATCCCCAGCAGAAACAAAACCCTTGACAATTCTGATCAGGTCGCCCAACCATTGCTAGTGGGGAAAAGGTTGACTCACTACTTCCAGGAATGGTCAAAAATCACCAGACACAAGTGGATCCTGGAAGCAGTAAGCCAAGGTTTGTCCCTGCAGTTCAGAAAATTCCCCAAACTGCAGAAGAACACACACACAAAAGCAAAATAATGGTTACACTGAGCGCAGTAATACCATCTCTGCAGCTGGAAGACTGTCTGGGGTCACTGGATCTGAAAAATACCTACTTTCACATTCCAGTCAGACCCACTTACAGAAAGTACCTCAGAGATTCAGGCTAGGGAAAGAACAGTTACATACAAACTTACTGTAACAGTGGATCTTCGAGGGGATCTCAGTCATCAGGTCATACCGTAGGAACTTCACCACTGGTGAAGCAGGATTCACACAGAAGATTTGCAGCAACACAACTGGGTCTGCCCGCACAGTTGATGTCATCAACTCAATAACGGCGGGAGTGGCCCTGCTCCCTCCTCAGTTCTTTCCCCCGGACACAAAGGGAGCATCGCTCTAGCCATGGGGGACCGAGGAGAGAAAGAGTTGCCCAGGCCTATGTGAAAGGCTGGATACACCAGATAGACAGTTCCAGAAAGGAGATCCAAGTGAGGGGGATGGTGGAAGGGAAAGCAGACCTGATGACTTGGATCCCCTCAAAGATCTACTGTTACGGTAAGTTCTTACATAACTGTTCTATCTTCTTCGAGGGTATCTCAGTCATCAGGTCACACCGTAGGAACAAGTCCCAGGCAGTTAAGGTGCAAACAGACAGTCTGGGAAGAAGGCCAAACATAAACTTAAGACAGGAGGCCCTGCAGCACAGCCCTGCCAAAATCTGCACGGGCTCTTGAGGCAATGTCCAGGCTGTAGTGCTTGGTGAAAGTATGGACGGTACTCCAGGTGGCAGTCGCACAGATGTCAGCTGCTGAGACCCCTTGGAAATAAGTCACAGAGGGCAGCCATTCCTCTTGCGAAATGAGCCTTAACTGCTCTAGGCAATTCTTTGCTGTACTTGTAGCAGAACACAATGCAATTTGCCAATCATTTGGATAAACATTGCTTGAAAACTGAAACACCCTCGCTACTTGGGGCGAAGGAAACAAACAACTGCTTAGACTTTCTGGACTCCTTAGTCCAAAGCAGATAATACTTCAAAGTTCTCAGCACATCTAGCGTATGAAGCAGTGCTTCCCCTGGACTGACACGCTCAGGAAAATAAACAGGAAGGTGGATAGACTGATTAAGTGTGAACTCAGAAACCACCTTAGGGAGAAACGTAGGATTTGTGTGCAAAGACACCCGGTCTTTGTGAAAAATCAGATAAGGTTCCTCGCACCAGATGGCCTGAAGCTCTGAAATTCTTCAAGCAGAAGTAATAGCAACTAAAATTAACGCTTTCCAAGAGTGAAAGTGTAGCCCACAAGTAGCAGCTGGCTCAGAAGAAAACAGGTTCAATTTTTCCAAAATAAAATTAAAATCCCAAGCTGGGAGAGGAGAATAGATTGGAGGTTTCAAATGCAGGATGCCCCTTAAAAAGATAAAGGAGACATCCAGCTGAGCTATCGTACGGTCACCCATGGGCTCATGAAAGGCCGAAAATAGCCAAAAGGTGCACCTTGAGGGAGGAGTACTGGAGACCTGAGCCAGACAAAGAGATCAGGTAGTCCAGGATCTGGTTCACCGGACAGGTGACAAGGTCCACCCGAGGTTGGGATGGACCAGGGTCCCCTGAGCCTTGGTCAGCATGTTCCTGCAAAGGGGGTGCAGAACCGGAGGTTCCTCCACCAGCTGCTGTAGCAGGGGAAAACATATCTGGTGGGGCCAGAGTGGAGCTACCAGAATCATGCTGGCCCCCCTATGTGCAATTTTATGAGGACTCTCTGAATTAGAGGGAATGGAAAAAATGCATAAAGAAACTCCCGCTCCAGGAGAGGAATAACGCATCTCACCAGAAAACTCCAGGCCCTGGATCGAGCAAGCAAAAATTGGGCAGTTTTGCATTGAGTGGGGACACAAAAAGGTCCAACTTGGGATGATTCCATTTGTCAAACAACTCTTCTGGAATGGATGACAGGAGCTCCCACTCATGCATGCTGGACTGAGTCCAGCTGAGGCTGTTCGCCAGAGTGTTTTGCATGCCTGGGACATGGACCACTGAGAGTGTCCGATTGTGATCTAGCGCCCAGCACCACACACTCTTGGCATCCCTGCATGGGGGTATGAATTAGTCCCTTCCCCCCCCGCTTGCTGATGCAGTACACTACACTGAGATTATCGGATTGCACCAACAAGTGACCCGGAGCAAGGTGGTTCTGAAAGGCCTGCATGGTGTACAGCACCGCCTGCATCTCCAGGACATTGATATGCAGGAAGAAAAAATTACTCACCTTAGTAATGTTGTTTCTTCTAATGGAGTCTTGCTATATTATGACATATGCAGTTAGACCCAGCCTTCGAACTGCTCCGGAGGTGAAAGAGTTAACTTTCCATGCCAGGCATGGAATCTTGAGCTCAAGCTTGGTTGAGAACTCTGTCAGTTGTTCTTCAAACTCAAACTGTCAGATCTTTTCGAGCAAAACTCACTAAGATTCTGTGTGGAAGCTGCAAACCTACACTAGCCAACTGGCTACTAAAATATTAACACATTTTTTGGTCCCAAAACAAAGACTCAAGTCAGGGGATCCAAAAAAAAAAAAAAAAAAAACACAACACCCAAACACCCCAAAAGAGGGTGAAAACAAGGTGGGCATCTACTAAGTGCCAACACTGCACTGCCCACCCACATCCCAAAAGCAGAGGTTCTGAGAGGGCAGGCGGGGAGGTCATAATATAGCAAGACTCCATTAGAAGAAACAACATTACTAAGGTGAGTGATTTTTCTTCAAACAACATGAAGTCTTGCTATATTATGACATATGCAGACTACACAGCAGTACCTCCATGGAGGAGGGACAGAACCTACTTAGGAAATAGGCTCTGGCACAGCTGTGCCAAACCGAGCATCACTCCTAGCCTGGATGTCCAGGGAGTAATGCTTGTGAAAGTGTGAACTGTTTTCCAGGTAGCTGCTTGACATATCTCTATGATAGGGATGTCCCTGGCTGCAGCCAGGGGCGCCGGCTGTACCTCTGGTAGAGTGAGCCTCAGGCCTGAAGGGGAACCTTACCCAGTTTTGATAACAAAATTGGATACAAGAGACAATCCACCTGGCAATGGATCTTTTAGTGGCAGGTTTCCTTTACCAACCTCACCATAAGTGAGGAACAGTTGGAGGAGTCAAACCTGTGACCCTTGGTACGCTCTATGTAGTAACTAAGGGCTCTTCACATCTAAGCTGTGCAGCCTCCTCTAGCAGAGGTGGAATGGTCAGTGAAGTACACTGGAAGAGATATAGATTGATTAAGGTGGAAATCTGAAACCACCTTAGGCAAGAACTTCCTGTTAGTCCTGAGGACCACCTTATCTCTGTGAAAGGAGATAAAATCAGGCTCCACTGACAAAGCTTGTAATTCACTTATGCGTCTGGCAGAAGTGATGGCTACTAGAAACACAGTTTTCCAAGTCAAATACTAAAGCTCTGCTGAAGACAAAGGCTCAAAGGGGGGTTGCATAAGCTGAGCAATGCAAACATTAAGATCCCAGGTGGGAGCAGGGTCCCTGAATGGAGGGTTGGTGTGAAGCAATCCTTGAAAAACTTGGAGAATACAGGGTGAGCAGAAGAGAAGAGGATTTCTGCTGATATAAAAGCAGAGACAGCTGCCAAATGCACTTTCAGGGTAGCTGGCCTCAGCCCCAAAGTATTTAAGTGGACCATATAATCCAGGACTGTGGGCAAATCAGCAGATTCTGGGGAAATATGCTTTCCAGAACACCATATGGAAAACCTTTTCCATTTAGAATTATAAGTAGCCCTGGTGGAAGGCTTCCTAGAAGCTTTCAAGATATCGAGTACACCTTGAGAAAGGTGTAGGTCAGCAAACTCTTAACTCTTCAAGAGCCGGGCCTTGAGGTTGAGGGATTTGAGATTTGGGTACCAAACTCTCCCCTGGGCACAGGTTAACAGATTGCGATTCCTGGGAAGACACAGGAAGGTGGACTGCTAAGGACAGAAGGAGTGGATACCAGGGCTGTCTGGCCCAATCTGGAGCAATCAGAATCATCTTGCAAGGTTGAGATCTGATTTTGACTAGCACCTTGAACAAGAGAGGGAAGGGGAAGGCATAGAGAAACTTCCCTTCCCAGTTGAGAAGGAAGGCATCCAGAGGGACTGAGCCCAACACTGGGGGCCTGCAGCAAAATAGCGGAAGTTGGTGATTGTCTGGGGCTGCAAAAAGATCTATCTGAGGGGTGCCCCACCTGGCAAATACTACCTCCAGTACTAGGGGATCCAGAGACCATTCGTGATGGCCCTGGGAAATCCTGCTGAGAGCATCTGCCAGGACATTGTCCTTGCCTGGAAGTGAACTGCCATGAGGAGGTGTTCAGGGAATAAGCCAGAGACCACAACTTCATTGCCTCGGTGCACAAGGCCGAAGACCGAGTGCCCCCTTGCTTGTTTATGTACCACATTGTAGTGGTGTTCTGTTCTGACCTGTACCACTTTGTTCTGAATAGATGCAGAAAAAACCTGAAGTGCTAGAAAAACTGCTCCGAGTTCCAACAGATTGATGTGGAGCAGAGATTCCTGAGGGGATCACAATCCCTGGGTGGTGAGGTTGCCCATGTGAGCTCCCCACCCCAAGAGGGACCTGTAGTAAGGGTCAAGGAGTGAGATTGAGGGATGAAAGGAACCCCCTGTCTCAGATTGCTCTGATCCTGCCACCACTGTAGGGCCCGGATCAGGGTTCGAGTTACTGGGATCAGTTTGGTTAGAGGATCTCTCCTTTGAGACCAGAAGGCTCTCAAATGGAACTGAGTGTCCCTCATCTGAAATCTTGCTCCCTGCACTACTGCTGTGGAGGCAGCCATGTGCCCTAGGAGCTGCAGAAAGTGCCTTGCTGGCAGAGAGACCTGCAGAGTGAAGGAGGAAGCCAGAGCCACCAGGGTCTTTGCTCTTTCTAGAGGAAGGAAAGCTCTGGCCTGCTTTGTGTCCAGTTCTGCGCCTATGAAGGTGAGTAGCTGAACAGGCTCTAGAACTGACTTTGGGAGATTGAGAAGGAAACCTAGAGATGTAAGCAGCTGCTGGGTAACCTGAAAGTGTAATCTGACTTGGTCTGGAGACTGGCCCACTATGAACCAGTCATCCAGGTAAGGAAAGAAGGCAATCTTTTACCTTCTTAAATGAGCAACTGCTACTGCCAGGCATTTTGTGAATACCCTTGGGGCAGAGGTGAGGCCGAAGGGCATTGCTCTGAACTGATAATGGCCTGAGGGCAGTTCGAATCTGAGGTACTTTCGTTGGGAGCTTCTGATGAGAACATGGAAGTTGGCATCCTTGAGGTCCAGGGACACTAGCCAGTCCTCTGGCCTTAGAGAGGGTAAAATAATTCCCAGAGTCACCATTCTGAATTTTGGTTTTAAAAGGTGCTTGTTTAGATATCTGAGATCCAGGATGGGCCGCCATTCTCCTGTCTTTTTTGGGGTAAGGAAGTACCTGGAGTACAGTCCTTTGCCCTGGTGTAGGGGAGGAACCCTTTCTACAGCTCTGAGAGCCAGGAGGGTTGAGACTTCTGTTTCCAGAGCGAGAGCCTCTGATGGATTTGCAGGTGGAAAGGATCTGGTTCTCATCTTTGGAAATTTTTTGAAGCTGAGAACCAGTCCCTGAGCTTACTACTTCCAGGACCCACTTGTCTGATGTTAAAGACTCCCAGTCCTGACGAAGTAAGCCAGCCTGCCCCCAGGTAATGGAGAATCGGCCCTGGCCCTCCCATCAGGGTGCCTGTTTGGCAGGGGCTTTAGGCTGAGGTGGGAGCAGGCCTGCCTGCACTCGCCTGCCTCTCCCTCTGAAGAACCCCTCTGGGCATAGGGCTGAAGAGGAGGCCTGGGCTTGGTAAAAGGCCTGTGAAAGGGCCTGCCCCTGCCCCTGGAAAGCTGCCTCTGAGGAGTGGCCTGCCTTTCCTTGGCCTGTGCACTCCTATAAGTGGTCCTATACTCATCCATTTTCTCATGTAATTCTCTGTCTGCTCCCCAAACAGAGAGTTACCCACACAGAAAAATCCATGGCCTTAGTCTGGGTATCCTGTGACAGGCTAGTATACCTGAGCCAAGCCATTCTGCGAAAAGCCACAGATGTAGCCATGACTCTTGAAGATACATCATTAGAGTCCACTGCAGCATGGAATTGCACCTTGGATGCCTCAATACCATCAGCAGCCACCTGCTCCAGCTCCTTGGCAAGCTGGCCAGGGACCTGTTTCGCTAGAGTCATAACAGTATCCCATCTGGATTTCTGGTATCTTGCAACACAGGCCATATAATTTGCCTGTCTGAGTCCCAAGGATGCTGCCATGTACTGTTTCTTTGCCATGGCATCAATCCTCCTGGAGTCCTTGTCAGGGGGGTGTGAAGCCAAGGGAATATTTGCCTTATCACAGGCTGCAGCCTGCACTACCCCAACATGGCTGCATTGTTGTGAAAGGAACTCCGTATCAGAGCCTGACAATGTGTACCTCTTGTCCATTTTTTTATCCACAGGAGGTATAGTGTGAGGAGCTTTTAAAATTTTTATTGTCTGTTTCCTAAAAGATTTATGTAAAGGAATACACAATCTCCTAGACTCTGGGATATCCATCATTTCTACATAGTCAGGCTCCTCCTGTTCATCCACAGTTTCTTCCAAAGGGAGCTGGAGGGTTTCAGCCACTTTCTTATAAAATATAAAATGAGAAGGGGACTCAGAAAGCCTAGGGGGAGACACTCCTAAAGGTCTGTCTGGGGAGATGTCCGGTTCAATGGGCACATCCAGACTTTCAAAATCACATTCACTCTCTTCATAATCTTCCTCCCCTCCTCCGGTTCATAAAATTCTCTATATCATATTCTTGAACGGTGGCACCGGATCGAACCGACCGCTACCTGATGGTGCCGTTCGGTCGGAACCGGGGAAAGCGACTGGACAATTTTGATCGCTTTGGCTATCTCTGCAGTGGTTGGAGAAGGAAATTTTGGCTCCACACCTGCTGATCTTCTAGTCCTTTTTGCTGGGACTGACTCCTCCGAGTCAGTTCTCCTTTTGCCCGAGGAAGTCTCGCCCTGGTCAGAGGGCACTCTCTCCGGTTTGGTTGGCACTGGACCGGGCTGGCCATCCGGGTCAGCGGACTTTTTGGCCTCTCATTCCCTGAGCCTACCAACTCTCTTATCCAGGGTAGCTGCAGGGAAATTCTTGCAAATCTGGCAGTCTGCATTGAGGTGGTCAAACCCCAGATAATAAACACATGTGGTGTGTGGGTCAGCCTTGGCAAAGGCTTCCCCACAGATACTACAGTGTTGAAACCCAGTAGGCCCGGTTTTTCTTTTGGTTTTCTCAGACATAGTGCCAGCCTAACCAAAAACTTGCACGTTTATGGCAATCTGCCAAGCAAGACACCCTTATCGGTTCCCAATCGTGTCACGGGTCATGGAAAAAAACGTAATGAAATCCGGGTTTTTTTAGAACCGATAAGAACCAGGAACCGCACTCTAATGCAATTTAAATTAAGTTTAACAACAACCTGATCGGTTCAAACCGAACCGATAATACCGTTTGCAAGTTCCACACAGAAATAATGTAAAACCTATCTATTACTTACGAAACCACAGACAGAGCTTGAACCGACCGGTTGCGGTTTAAATACAAAGAAAATACGGTTTAAAAACCAAGAAAATACACTTTTAACCGACAAAATGAACCGAGCAGCAGGAGAAATCTCCAGAGCGACTGTTCAGTGAGGCGGAGTAAAGAATCTGACAGTTTGAGTTTGAAGAACAACAGACAGAGTTCTCAATCGAGCTCGCGCTCAAGATTCCATGCCTGGCATGGAAAGTTAACTCTTTCACCTCCGGAGCAGTTCGAAGGCTGGGTCTAACTGCATATGTCATAATATAGCAAGACTTCATGTTGTTTGAAGGTCTCAACCTGAGACCAGGAAACCTGGGTTTGAAAGGGACCTGGGTCAGCTCCCAAGCCTGAACTGGAAGCATCCATGGTGAGGATCTGCTGTGGAGAAGAGATCTAGAATGGGACTCCTTGCAGCAGGTTCAAGGGGTCCATCCGCCACTGGAACACTCTGCGGATTGGGGAGGAGACCAGCACCAACTGATCCAGCTCATCCGTGCGTTGGTCCCATTGCACTTGGAGAGTCCACTGGAGGATGCGAATGTGAAGTCTGCCCAGTGGAACTGTGAGAATGGCAGCCACCATTAGACCCAATAGTCTCCAGTACAGCCTGGCAGGAATAAAACGGCTCTGGGCCACCTCTGAGCCTGGGCTATAAGGCACTCCACCCTGTTCTGAGGCAGGAAAGCCTTCCTCTGCGCCGAGTCTAGAACCACCCCTGTGTATTACAGTCTTTGGGATGGCACCAGAACTGACTTGGGTAGGCCGACAGTAATGCCCAAGGAGAGGAACAGCTGGAGAGTTCTTTCCAGAGTCCACAGGAGCTGCTCCCTGGAAGGTGCCTTTAGGAGTCAATCGTCCAGGTAAGGGAAAACATACAGTCCTCTCCCTTCTGAAGGCTGCAGCAACTGCTGCTAAGCACGTGATAAAAATCCGCGGCGCAGAAGATGAGCCAAAGGGCAGCATCTTGAATTGGTAATGCTCAAACTGAAACAGAAAATGGAGAAATCTCCAGTGAGAAGGGAAGGCCGAGATGTGCAGGTAGACGTCATGCATGTCCAGTGAGCAGAGTCAGTTGCCTGTTTTGAGAAGGGGCATCAGGCCTGGCAAAGTTACAGTCTGGAGCTTGCAGTACTGGACATACAGATTGAAGTCCTTTAGGTCCAAAATGGGCCTCAGATCTCCGGTCTTATTGGGGACCAGGAAAAACCTGGACTAGAACCCCTTGTTTCTCTGGCGCCTGGGTACTGGCTCGATGGCTTGCTTTCACAGAACAGACTGTACCTCCTCCTGGAGAACACACAAATGAGCTGGGGGTAAGCGGAGGGCAGGGGAGGGGTTTCTAGAGGCTGCTTGAGGAGCTCCAACGTGTGACCTCTTTCTATGATTTGCAGAATCCAGGCATCTGAAGTTATGGTTCTCCATTGATTCAAATGGAGGGAGAACCAACGTCCAACCACCACCTCTCTTGGTCGAGGCCCGGAAGGGGGTCTGGCAAGGAGTCAAGCAGAGGCGGATCCAGCCGCTGGGGCTGATCCATCACTTCTTGGATGCTTGGCCGCAGTTCCTGCATTGGAGGGGGCAGGCAAGGCAGTGGAGTTTCTTCGTTTGCCTTGGGGCTGAGAGGCTGCACCAGGTCTACTGAACACCTTATGAAAAGGAGGGCACTGTCTACCCTTAGGCTGCAGATGGTAGAGGGAGTGGACAGATTTTATAGCCCTACCCAGATGCCTGCAAATCATTAATGATGTCCTGGACACCAGGCCCAAACAGCTTAGTGCCACTGAAAGGGGCATTAAGCACCTTCTGCTGAACATCAGCAGCAAAGCCAGAGACCCTCAGCCAGGAGTGCCTATGCAGGCAGATGCCAGTGGCAGCAGCCCTGGCAACAGTGTCCAAGATATCACAGAGGGCCCTGAGGAGGTGCTTGCTCACATCCTCAGCAGTCTGCAAGCACTTGAGAACCTCCTGTATCTGTGTGCCATCGGGGAGGACCTGAGCGGCAGCTTTGTCCTTTTTCCAGCTGGAGTTCTGGTATATAACCATGTGAGAAAGATAACTGGCAATCCTCAGCCCAAGGGTGGAAGAGGCATAAATCCTCTTGTCCCAAAGGTCAATTCTACGAGACTCCTTGTCAGGGGAAGAGAACTAAGGTGCTAAGGCACCTCAGATGTGTCATGAGCAGCCTTAATGACCACTGAATTGATTTCTGGCTGGGCAGCATAGTAAGGAAACCCCTGGGGTCATGGTAAAGCTTATCTGCCCTGCGGGACATAGCTGGCACCATTTCTGGCCTGTGCTGGGCTATAGTAGCAGCATTCCTCAATGCAGGTAAAACAGGAGGAATTATCTTTGGGGGAGACTCTGGGATCTCCAGAAAGTCCACCAGATCCTTTCTGGTAACATCCTCCTCCTCAGTATGGAAACCCATAGCTGAGCACAATTATTTCATCACACTGAAAAATGTGGGGCCCTAAGGAGGAGACCTAAGGGCATGCTTAACAGAATCCTTACTAACAAAGGAGGCTGTGGACTTGTCTGAGGTAAAGAGCTCCTCTTCTTCTTCCTCATCAGGAAGAATGAGGTCAGGGTGGTAATCCTCCTTGACGTTGACCTCTACAAGTCTAGGTCCGATGCCGGAGGCACTGCCGATGGCTTGGGAGCGTCCCACAACCTACAAGGAGGCATCAATGACGAACCTGCCGTCAACACTGCAAGTGATGTGGACCTATATGTGCCCAACTGATGAACGATCACTGAGGTAAACTTGGTGAGGTTTTCATTCAGGTTGACAATTGTTGAAGGCTGCGTCGACGGGGGGGATTGACGATGCAGGGATCGACAACCCATTTGATGGACCCTGCAAACCCGAAGTGCCTGTAGCCAGGGCAGAAGAGGGGTCAGGCCTTGGGAGAGCCATCAAGGAGGAGCTGCCAACAACCCGGAGATTGACGACCAGCCGCCCTGTGAATTGGGTGGATGCACTGAAGGTATGGGTCTGGAGAGCACAGAGACCTGGACAGTGACTTTATGCATCAGTGCAGCTGGAGCCAACGAGGAACCCCAGGACGAAGGAGGAGAGGCAGTCAGGGAACGGGACTTCCACCAGGGGAGTGGTCCCGATCTCAGTCCTTTATGACCCCCAACTCCCCCGAGGACGGTGATTGAGAGGCTGGGACCTGGAGGACGCTTGCCCGGAACTGGCTGCCTGTTGTTCCATTAGGAAATTTCTTAGTCTTTTTGCATCACCTGTGGGTTGTTTCATTAAACTTCTGGCACAGCTTACAGTGAGAGACTTCATGGTCAGGCCCAAGACAGTAGACCCAGAGCGTTCATCTGTGGAGGCAATCTTCTTTCCGCTGCAGCAACGACGGAAGACAGAGGCCGAAGGATTAACTCTCGACATAAACAAAATGTATTTTATTTATTTAGTTTTTGATTACCGGGTAAGTGCACTAGACAAGAGTATTGCCTATATTCTGGCACAACCCGGGAGAGTTACACAACAGAGAAGCAGGTACAAACAGGAGTAACATTGTTCATGGCACAGCATGAGGGAGCACAAAAAACATAGCAATGTTTACAGACTAAGAGCAAGTCAATTCTACAGAGCCAAACAGACTAAGTTGACTAACTGCCTGCACTAGACATAACGAAAATACTAACAGTAGTCAGGTAGGTATTGAAAAACAATAAACAGGTGAGGAAAGTAGGACTGGTGAGTAACAGAAATGAGGAGACAGTAAGTGCCATAATGTTGAGGAACAACTAGGAGAAATCTCAAGATTCAGAGTAGGAGCAGATCTTAGAATCCTGTAGATGGGCACGAAGGCCCAGTTTGAAGACCTGGTGGGATTTGGAGAGTTTGACCTGCTGGGGGAGAGAGTTCCAAAGGAGAGGGACAGATGTTGCAAAGAAAATAAATGAATCTCTTATAAAAAAAGAGATTTTAAAAGCAATAAGAAAAGCCTTTGGTGAAAATTGTGCAAAACTGCATCGGAGCTTCTGCAGAGACCCATATGAACAAGATAACATCAGGAATGAACTGTGGAGGGAGCAGGGCAACTCATGCCTTTATTGGGTTGATGACGTCAGACTTCAATGACATGCGTGGCCCCAGTTGTACTGCTTAAAATCTTTCATGTGGATCCTGCTTCACCGACGGTGAAGTTCCTATGGTGTGACCAGATGACTAAGATACCCCTGAAGAAGATCTGCCAATACCAGTTCATATCTGTTCTCTTCAGCCTCACAGATACAAAGAATGTGATGGCAGATAAGGGCCGCTGGGCCCACCCAGTTTGTCCAGTTTTGTCGTTTTTTTTTTTTATTGTTATTTTCCAGACCCTGCTTAATCCATATCACAATCTCAGTTCCCCTCTACCCTACTACTACAATTCCTGTGTACCTACCTCAGGCATTTTAGAACCCACTTACTGTTTTTGCCCTCACTACCTCAACAATTTCTGTGAAAAAGTATTTCCTCACATCCCTCCTGAATTTATTAATTTATCCATTACAAATCGGGTTTACAACCTTTGAGTCAGAGATTCATTTACAAAGGCACCTCGTCGTGGGGGGGGGCAGACATCAAGACAGTTATTACAGTGCAGATTAAAACAGAGGATAACATTACAGGTGCAGCAAAAGGAACATTTAACATAGATACACTTAGATTACATAATGTAGTAGTTTGTATGTTGCTTAGGTTACATAATGTTACAAAATTATGAGTTACACTCACGGATATAGTAGGTCCTCAGAGAAGACAGCTGGTTACATCCGTTTGGACCTAGTAGGGAAGGAGTGGGTCTGGGGGAAGGGAGAGGCTGTCCAGTGGACATTGTCGAGCCAGGGGCAAGGCGGGCATGTACCACAGATTACAACAGGGGGTTAGTTGCACCTACAACAGCGGGCATTAAAGATATGGTTACGAAGGGCTGTTTTGAAGGAGCCAATTTTTGGCAAGTTGGAGATGCAGCTAGGGAGGGAGTTGAACCAGGTGGTGGCTCGGTAGAGGAAGGATCTCTGGACAAGAGAGGTCTTGGTTCTGGGCACCTTGAAAGTGACCTTAACAGAGCTACGGGTGGTGACAAACAATGATGACTGCTGTAGGGAGGTGGAGCCCGCCGGGGAGAGGAGTCCTAGCAGTGATTTCTTAGTGAGAAGGCAGGTCTGATAGAGCAGTCGCTCCTCAAAGTTGACCAGATTGGTGGTCGTATAGAGAAGGCAGGTGTGAGTTCGGCTGGGGGCACCGGTCAGCAGCCTACAGGCCTTATTGATGGACAGTTGGATTTTGGAGAAGGCAGTGTTGTCAGCTGCGGCATAGATGGGCAAGCCATAGTCCACGAGGGACAAGACGGAGGAGGTGATGGTCAGCCTGAGGTCAACCTGAGGCAGGCAGTCCCTGTGCCGGTATAGCAGGCCAATCCGAGAGTTAATGGCGGCTGACAGGACATTAATGTGGGTGTGGAAGGAGAGGGCAGTATCGAACGTGATGCCTAGGTACTTGTATGTGGTCACTTGTTCTAGCGAGTGCAGAGTGCTGGGGATAATCAAGAGGGGGTATTTTTAGCTTTATTTTGGTGGTGGGGAGAAGAGCATTGACTTGGTTTTCTTTAGGTTAATGACCAGTCTCATGTCGCGAACCACCTTCGGATTGGTTGTAAGCTTGTGGAGGGATAATTGGAGGGAGGTGGATTGGGATTTGAGGCAACGAGGACTGCATCATCGGCGTAGAGGAGCATTTTACCGGTACATGAGCTGGGGAGGGTGTTGAGGTAGAGAAAAAAAGTATTGGACCCAGGATGGAGCCCTGAGGGACCCCGGAGCGAACAGGAAGAGTGCTGGAGAGGGAGCCGCTGATCTTGACATGCTGGGATCTAGCAGAAAGGTAGCTAGAGAACCAGGAAATGGAACCACCAGAGAAGCCAAGTTGGTGGAGAGAGTCGAGTAAAAGGGGGATGACAGACAGTGTCAAAGGCCTTGGAGAGGCTCCAGCTTCCTACCATGCCCCCTTGTTACAGAACATCCTTTTCTCCAAAGATACTATCCTCCTGTACCTTATTAACCCCGTAAGGTATTAAGGCTTCTAACATACCCCCCCCCCCCGCCTCCTCTCCTCCAGAGTCTACATATTTAGTTCTTTTAGTCTTTCTTTAAGGGGCTTTTGTTGTAGACCCTGCACCATTTTGGTAGCCCTCCTCTGGACTGCATCTACTCTGTCTATATCCTGCTTGAGGTGTGGTCTCCAAAACTGTATACAGTACTCAAGGTGGGGTCTTACCAGTGATTTATTAGTGGCAGAATCACCTCTCTCCCAGCTAGAGATACCACTACCTATGCACCCAGCATCCCACTAGCTTTTCTGACTGCCTCATCACACTGCCTGGCCACCTCTGGCTCAGCCAATATGATTACCCCTAAGTCTCCTTCCTGACTGTTTTTTGTCAGCTTCACTCCACCTATCTTATACTCCACTCATAGAAACATAGAAACTGTTGGCAGATAAGGACTGCCCGTAAGCCCTTGTACTGGACTACTGCTTCTGACCCACCTGCTGCTGTACCTCTATGGTTCCCCTATGCCTGTCCCAAGCATGCTTGAATCCTTTCATAGTACTCGCTCCCACCACCTCCTGAGGCAGACCATTCCATGCATCCACCACCCTCTCTGTGAAAAAGAACTTCCTAACATTCCCTCTTAACCTCTCACCTTCCAATTTTATGTCATACTCCCTCATTCTTGTGCTCCTCCTGTATTGGAAAATGTCTCCCCCCTGCAACTTCTTTATACCCTTGAGGTACTTGAATGTTTCTATCATGTCCCCTCTTTCCCTCCTCTCTTTCAGTGAGTACATATTGAGGTCCCTTAATCTCTCCTCAGAAGTCTTATGTTGCAAGCCCTGTACCATCTTAGACGCCCTTCTCTGGACCGTCTCCAGCCTGTTAAGATCCACTCCTGGATTCCTATGGCCTAAATGCATTATTTTACACTTTTCTGCATTAAATCCCAGCTGCCATGCCCTTGACCACTCTTCCAGTATCTTTAGATCCCTGTTCATTCTATTCACCACCACCCCTAAGTGTGTCCACTCTGTTACAGATCTTGGTGTCATCCGCAAAGAGGCAGACTTTCTCTTCCAGTTCTTCTGCTATGTTGCTTATAATGATATTGAAGAGAACCGGTCCCAACACTGATCTCTGAAGCACCCAACTGGTCACCCTCCCTTCTTTTGAAATGTTATTTTAAATGTGGTTTTTAAACTGCTAAAGTACCAAATTTAAAATCTGTCCTCCCCACTCCTTCCTGGCGATCCACCCATTCACTCTGAAACTGAGCTGAACATTAACTGTTGTCTCCTCCCTCCATTCTTCCCTCATGGCAATCGTTCATTCATTCACAAACTTTTGTGCTTACTGTATGGTACTTCACAGTAACATAGCAACATAGTAGTTGACGGCAGACAAGGACTGCTGTGCCCACCTAGTCCACCTGTATTCTCTTCGGAAGCTCACAGTGCCTCCTTTCCTCCCTCCCTCCCTTACAACGATCCATCCTGAGCCCAGTGTTAGTGAGTGGAGCCTGGCAAACAGCTCTCGTTTGTTTCAGTAACACGCTACAGTAGAGGAGTATTCTTGCAGTATCTACTGTACTGTATCTTGGTATACAAAACAAAAAAGAAATGTTTGGGAAGTATTTTTGGACAGGCAGGCAGTGAAACAGATGAGAAGAGAGGAGCCTGATGCGCGGTTTTCTTTCAAGTGTGTAGCAGTAGCAGGCAGGACAGAACTAATGTAAAACCTGTGTACAAAAATGCTTTTTGCTTACCCCAGACAGCAACCTATAATATACAACAGGAGGTCACAAAGACTAGTCCATTAAAAGCAGATTGCACTGTAAATTTATTTAACAGGCATGGGCACAGGAAGCTGCTGATGGGTCAGTTTATCACAGCAAAGTACAGTTACGTAAGAACTTACCGTAACAGTAGATCTTCGACAGGAGCTCTTGCAGCAGGCTATAACAATCAGGACTATGCCGCAGGACCACACGGAAAAACTTCTGCCAGCAATACCAGTGAGGGACCGCCCCCGACGCCTGCCCCGCCCCGACGTCAGTCAGGGTACAAGAGGGGGCAAACCCAGCTCCACCTCAGTTCTCCCGCCAGTACCCAGCAGAAGGCCTGACAAGAGAAGGAGGCGAAGCCTACCATCGATAAGAGAAGAAAATTGTACCTGCACACTCCGAGGGGGAAGGTGGGAGGGAAAACAGCGCCTGCTGCAAGAGTTCCTCTCGAAGATCTACTGTTACGGTAAGTTCTTACATAACTGTACTATCTTACTTCGAGATAGAGCTCTTGCAGCAGGCTATAACAATTAGGACTGAGTCCCAAGCAGTCCCCTAGCAAAGAGGTAGCCGACCCCAGGAGGAGGAATATGCTGACTCCAGAGACCTTCAGGACAAGAGTCCTTGCAAAACCGCTAGGCGAAGCCAGACCACGGCATCTGGAGACGATATCCAAGCTATAATGGTTGACAAAGGTATGCACGAATTCCAGGTGGCGCTGGAATGTCCTGAATGGCGACATTCGCATCACGCAAAAGAAGCTGCCACTCCCCTGGTGGAGTGACCCCAACCGACCCGCAGGGGTTTCTTGTGATGCTCGTAGCAAAACAAAACGCAATGGACTATCCATTTGGAGATAGTCTGCTTGGACACCAGTTGACTCTAGCTGTAGGCGCAAGGCCACAAAGAGTTGCTCCCGATTTCACGGTGTTGAACGTTCTATTGAGGTAATACCTCGGGACCTGTGGACATCCAATGTGGGAGGAGAACCTCCCGCTATTGGAAGGAAGGAAAATAAACTGGAAGATCAACCGACTGGTTGAGGTCAACTCGAGACCACTTTGGGAAGAAACTTAGGATTAGTCCTGAGGAAACCCTTTCCTGTGAAAAACCAAATAGGGCTCTTTACACATCAGAGCCTGCAGCTTGGAAACTCTTCAAGCGGAAGTAACAGCAACCAGAAAACAAACTTTCCAGGACAAGTATCGCAGCTCACAACTCGCTGTGGGTTCAAAAGGGGGGAGGGTGAGTTTCTCCAGCACAAAAAGGAGGTCCCAGGGTGGGACAGGGTCCCTAATGGGAGGTCTCATGTGAAGAACCCCCCTAACGAAGGTGCGGGCCACTTCAAACTGGGCCAATGCTCTCTCTCTCACAAGAGCATGATAGGCCCAGATCGCCCACATGTGCACCTTGATAGAGGAATAGCTCAGGCCTTTCTCGTATAAGGAGAGGAGAGGAGATACTGCAAAATGGAGTTCACAGAGCAGGTGACAGGGTCCAAATGCCGTGGCAAGGCCCAAAGACAGAAACGTTTCCACTTCATAGCAAGTGGAGCGAGTAGAGGGCTTTCTTGAAGACGCTAAGACCTCAGCCACTTCCGGGGAAACCCCGTATCTGTTCTTAGCTACGTCTGGAGGAGCCAAGCATGAAGGTGCGGGGATCTGCGATCCGGATGAACCAGAGAACCCTGGTCCTGGGACAGCAGTTGCGAGCAAATGGGCAGTGGTATTGGAGGTTCCTGGGACAACCGCTGCAGGAGTGGGAACCAAATCTGTCGGGGCCAATTGGGGGCCACAAGGATCATACGTGCTCCCTCTGCCTGTAGTTTGAGCAGAACCCTCTGGATGAGAGGGAAGAGTGGAAAGGCATAAAGAAACCTCCCGGCCCAACAAAGGGACAACGCTTCTGGCCAAAAAACGCCAGGCGCGTGCTCTCGCGAGCAAAATCGTGGCAGTTTGGCACTGTGTGGTGACGCAAAGAGATATGAAAATTACGTACCTACCATAATTCTTGATCTTCTTGGACGAGTCTCCACCACTCATTCACACTATTGGGATCCGCGCCGGAGGCACTAGGACCCATCGGGAGCAAACTTTTTGCTGGAGGGTCGACACTAGAGATGGCGCCAGCACCAGCTCAGCATGACAATGACTATCTCGTGCCCACCTCCAACCGCCTCAGTACCTTTTTACCAAGGAGGTGCAGCGCAACTAACGTAAAGAGTAACCTAACCTTAAGACTGGACATAAGATAGTCCGGGTGACCCGTAAGAAGGGTCATCAAAGAAGTCTTCACGGCCCAAAGATTTGAGGAGGAAGACCAACACAGCGTGAACCTCGGGGATGGAGGGGGGTGTAGGATGAGTGTGGAGACTCGTCCAAGAAGATCAAGAATTACGGTAGGTGATGTAATTTCATATCTTCCTGACATAAGTCTCCACCACTCATTCACACTATTGGGAGAGTACTGAGCTAATAATCCTCCAGAGGGCGGCAGGAAGACCAAGAGCTCACATTTCTAGGACAGAAGTCCATTAAGGATAGTTCTGCCAAAGGTGGAATGTCGCCTGGCATGAACATCCAGTGCATAATGCTTAACGCAAGGTATGCACCGAGCCAGGTGGCGGCATTGCAGATGTCTGCAATCGCACATTGCGATTTCCGCTAGGGATGCCAGACCGCTCTGGTAGAGTGAGCGTAAACCCTACCCTTCCAATTTAACCTGTGCTATGGAATAGCAATGTCAAGACATGCCACTAGCCACGATGAGATGCATCTGATAGCACAGGTTGACCCAGCTGGGTCTCGCTGAAGGAAACAACAGTTGTTGGCTTTGCGAAAACCTTGGCTCTATCTAGATAGAAATGCAAGGCTCTCTTAACATCCAAGGAATGAAGAGATCGCTCTCTTCATTTTGGAAGTCCGCAGTAAGAGGGAAGGACCAAAGGTTGATTTAGATGGAATTCACACAACCTTGGGAAGAAATTTAGGATGAGTGTGAAGAACTACTTTGTCCTTATGGAACACAGTATACGGAGGGTCCAGAATCAGGGCATGTATTCTCAGAGACCCTGCGGCTGAGATAATGGCTACTAGGAAGGCCGCCTTCCAGGTGAGAAATTTTAGCTCACAGGTAGCCAGAGGTTCAAAGGTTTCCGATGAGCATGTCTAGTACAAGGTTAATGTCCCAGGCTGCAACCGGACGCCTTATAGGGGGTCTGTATGCAGAATTCCTTTAAGAAATCTCTTAACATAGGTAACTGAGCCAGAGACAAAGAAGAAACCGCTCACTATACGCTTGAAATGGCACTAAGGTGAACTTGACTGCAGAGTACTGAAGACCTGAATTTGAAAGGTCCAAGGTACTCCAAAACCTTGTCTGGTGGACAGGAAAAGGGATTCCAGGAGGACTTTAGACACAGAGCGAAAACGCCCACTTAGACGCAAGTTTTCGAGTAGCTGGCTTCCGAGCAGCCAGAAGAATATCTGAAACTCTTCGAGACACTGAACCGGTTCACTTCTACCTCTTCAGGAGCCAAGCGTGAAGGTGAAGCGATCTCAGGTTGGGATGGACCACCAGACCCTGAGTCAACAGGTTCATCTGCAGGGGGAGTGGTCTCGGAGGGGCTGTCAACATATTGTTGAGTAGTGGAAACCATAGTTGTCAAGGCCAAGAGGGAGCAATGAGAATCATCTTGGTCCCCTGGGACTCGAATTTGAGAAGTACTCTCTGAATTAGAGGAAGAGGCGGAAAGGTGTAAAGAAAGCGTTTTGTCCACCGCAGCCTGAACGCATCCTGACAGAAAATGCCAGCCCTGGATTTCTGGAGGAAGAGAGGCAGTTTTATGCTGAGTGGGATGCAAAAGGTCCAGGTCTGGAGTTCCCCACCTTCAATAGTGATTGAACTATGGTTGAGTCGAGAGACCACTCTGAGATCTGCCTCTGTTCTGCTGGAGACGGTCCACCAAGTCGCTTTGTACACCTGGCAGGTAGACTGGTTGAATTAGAGATTTGTGTTCCAAGCACCATTCCCACACCTCATCGCTTCCCGCATAAGGGGAAGAGTGAGCACCCTGCTTGTTGATGTAATACATCACAACTTTGTTGTCCGTTTAGGAGAATGTTCTTGTGACAGAGGATGTCCTTCAAAGCCCGGACCACATAAAGGATGGCTCTCATCTCTAGGACATTTATGTGAAGCTGGGCCTCGAGTTGAGTCCATACACCTTGAGAGAGAGCGACAATGAGCTCCCCATCCCGTTAGCGATGCGTCCTGTGGTGATGGAGATTTGATGATCCAGAGGAGCAAAGGGAAATCCTTCCAGAAGATTGTTTTGAGACCATCAGGTGAGAGACCCTCTGTAAGGGTTCTGTCACCTTGATGGGATAAGACTTGTGGGTGAGTGGTTGGGGACCACTGAGCACTGAGCATCCATTGGGTGGTTCTCATGTGTAGCCGAGCTTAGGTACAGTGAACACTGAGGATGCCATGAGGCCTAACATACGTTGCATTGAGAGAGCTGTAACTGATCTGTTCTCCCAATGTAACGGGCCATCTGAAGGATATCGAGCCTTCTGTCCTCCGAAGGAAAGCTCTGCACAAGAGGTGTCCAGAGTCCCTATGAAAAGGAGTCCCTGGGAGGGCTGCAACTGTGACTTCTTTAGATTCAGCAGAACTCCCATGGACATAAGAAGGCGGAGGCCGTCTGAACGGCTTCCAGGGTCCCCTGTCTGGAAGGGCTTGCTAGAGCCAGTCGTCCAGGTAGGGAAACACTCGGGATTCCGAAGCTCCTGAGATGCGCTAAGTAGAACTGCACAACACTTTGTAAAGACTCAGGCGCCGAGGATAGCCCAAAGGGCAGGACTCTGAACTGATAGTGTTGACCCAGAGCCACAAACCTCAGAATTTGTGATGCCTCGGTGAATAGGAATGTGCTGGTAAGCGTCCTGCATGTCCAGGGAGGCTAGCCAGTCGTGTTGATGAAGCAAAGGTAACAGGGTTCCTAGAGAATTATTTTGAATTTCTCCTGGGGAGAAATTGTTTACTTTCTGAGGTCTAGAATGGGCACATACCCCCAGACTTCTTTGAACCAGAAAGTAGTGGAGTAGAACCTGTGTTTCGCTGATGCAGAGGCACCAGTTCTACTGCCCTGTTGTTCAGAAGGCCCTGGATCTCGGCGGCGAGAAGGTCTGACTGAAGGACTGACAGCCTGGGTTGTCGTTTGGGAGAACGATTTGGAGGGGTCTCCAGAAAATTGAGAGAATACCCCATGCGAATTATCCGAAGGACCCATTTGTCTGAGGTTATGGACTTCCACTGGTTGTAGAAGTGCATCAGACGACCTCCCACCGGAGAGGAAAAGTCCATCTCGGGCAGTGAGATGGAACTTGGGCCGCAACTCATAAGGTAGCACTGCGCGGGCCCTTGCGCTTGTTGCGCTCTCTTTGAGGTTGGGCAGGTTGGTTCTTATGGAAACTTCCTTCTGCCCCTGCCTCTCAAAGGACTGACGATTATGAAACTGACGTTTACCGACATGCCCTCGAGAGGGGGTAGGAGGGGGCGAGCCAGCTTAATGGCCAACCTAGTCTTCTGAGTAGCCTCTAGAGCTTGCTCTACCTGAGGACCAAAAAGATACGAGCCGTCAAAGGGCAACGCCATCACCTGCTGCTGTGCATCATTCGTGAAGCCCGAAGTACGCAGCCAGGAGTGACGGCGAGTACAAATACCAGCGGCTGCTGAACGAGATGCAGTGTTGAAAGCATCCATGGCTGCTTTGACCTGTTGGTTATTAGATTCAATACCTCTGGTAATGGTCAGAAGAAGCTCTGGCTTAGAGTCCGAGTCCAGAAGAGCTTCAACCATTTGTCTGATAGAGTGCCACAGGATATACTCATACTGAGAAAAATAGCCCTGGTAACTGGCAATACGCATACTTAGAGTGGATGCAGCAAAGACTCTCTTACCTAATGTATCAATCTTATGAGACTCTTTGTTAATAGGTCGAGCTGTAGTAGTTTGAGGAAGAACGACCTTGTCATTCTCTGCCAGGACTACAATAGGATCCGCAAAGGCTTGGGATGCCAGGAAAGGACAATCCTTGGGAGCTGAGTATTTACTATCAATGGATTTAGCCACCGAAGGGGTAAGAGCAGGATTATTCCATACCATTTGAGACAGCGTCTCGAAGGAAGGTTAAATAGAGGAGTCAAATCAGGGATCTCCAAGCATGAAGATATTGGAGTCTTAACCGCTTCCCAGGATCGATGTCTGTAGTCTGAGAGAAAGAGTGGAGCTCAGGTTCTTCAACAGAGACTTAAAGGACAGGTCCCGACCACAGGCTCCGTAGCAGTGAAAGATCCTGCTTCGTCCACTTCATCACCCAACCAAGGTCTGGGTCAGGCTCAACGCTATCTCCTGATAGTCCAGGGAGGACTGTTTGGACAGGAAAGGAGGAAATACAGGAGAGGAAGGAAGAATTGAGAGGAAAGAGGAGTCTCAAGAGCTCCCGGCGCCGAGGAGGCAAACGGACCAAAAGCGGGCAGAAGAACAGCCGTGGCGCCGAGTCGCCCAGTGCAGCGGACGGCGCCGAGAGGCACATGGGCGCCCGGTTGCCTCCCGCGATGCCGCTGGACGGTGCCAAGAAGGCACACGGCGCCACAGAAGGCGCCGAGCAGCTCCGCGATGCCGCGGACGGCGCCGATAAGCCCCGCAATGCCGTGGACGGTGCCGAGAAGGCACATGGCACCGCAGAAGGCACCGAGAAGCTCCGCGATGCCGCGGATGGTGCCGACAAGCCCCAAGACGCTGAAAACGGCGCCGACAAGCCCCGCGACGCCGCAGATGGCGCCGAAAGGCCAGATGGCACCGCGGACGGCGCCAAAGGCGCCGAAAGCATCCCAGGACCCTGAAAAACATGGTTAGAAGGGAAAATAGCAGGAGATAAGGGCATCGTGTGGCCCCGCGCCGCAGCCATGTAGGGGAAACACTTGCCGGAGTCGTCGGCACCAAGAAGGTGCTGCGACCAGGAAAGTCCAACGCCCTACCTGGTCGCCCACAGCCGCAAGGCCCCAGGGCAACCGAGCCAGGTAGCAGAACCAACCTCCGAGCCCACTGCTCCATAAGAGCGGCCCACTGATGAAACTGCTCATCTGAAGACCTACCTATAGGCGGGGTAGGACTCCGATGCCGAAGACGGCGGCTACCGGAAGCAGAAGTTGGCGACTCCGAAGGAGGAGACCGGCAACTAGCCACGATAACAGAGCGTCGACGCGCAGACATATCAGAGGGCGACCTCGAGTGATGCCTTCTCTTTTAGACCTGTGGGCGAAGAAGAGCTCGAGGCGAACAGTGCCGAATGCACCGCTTTGTTTTATGCCTCCGGGGACCGCCCCTCCCCGGGCATTGACTGACCGTTGTCGGACCTCTCCGGGGAAGAAGAGAGGCGGACGGACCCAGCCCGACTGACTGAACAGCTTTCATACGAAGTCTCCCTACCGTCACCTGACCTGCTCATGGTAGACTCCGTCAATTAGGCTGAGACTTCTTTATTGTATATTAAAATAGAATAAACTTAAGCGATACTATATCGAGATAATACTACAAAAAAATAAACTGAAAACTATGCTGCTAGTTTGAAGTTTGACTCCCGACAGGCGAGTGACGTCGTTATTGAAGCGCACTCGACGGCGGGAAAAAAGGAACTGAGGTGGTTGGAGGGTCGACGCCGAGATAGTCATTGCCGCGCGAGCTAGTGCTCGCGGCGCCGTGCCTCGCGGCGCCATCTCTGGTGTCGACCCTCCAGCAAAAAGTTTGCTCCCGATGGGTCCTAGTGCCTCCGGCGCGGATCCCAATAGTGTGAATGAGTGGTGGAGACTTATGTCCAGGAAGATCTAGCTCGGGAAGGCCCCACCTTCCGAAGAGCCGATCCACTACAGATTGAAGCAATTCCCACTCATGCACTCTGGCCCACGACCTGCTGAGGCTGTCGGCCAGCGTGTTTAGGACTCCTGGAACGTGCATAGCTGACAGATGAGTGCCCCGTTCCAGCGCCCAGTACCAGACTCTCATCGCCTCCCAGCAAAGAGGATATGAATGGGTGCCTCCTTGCTTCTTGATGTAAAAGACGACCGCCATGTTGTCCGTCTGAACTAGAAGAGAGCCGGGTACCAGGTCCTCTTGGAATGCCTGAAGAGTGTAGAGGACTGCTCGCATTTCCAGGACACTGATGTGGAGGGACTGTTCCTCAGGTGACCAAACCCCCTGCGTTCAGCGAACCCCAAGATGAGCCCCCCAACCCAGGTCAGAGGCATCCGTCATTAGAGTCTGACCTGGAGGCTCCGGACGAAAGCTGACCCCTTGCTCCAGATTGCTGGGGTCCAGCCACCAAAGCAACGTTCTCCTGACTGGCTCAGAGATCCTGACTAAGGCATCCAGGTCATCGGAGTATTGATCCCACTGTACCCTGAGCATCCATTGTGGGATTCTCATGTGGAGGCGGGCCAAGGGTGTTACTGGGATGGCCGCCGCCATATGCCCCAGTAGACTGAGGAAGTTCTGGGCTGGAACCTGAGGTGCTATGGAGATCCGTTCTGCCAAACTTCGCAGGCGAATTCCCCTGTCCTGTGGGAGAAAAGCCATGCCCTGGACGGAGTCCAGAGTCGCTCCAATGAAGGCGAGGCTTTGGCTGGGCTCTGGGGACAACTTTCTCAAGTTTAGGGTGATCCCCAGCTCTCGGAATAGAGTATAGGCATCTCCGAGAGAGCGTAGGAGGCCATCCCTTGATGGGGCTGTGAGAAGCCAGTCGTCGAGGTAACGGAAAACATAATGGCCTGATCACCTTAGAGCCACAGCCACTACTGCCAGGCATTTGGTAAAGACTCGCGGAGCGGAAGAAAGGCCAAACGGGAGCACCCGGAATTGATAATGCGCCCCTAGGAAGTGGAACCTCAGGAAATTCCTGTGGGGAGGAAAGACCTCGATATGCATGTACGCATCCTGCATGTCGAGAGAACAGAGCCAATCCCCTTGGTGCAGCAGAGGGAGGAGACCCTGAAGAGTCACCATCCTGAACTTTTTGTACTCTATAAAGAGATTTAAAGGACGGATATCCAGAATGGGACGAAAGTCCCGCCTTTGGGGATCAGAAAAAAGTGGGAGTAAAACCCCTGACCCCACTGCTGCATGGGAACTCTTTCTATTGCTCTCTTTTGCAGGAGGGCCTGAATTTCTCCTTCCAAGAGTGGAATGTGAGAAGGAGGATAACGGGAGAGCTTTGGTGGAGTATGTGGAGGGAACTCTGTGAACTCCAACATGTGTCCTCTCCGAATGATGTCCAAGACCTATTGATCTGTGGTAATAGAGCTCCACCCTTCAAGATGAAGGGAGAAGCAGCCCCCAACCGGCTCCCCCTGGACGTCTGACCAAGGGGGGGGGGCGGATGGGAGTCATTGGGTGGAACCGGGGGTAGGGAGAGAGACCTGGGAGGACTTGGGCCCACGGCCGGAAGGTCCAGACTGCTGGTTTCCGGATCTCCGGTGGAAGCCACCTCTCTGCCCCTGCTGAGAACCTCAGGCCGAAGTCTGATTGCCTGAGGACTTGCGAAAAAGCCGACGGCGATGGGAGCGTCGCTGGTCGCCACGGTACATCTGACGGACCGACCAGATCGACTTACCCGATTCCTGGAGATGGGAGATCAAGGCCTCCATCTCCTGCCCAAACAAAACGGCACCCTGAAACGGTAGGTTCCGGATACCAGACTGCAGATCCTGGTGGAAGCCCGGAAGCCTCAACCAGGCATGGCGCCCGAGACAAACCCCAGAGGCGGCTGCCCTGGCTGCCGTATCCGCAGTATCGTACGAGGCCCTCAGAACATGAGTGCCTACGCCCCGAGCCCCGACTGTAAGGGGCCAGGAGCTCCGCTTCATCGGAGTCTGGCATGGCCTGTGCCAGCTCAAGACCCCGTTCCCACAACACATTCTGGAACTGCACCATATGTGTGAGGAAGTTCAGGGATCGAATGGAGCAGGTGGAAGCAGCGTAGACTTTCTTGCCCACCTGATCCAGGTAACGGGACTCCAAGTCGGGAGGCTGGGAGCTGAGGTGTCGCGGCTGTCGAGACTTGTCATGAGCAGCCGTGATCAGAGTGGAGTCTGCCTGAGGGTGTTCCGCCAAGAAGGGTTCCGCCCTCCGAGCCTTGTAAAGCCTGTCTGACTTTTTGGGAACCGGCCGACGGAGGTTGGCCAGAGCCAGGTGGATCTAGTCAGGTCCTGAAAAGTATCCACCAGAGGGGAATGACCAAAGACTTTGGCTCCTTCTGCCTCAGGTATTTGGCCAATCTCCGGCGTTCCGGTCCAGGCTCTCCGTGTCCCACCATTGGAAGCCTGGATATGCCTCATGACGTCCATGAACATGGGATCGTCTGGAGGTGAGCGAGGCATGTCCTTCTCCTCAGGGGAGCGCTTGAGGCTGAGGGAAGATGAAGAGGATGACGAGGAAGAGGAGGACCGACTATCCGACTTAGAGTAATCTGGTTCTGCCTCATGTCCATGCCTACACTGGCGTCGGTATGCAGGGGACCGATGACGGAGCGATGACCGACGCCGGGAACCGGCCCGCTGAGTGCGAGAAGGGCTCCGGGAACGAGACCGGGACCGACATCGGTCAGTCGAAACCATAGAGTGACGTCGGTGGTCCTCAGATTGGGAGCGGGAACGACCCCTAGACGGGGGCGAAAAACGGCGCCCGGGACCTCAACGGAGAGGTCTCACCCTCTGGCTGTGGTTCACCAGCAGGATCCGCTACCGGTCTCTGGGCCGGCGACGGGGTGGTACGCTTGTGAACCTGCCCCCACCAAAACAAAAAAAGCTGTTCAAGCTCGTCCGGGGAGAATATTTCAGCCACCCGCTGCGGGAAAGAAGTCTCCTGAGTGGCGGGTCGCGACGGCGAGCTCTCCTGATGGCCCAGGGGGGAAGGAGGTCTTGGGCGACGGGGACGTCGGCTGGACAACGACCGACCCCAGGTCCTTGGCCCTTTCAACCGCGCCGCGTACCGCAACCGACGATGGGTGATGACAGGGGCGCCAAGAGTCCTTAAGCTCTGAGGCGCACCTTTAGCAGGCGTGCCGTGCCGTGGACGGTAGGGTAAGCAGGTACCACCACGGACTTTAGCGATGACTTTGATCGAGTCATCTTAGGCTTGCCGGCTGCTCTGTATCGGGCCGGCCTTAGCCTGGGGATCAACACGGCGACTCACCCGAGCCCGCGACAGGCCTCCTTCGGGAAGGTTGCAACGCGAGCGGACCGAGACTGGGACCGTGCCGGACCGACCGCGCTCTTTACTATGGCGCTTTTTCTCCTTCTTCTTCCCCTCGGACGAGTGCAGGTCCATTTTCTTCTCCAACAGGTAGGCCTTCAGACGTCGGATGCGAGTCCAGCTTGTAAAAGCTTGACAGTCGGCGCAGTTAGCGGTGTCATGGTCCAGGCCCAAACAGAAAACGCACCGCCGATGACCGTCTTTGGCGGGAATCTGCCGGCCGCACTTGTTTAGGTGTTCTGGGGAAACAGACGCCCGGCAAGACATCGAATCCACGGGAAAAAACTTCGGTATTGACGTCGGCACCCACGGCGGAAAACACAGAGGCAAAGTACGACAATTAACCGGAAAAACCGAGCTACTAGCGGTAACCGTGCAGGCGTCGGTCGCAGTAATAAAGAAAAATGGTAAAACCGTCGAAAACTTGATTGAAGATCCTTTTCTCGCCAGAATCGCAGGCAGCAGCTAGTCACGCATGGTACGCCGCTGAAAGAATCGAGGTGAGCTGGCTCCGCCCCTCTTGTACCCGACCGACGGGCGGACCGCGCCGGGGCAGTCCCTCGCTGGTATTGCTGGCAGAAGTTTTTCTGTGCAGTCCTAGTGCCTGCAGCATAGTCCTAATTGTTATAGCCTGCTGCAAGAGCTCTATCTCGAAGTAAGATCTATATGTATAAATGTAAGATCTTACATTTATACATATAGTAAACTTGTCATCAGCCATTTTTGCATAATGCATCAAAGTGTGGAAACTGCGCCTAGAAGCATCATAATGCTGGCATGCAGCTATGCACTCCGAATGTCAGAACAATTACATGCTATGCACAAATGCACACACAGGGTGGGCCGAAGCATGGGTGTAGCCTATGCACATGTATAGAGCCACAGAGAGGGACTACTGGGTGGTCCTAAAATATGCATCCCCACCCCTTGAGCCCACCATATATAGACATGGACACCACCCTGTGCATGAACACAAAACTAAATACCATGATGGATGAGGGAGAATAGGCAGCAGCAGGGGATGGCACTGCTGCACCCAGGGTACCTGGCCCAATGCCAGGAACTGATGGCACAGGCCGAGGACACACTGGGAGGCATGGATGTCACTGGGCACACAGTGGCGCCTAGTCACAGTCCACAAATTTTACAGGAGGGCAGGTGGTAGCCATGGTGGTGGATATTCCTGCAAACTGTGTCATCCTACATGGTGTAGAGTGCCTCAAGGCACCTGCCAAGACAAAATGCTGCCTGTGGCTCGACATTCAGGTCACCATAAAAACAGCCGGTCCAGAGGCATGGACACTGTTGGCTATTACGCATAAATAGTGTGACCTCCGGTGGGCTGTCAAGCAGAAGCTGGCAGACATCAAACAAGCAAAGCTAGGCACAGGCAGTGGCCCACCCACACAGGGGCTCAGCTTAATCACTGTTGAGAGGATGGTGGCTGACACCCTTGCAGGCACCGCCCTGCACAGGAAGGAGGAGAGCATGGACACAGAGCCAGATATGTACTACAATGCAGGGGCAAGGGCTGGGAAGTCCTGGATGCCATGGGAATGCTAATCACCCTGAGTTGCACCCTGCAGAGCCTGAGACAGTGCCCAGCCCCCAAGTGGTGGCTACAGCACTGTGAAGGACAACATGCAGCCATAGATGGGGTTGGGGGGGGCACCGTCGTGGCACTCTGATGAGTTTGTTCCGACCTGAGTGACTTTCCTCTGGGTGGACAGGGGAGCTATGTGACCATGCCAGTGGCTGTACTGCGTGGCCATATGTGGCCGTGTTCAGGGGGTGTTTGTGGCTGTGTATGGGGGGGGGGGTTATGTGGCAGTGGTGTGGGGAGGTTGTGGCTGTGTACAGGGTTGTTTATGTGGCAGTGGTTTGTGGCTGTGGACGACGGCTGCTGATATGGCTCACTTCCTGCTAGCCTGTCGCCTTCCTAGCCATGTTCTTAACTGCATGCCCAAATGCGTTGTCTTGGCTGTCACCTTGCCTCCCCATGCGAACATCTGTCAGGCTGTGCATCTGGAACTTGCTGTGGTTGGCTCTCCCTCAGGACCTCCGGAACACCTGGATTGGTGGGTTCTGGCTGTTCTGTGGCTTCTGGGTGTGCAACGGGGCCAAGGGTGGCTGGTGGGTGCTGGCTGGAGGGGGCATCCGAGTGTGCCAGGGGACTGGAGGCTGCTGGTTAGACAGGGTCATCTGGGTTTGGCATGGGGCAGAAGGGCTGATGGGTACTGCCTGGATGGGGGCATCCAGCTTTGTACAGAGACAGAAGGTCAAGTGAGACGGGCTTGGCTAGCAGGTGGCTCAGCCAGCCACTGCAGCTGTTTATGTTCATGTTTAGATTTGGGTGGACAAACAGGATTCCTTCCTTCAGGTGTTCTGGGACTGGCCACCAGAGAATGACATCCCGCATCAGCTGGGTCAATATTACCGGCTGGTCTAAGTGGACAAGGCACTGGGACCACTGATGGTCCAGCTCCCACTGAAGGTGGTACATCCACCAACAGGCCCAATGGATCACACTGGTGCAGGATGCCACATACCCCAGAAGCCTCAAGAAATCCGGGGTAGGGTGAGGGCCCAATCTGAAATGATTGAGCAAAAGAACTAAGATGCAGTGTTTGAGCTGGCCTTTGGTGCTGAGGATTGAGGCGCTGGACTCCACACCTCGCGCCTTGCCAGCGACCCGGGATCGGGAGCAACCTCGTGTACTGCAGGGTTAGCCGGGGAAGGAGGATTGAGCATCCCAGGGGCTGCTCTCCTCCTCCAGGGAGGTAACTACCATGGACCTACTGGCTCCTGGCGGCGACTGAAGGTCAATGCATGCTGCGGTTCACATAGAGGGTGGTGTGGGGAGACACCAGATGTGCCGTGTGCGGAGGCGCACACGATAGTCCTTGGCATCATTGCACACCCACGCCGAGGGAGGAGGGTCACAACAAAAGAAAAACCCTCCTACGTGCACAGTGACAGCAGGATCCGGAGGTGCCGCAACAGGCGCATTCTGCCAAGCTCCCCTGCATCCGCCCCCCTGAATCTCTCCGCGACAAGTGGGGCAAGTACCAACCGCGATGTGGCTGGAGGGCAGGACATAAGGGTCACAGAGTTCTGGCTGTGGCTGGGGCAGGGCCAAGAGATAGCTGGATGGGGGGACCATGGGTACAACCTCCAGCTGAGGAATAGAAAATATACAACTAAAAATAGAAAAATAAATAAGATCCAGTGTTTGTTCCACAGGGAGGTGGGCCTTGGTCCGCAGGCAGTCAAGTTCTGCCCCAATTAACTTGATCACCTGCTTTGGTACCAGTTCAGACTTGTCCAGGTTGACCAGTAGGCCCAAGTCTGAAGAGCCAGATCTGTGGATCTCACCATGCCCTCTCTGGAGGGACCGGCCAACAGCCAGTCATCCATGTAGGGATACACTCTGACCCCAAGGCACTGAAAGTGGGCTGCTGGGGGTGGCAGTGAAGCTAGCTGTCGGCTAGAGCAAACTTGTTTTTACAGTGCTCCTGCTGCAGGCCTTCTAATTTGACTTTTTCACTTTAATACACTCCTTGGAAAAACACCAAACTTTATATTTTATTGCTGCCTTGTGAGAACATATACTGAAACCATGGGCAGACCAAAAGGAGGTCTATCTCAGCCACCAGCAACAAATTTCTTTTGCTAGATGCAACTGCCTGGAGGCCAGCCATCGATGGAGGGAAAGCAAACCAAAACCTTCATAAATAGCGAGATTACAGAAATTAAAAATTCTTTAAAGACTCTTTGTAAATCTATAGAAAATACAGAGGAAAAAGTTTGACAGTTTCACTTCACAGCTAGTCTCCATCGAACAGTAGGTAGTGGGTCTGATGGAGAAAGTAGGAGAATCCTCTAGTCATGCAGAGTGAGCAATGGCGACATCGAACAAGTTGGTGCAGGAGAATACACAACAAACTTCAACTGGAACATGTAGAGGCTGCCCTCAGGGAATGCAACTTATGGATAGTTGAGTGCCCCGAAGGGTTTAAATCAGAGGACCCTATCCACTTTTTTTGAGATCTGGCTTCCTAAACTGTTACACTGGAAATCACCACCACCACCACTGGCATTCACCGACTGGGCCTACAGGGTGAATCAGAGGAGAGTGGCTGACAACCCATATACATCATGGACAGTACTGATCACATTTACCAGGGTGGCACTGAAAGGTAAAGCCCTCCTATCTGCTCGGAAACAAAGTGAATTAGTGGCAGAGGATGCGACTATACATCTATAACCAGATTTATGTTTCACCACTTGTATGAAAAAAAAGGACTCTGACAGAGTAAAGCAACACCTACAGAATCTGACTGAAGGTTGGGGGCAAGCAGTACTGGTTTTCTAAGCCACAGGATGCCCTCAAATTGAAAAACTAGAAAGAGAACACCATCAACTTGAGACAGAGGATGACCAAGAATTAGCCTCAACTGACTCAGAGGTGGGATTGTGAGTACTCTCATTGTACCCTGATGTTGGTACCCTTTTGAAATTGTGTGGACTGGGAGACTAACTGCTTATAAGTCATCTGTTGATTGTTTTTGCTGTTATTTTGATTTCAGAGCACACTAAACGGATAGTTTTGGGGGCATATCCCAGTCTACAGTTTTGGTGGGAATATCCACATGGTGGGGGGAGAGGGAGCATTGGATGGCACAGACATTAATATTCTCTCCTTATGGCAATTACAGCATGGAATGTTTACCACACTGTGCACTGACCTAAAGTCTGTGACCCCCTTTCCCGCCATGTGTGGATTTCTTCATTGGACTTCGGACTCATACAACGTACATCTTCTATAACTGTTTAATGCTCTATTTCTGATTTTTTTTTCCCCAACAGTACTGCATACAAGAGTTTGTTGTACAGCAAACTGTGATTGCCATAGTTCCTGCAATATGGTGGGGATATTCTCCTATACAGAAATTTCTATCTTAATTTTTAAGATTAGTTCTGACTATTTAGTTCAGTAAAATGAAGTTATAGTCTACCCTATTATCACACAAAAGTTCAGGGTACAAATACCCTTTGTTCGTTGGTGTTTTAATTCCATAAATAGAGTAATTTGCATATGGGTTTAGTTAGCCCATAGCATAGAAAGTACAGTTACGTAAGAACTTACTGCAAGAGTAGATCTTCGAGAAGAGCTCTTGTAGCAGGCAGCAACCATAGGGACTAAGCCACCAGGCATCAAGACCCCCAGGAAACCTTCTAGCTAGCAGTCTTCAGCAGGGGGATTGCCCGACGTCAGCCTATGGTATAAAGGGGCGGTCCCCAGCCCCACCTCAGTTCTCCCAGCACAGACCCAGAGTCTAGGATGGAAGGAGAACCGGGCAGGTTCTTGTCTGAAAATTTAAACAACAGAGAGAAAGCCAGGGGGGGAAGGAGGGAGGGAAAGTAGCACCTGCTACAAGAGCTCTTCTCAAAGATCTACTGTTACAGTAAGTTTTTATGTAATTGTACTATCTTACTTCAAGTGAAAGTTCTTGGAGCAGGCAATAAACATAAGGACCGAGTCCCAAGCAATCAAGGGATAAGGAACAGGAAAGTGCAGGAGGAGACTGAAAAGAACCAGCTAAAGGCTCAAGAAAGGAAGCCTTGCAAAACTGCAAGGCCAAACCCAGCCCTATGTCTGGCAGCTACGTCCAAGTTGTAATGCTTGACGAAGATGAGGACAGAGCTCCAGGTAGCCAGTGCACAAATGTCTGCTGCAGAAACATTCCTCAAAGAGGCAAAAGAAGTCACCACACCCCTTGTGGAATGGCCTTTTACTGAACCTGGTAAGAGCTTATTGTACTTGTCGTAGCAAAAAATGATGCAGTTAACTAGCCACTTAGAGAAGGTTTGAGTCTTTGAAGTGAACGAAACAAACAACTGATTCATTTTTTTTCCAGAAGGGAGCAGTGCAGTCTAGGTAAAAACAAAGTGTCCGATGGGCATCCAGAGTATGCAGCAGCGCTTCCCACCATTTAAAATACACAGGGTAGTAAACAGGCAGGTGGATGTTTTGATTTAGGATTAATTCTGACACCACCGCAGGCAAAAAATGAAAATTACATACCTACTGTAATTCTTGATCTTCCTCTGTATCTTCACCATTCGTCACTGATGGGTGATTGGCCGGAGACAAGCACCCCTCGGGAGCTTTTTTTTCTTCGAGGGATGAGTCGGTGCCACTGGCACTGCCCATGAGGGCCGATGTACTGCGGGCGCTCGCGGGTTGGCCAGAAACGGCCGTTGGCTCCTCCTCCACCTCAGTTCTGCATGCCGGAGAGACAGAAGGGAAAAAAAAAAAAGAGGACAGAGAAAAATGAGGACAAGGCAAGAGAGCCTGAGGGACAGTAAAAGGAAAGGACATAAACTAAAAAAGGAACAGGCCGACCAAAGGACAGAGGAGGACGAGGATCTGGGAAGGAATGGGCTGAAAGGCCCCAGTCTCTGGATGGCCAGTAAGGGTAGGAAAGGGAAAGAGAAGCAAGAGAGAGAGAGAGAGAAAGAGAAAGAGAGGAGGGACCAGCCTATAAACAGGACACTAGATCTTCCGACCAGCAGCGCCCCCAAGGAGGCAGACAGACCACCACAGGGGCAGTTTCCGAGGGAGACTCGGCTTTACTGAGTCCTTTAAGAGGTTGGAGAAGATACCACCCTCCGGCCTCTAACCCCTGAGGGTGGAAACCACCCATTGGTGAGGATTCCCCACTCCTCTCCCCCATTACTGTTTTCCAAGAAAGAACCCACAAGGTTGGAGGGGGGGGGGTTGAGGATCCCATTCATTAATGTCTCCCTTCCGAAGGGAAGGAGACAGAAAGAGGAAGGGAAATAATAATAGGAAGGAGCAGAGGGGAGTCCCCATCAGCCCCAGCCTCCCTCATCCCAGGGGACCCAAACAGTCGGCGCACCCTGACAGGTTGGGCCGACCCCGGAGATCAAGCCCAGGACAAAGGGGAGGGGCCCACCGGAAGTCCCCCCACTGGGCTAGCAGGAAAAAACCCTACTCCTAAGGATTTCCAGTCACCTCCTAGGAGAAGGAAGGCTCAAAGGAAAAAAGGGGAACCTAACTGGATCCCCAAGGAGGAGGGAGAACAGGGAGGGGGCACAGCCCAGGGACTGAGGCCTTGTGAGGGGAAGGTGGTTGGGATTAATTGATGAATGGTGAAGATACACAGGAAGATCAAGACTTACATAGGGTAATTTTCATATCTTCCGTGTCAGTCTTCACCATTTATCACTGGTGGGTGAGTACCAAGCCCCCCCCGAAAGGGGCCCAGTAGTTCCCTGAGAGAATAGCATCCCTCAGCCCCCCGTGGGGGAGATACGAGGAAGGGGACCCTACACTGGCCAGTTAGGCCTGTACTGGTCAGGGCGAGGTGGGATCCCCCGTCCCCCGGGGGAAGGAAGGCGTGCCTGCAGTCTCCGTCTCGCCCTGCGGGAGAAAAAAAGGGTCCCCAGAAGGAGGAGGCCATTACCCTATGCCGGGCCAAGAGTGACAACCGTGAAAGGTGAAGCCACCCTGTCCGCCTAATGTAGATCGCTGTCCCTGCAAATCGAGAAGTGACTTCACTGGCATCGTAAGATGCCCTTGATTGGTGCCTTGCAAGCTCCAGACCTATAGCAGAGAGGGCTACAGCTTGACGGGTAGCCTCCGAATCGGGCAGCGATGCCAATGCCTGGCCCAGCATTGCCCACATATGCCTGTTGTAGGCAGCATGGTGTGCCTGATGTGAAGCAATGGAAAGTATCATCCGCATAGAGGAGAACACTCTCCGCCCCAGACGATCGAACTCCGCAGAGTCAGGATCCAGGTGTCAGTCACGGACCGGACATCTATGCCCGGTAGAGGTGTCCAGTCATGTCAATCCCGAAGTGGGATGAGGCGGAGAGCCTGGAGACCCCTGGGGTGCACAACACCAATGCTGGCAGCCCATGGGGGCTGGAACTGTGGCAGATGGAAGCTACCAGGTACTGTACGATGCTTCCTGGAAGGGGACTGGTAAGGAGGGGACTACCAAATGTGTGCCCTGAATTCACTCAAAAAGGCTTGCATCAAAAGCTCGGTATTGCAATGGGCCAAATAGGAAATGTGCAGGTCCTTGACCAGCCTTGTCAGGAAGTGTTGATACTGGGCTTGATCAGCATCAGAGGACAGGTGGACAGATGGCTCCTCTTCCTCAGGGGAAGAAGACGAGGAGGCCGAGGAACCTGCGGAGTCAGATTCCGACTGCGGAGGTGGAACTGGTCGAAAGACCTGTTTGTCCATGGCCCTAATGTACTGGGGGAAGTCCGCAGCCTGGGATCTGAACTGCTGCCAGGTCAAAGGCCCTGAAGCATCAACATGGCCTGGGAGAAGAGCAGCTGGACGCAAAGGCACGGGAGAACTGGACACCGTATGTGGCGCACCTCTGCCAGGGCTAGAAGACCCATCAGGTGATCCTGGGAGAACAGGGAATCCGTAGGTCTGCAGAGTCACCGTCCTGTGAAGTAAAGAAAAACAGTCAGGACTTTGCCCTGTAGGGGAAGCTTCCCTATGAGGGTACCAGGACCACATGGATCCAGAAGGGCGGTCCCGAGCCCCACCCAACGAGGACTCCCTCAAAGAAGACGAGGGAAGAGAACTTGGGCTCAGCACTGTGGCTCCTCCCAAAGCCCCGGAAGGTCACAGAGGCATGCCACAGCCCCTCGCCCATCCCCTCAACCCCGCCGACTCAGAGGAAGACCTCTTCCGCAGACCCTCTGCCAAAGGACCCTCCAACCCCACAGACTCCTGGAGGATGGGTTGCAAGGAGGGGGATTCAGTCTTGGCCTTGAGAGAGGGGGTGGCACCAGGGACAGCAGCTAACCTCTTCCCCAAAGCCCAGACCACCGCACCCGTAGCAACAGGGCTGGAGTCGCAGGTGGGGGCACCTGGGGAGGCACAAGAGTGATAGGCCAAGGAGAACCCTCTGAATCCGAGGAGACAGGCTGCCAGTCTGGGTCAGCCTCTGGATCATCTGGCTCCGGAGAGGAGGAGATCCAGAAGAGCTCTGGACCGGCGACCCCAGGGGCTCTCCTGCCGATGGCGTCATGGGCTGGCCCCGCACTCCTTGTGGTGCTGCCCCAATCACCAGAGCCATGAACGGCTCCAGGATCTGCGGCGGCACTCATGGGTGTGCCGAGGAACGCCCTACGCCGGGCCCTGCAGCCGTTGGCCATGACAACGGGGGAGCCTGCACCTCCGAAGAGGTGACTGCCAGGGCATTGCTCCTGGCCCAGCCCCGGTCCTCCGGCACCGCAGTAGAAACCTCCTCTATGGCAAGGCTGGAAGAGGAAGCCTCCTCTTTACTGGACTGTGTAGGCTCGGAAAGGGACCTGGAAGAAGGGCCGAGGGTCCTATGCTTGGACCAATGAGAGCAACGTCACCCCCGGAAAGGCAGTGGAGCCCTGCCGACCTTCAACATATGGTGCTCCAGAATGCGGCGGTCCACAGAGAAGCAGGCACTGCAGGTGTCCATGTCGTGCTGGGGTCCAAGGCAGGAGAGGCAAACATCATGCCGGTCCGTAATGGAAATCTGCCAGCCGTAGGGACACCGATGCATAGGAGGCAGGCCCATTTTTGATGAACGTTTCTTGTTCCCCGAACCTGGCATGATGCAATGGTAACTAAAACTTCAAAAACAGAAAAGACTCAATGCCGCTAAGAAAAGGAAAGATCTTACATGGTAAACTTCAATAATGGCTCCGAGTGGACGGCAGAACCAAGGCAGAGTCAAGCGATGTCAAGAATGGATGAGGCGTCAGGAGAAACAGCTCGGAAAAGTGACTCCAAGGCTTGGTGTGGTGTCTCTATGGTGAGAGAAGCAGAACTGAGGCGGAGGAGGAGCCAATGGCCATTTCTGGCCAACCCGCAAGCACCATGCAGTAAGTCGGCCTTGTGGGTGGTGCCAATGGCGCTGGCTCCTCCCTCAAAAAAGCTCCTGCGGGGTGCTTGTCTCCAGCCAATCACCCCCCAGTGATGAATGGTGAAGAGTGACACAGGGAAGATCTTAGGCTTTGTATATAAGGCTACCCTGTCCTTATGGAAAACTAGATAAGGCTCTTTACACATCACAGCCTGAATTTCTGAAGTTCTTCGAGCAGAAGTAACTGCAACCAAAAATAGCATTTTCCACGACAGAAAGCATAGCTCACAATCCGCGGCTGGTTCAAATGGAGGAAGTGTGAGTTTCTCCAACATAAAGAGGAGTTCCCATGGAGGGACAGGATCTCGGATGGGAGGCTTTAGGTGCAAAATGCCCCGCAAAAAGGTACAGGACATGTTCAGTCGAGTGAGAGTCTTACCCTCCACTGGCGCATGGTACGCCGAGACGGCGGAAAGGTGCACCTTGATGAAGGAGTAGCTCAGGCCCCACTCAAAAAGAGAGAGGAGATACTCAAGCATGGAGTTTGGAGGGCAAGAAAAGGGATTAGGCTGGTATGCAGTAGCCCACAGGCAAAACCTTTTCCACTTCATGGCATAAGTGGATCTACTGGAGGGTTTTCTGGCCGCCACTAGGACATCCAATACCTCGGGGGAACTCCATATCTAGACATAGCTAGGTCTGCAGAAGCCACGTGGGAAGATGCAGGGACTTGAGTTCTGGTTGGACTGAGGTGCTCTGGTCCTGGGCTGTGAGCTTAGAGGCAGAGGAATTGGGAGGTTCCACTGCCAGCTGCTGAAGTAGTAGGAACCAAATCTGCCAAGGCCAAAAGGGGCTATGAGAATCATCTTTGCTCCCTCCGCCTGTAACTTAAGAAGCACCCTCTGAAGAAGGGGAAAGAGAGGGATGGTGTAGAGGAACCACCCTGTCCAACAGAGGGACAATGCATCTCCCCAGAAAACCCCAGGCGCTGGACGAACAAGAACTGGGCAGTTTGGCGCTGAGTGGGGACGTGAAAAGGTCCAACTCTGGCTGACCCCATCAGACGAATAGCTGATCTGCTACCAACTGAAGGAGCTCCCACTCGTGAGCCTTGGACTGAGACCTGCTTAGCCTGTTGGCCAAGACGTTTAGGATGCCTGGAACATGAACAGCAGCGAGCTCGAGGCGATGTTCCAGTGCCCAATACCAGACTCTCACTGCCTCCCTTCAAGAAGGGATAGGAGTGAGTCCCCCCCCGCTCGCTGATGTAAAAGATGATAGACATGATGTCCATCTGAATAAGAAGAGGGCCCGGAGATAAGTCTACTTGAAATGCCTACAAGGCATTCAGGACTGCTCGTATCTCTAGAACACTGATGCGGAGCAATTGCTCATCTGGTGACCAGGTCCCCTGGGTCTGCCTGGTCTCCAGGTGAGCGCCCCTACCGAGACCCAAGGTGTCTGTGGTCAGCACTTGTCTCAGTGGCTCCTGTCGGAAGAGGGTCCCTGTTGATACACTGAGTGGGTCCGGTTAGGGTTCTGCGGACTGGGTCATAGACCAAGACCGACTGATCCGGGTTGTCGAACCTCTAGTCCCATTGCACCCTGAGCATCCACTGAGGGACCCTCATATGGAGGTGTGCCATGGGAACTGTAGGGATGGCTGCCACCATGTGACCGAGGAGTCTCAGACAGACTTGGGCTGGGACATGAGGAGCCGAGGATACCATGCGGGCCTGATCCAGAAGGCGATCTGCCCTGTCGGGGGGGAAAGGGAGGAAAGCCATGCCCTGTACTGTGTCCAGGACCACCCCTATGAACTGGAGTCTCTCGCTAGGCAATGGGGACGATTTTGGGATATTAAGGGTGATCCCCAGCTCTCGGAAGAGTGTAAAGGTGTCTCCGAGACTGCGAATCAGCTGTTCCCTCATGGGAGCTGCCAGGAGTCAGTCGTCTAGGTAGGGAAAGACATAATGGCCTCATCGATGTAGAGCCACAGCCACCACCGCTAGGCACTTGGTGAGGACTCTGAGAGGGGAGGATAGGCCAAATGACAAGGCTCGAAACTGATAATGTTGACCCTGGAAGAGGTAGCACAGGAACCTCCTGTAAGGCTGGAACACTAGGATGTGCAGGTATGCATCCTGCATATCTAGAGAGCAGAGCCAGTCCCTTGGTGCAGGAGGGGCATCATATCTGGCAGCGTGACCATTTTGAACCTCTTGTACTCAATGAATTTGTTCAGGAAACTGAGATCCAGCATGGGCCTAAGGTCCCCAATTTTTTTAGGAACTAGGAAAAAGTGGGAATAAATTCCCTTTCCCCCTTTGAGCCAAGGGAACTGGCTCTATAGCCCGCTTTTGTAGGAAGGCCTGAATTTCCCATTCGATCAGGGGACATGAGAAGGAGGGTAGTGGGAGGACACTGGTGGAGTTTCCGGAAGCATCTGTTCAAACTCTGGAGTATGACCTCTCTCTGTGAGCTGTAAAACCAAGAGGTCTGTCATTATTTTGCTCCAACCCTCGAGGTAGAGGGAGAAGTGACCCCCCCACAACGTCCTCCACTGACTCCGCTGGAGGAGGAGGGAGGTCTGGCAAGGAGTCATTGTGTTGCTCCTGGAGTAGGCAGAGGGGCCTGAGAGGACTTTGGAGCCAGAGAGGCAGAGTTTAAAGGAGTCTGGGAGGTGGCCTTCCTTTTGTAGCCTCCCCTCTGCTGAGGCTGGTTTTGTGGCTGCTGACCTGAGGGCTTCCAAAATGGCCGCTTCTTAAAGGGTCTTTGGTCCCCATTATATATTTTTTGGATGGACCAAATGGACTTCCTGGAGTCTTGGAGATGGGTGATCTGTTTCTTTGTCTCATCCCCAAAGAGGACCGAGCCCTTGAAGGGGAGGTCCAAGATGCCCGAATGCAGATCCTGGGAGAATCCTCATGCTCTAAGCCAGGCATGGTGCCTGAGGCAGACGCCCAAAGCCACTGCTCTGGCCACTGTATCCGCAGTATCGTATGAGGCACGCAGAACATGGGTGCCTACATCCGACCCCAATTTGAGGAGGTCCAGGATCTCAGTTTTCTGTACTGAGTCTGGAAGGGACTCCGCTATCTCCATACCTTTCTCCCACAGGGCGTTTTGGTATTGTACCATGTGTGTAAGAAAGTTAAGGGACCTGATGGAGCAAGTGGAGGATGAATAAACCTTTTTGCCCATCTGGTCAATATATCTGGACTTTTGGTCGGGAGGCTGAGTACTCAGGTGTTTAGGCTTCTTTGATCTATCGTGAGCAGCTGTAATCACCATCGAGTCCATCGTAGGATGTTCCACCAGGAAAGGCTATTCCCTAGGGGCTCTATACAGCTTGTCCGACTTCTTGGAGACGGCGAAGGTGGTGGATGGGTGCTTCCAGGTTAACCTTGTGAGGTCCTGAAAGGTATCTACCAAAGGAGGCACCCCTAGAGGCTTGAGCTCCTTCTGTCTCAGGTACTCTGCCAACCTCCACCTCTCTGGATTTAGGTCCTCGGTCTCCTATCTGTTTGAGGTCTGGATGTGCCTCATGACGTCCATGAACGTCAGGTCATCAAGAGGTGACCTGGGGGTGTCCTTATTATCTGGGGAGGAACAGTGATCCCCTAGATTCAGAATGGTCCAAGCCTGAGGACGAAGAACTGCAGCTGACGGACAGGACCATGTGGCTGGAGGAGCACAAAGAGCTAGAGCATTGTCGGCAATGGGACCGACATCTACAATGGGACCGGCGTCCGCTATGGGACAGACGTCGGCTGTGAAACTGGCGATATTGATGACTGAAAGAGCGGGAGTACTGGCTGTGACATTGCCCTCTGTGTGGGGGTCTACTGCAGCAGTCGTCCAGGCTCGGGGTACAGCCCTTAGGAACAGGAGACAGTTGTTTAGGCTACTGGTCCTTGTCTTGGTCCGGCTGCAGCTCAGGCACCACAGTCATGGGTTCCTTGTGAGGCAGCAAGTCTCCTTTGACCTGGCTGCACCAGAAGGAGAAGAGTTCCTGGACAGTAGCAGATCCAGGATTTTACAATGGGGGTGCTGTGGTGGTGTGCATACTTGATATGCAACTTTTTTTGACATTTTTTGAATCCTTTATATTATCTTTTCCATTAAATGTTTGACTGAAAATATAAATATAATCTATTTTTTGATTGTAGATTTTCTTAAAATCAATATATTCGACTTCTCCAGCAAAGTGAAAGGCAGCAGGAGCAAGCAAGTAAGTTACAATGGAGGGGTGCACCTGCACCCTTTAAAACCCCCTAGATCCGCTACTGTTCCTGGATCTGGTCCTTGGAGAACTGCGGATCAGACAAGCTGCCTGGCAACTGAGGAGCAGGCAGTGGCTTACCCGGTGTCAGAGCACCTGGTGTCTGGGGGTCTGGCATCCAAGGTGGCGGCAGAGCCGGAGTGGTTAGAAGCCCCATCTGGCCTAAGGTTAATCGACCGGGAGCCTCAACTGGAGGGTGAGGAGTCTACCTTGACCAGTGACACAGAACGGGCCAGCGAGGAGGCGGGTGAAGCCTGATCCGATGCCGGGAAGGCGTCCCATTAGCAGGCGGCTGCTTGGCAGAGTCCAGGGGGGAAGCAGCCGTTGGCTTGGCTGGGGCCTTAGGCGAAGGCACCGGAGTGTGGGGCAGAGGCATCAGATGCTCGTGCGAGCCTGCACCTGATGATGGGGTGTCTTGTCCAAGGCCTTGGACAAGACAGTCGTTGGAACTAGGCGGGCAGGAGCCGAAGTGTCACTGCCCTGCTTCTGACCGGTTCAGCTCCTAAGGTGGAGGGGGACCTGACTGGTGTGGCTTTCACACTGAGGGGTGTCAGGGTAGAGACCAAAGCCCCTGACTCTGACTTGCCTCTGCCCAATGCCAGGATGACGGCAGGAGGCTTTGCTGCCAGGAAGGGGCATGGGCAGACCAGGAGGAATGGTCCGCTCCCCCGTGGAATGAGGAGCTGGACAAAGACTTCTTGTGGACCGCAGACCTGGAGTGGGAGCGTCCCCAGGACTTTTCCTGGTCCTTAGACTTGTGTCCCCCTCCCCCGAGTCCTTCCATTTCTCCTTGTGTGGCTTCCAGGAGAAGGCGGAGATCGAAGAAGAAGAAGAAGAAGAAGGACTCTTCCCCGCTGGCTGAGTCTGTATGGCAGCAAGCTGCTGCTCAAGGAAGTAATCCTTAAGGACCTTCTGACGGCAGAACTGAGTCCAGGAGTTAAACCATTAGACAGTGCTCGCAGGCTGCAGTGTTATGGTTTGGGCTAGGGCAAAGAAGATAGGCCTCGTGGCCATCCTTCGATGGCAGCTGCTTGCCCCAGGCACACTTGGGTTTTCTTTATTCCGTGGATGAAACAGACGACACCAGAGATGAAGACATGCAGAAAGGAATGAAATTTAAAGACTTTTTCGTTAAAAAGGAAGAAAAAATCTGAAGGTGCGAAAGCGGTAGAACCGTTGCAAGAAGGCATACGAGGAGCCGATGCAAATAGGTCAATGGCAGGAAAAGAACAGAGGTGGGCTGGGGACCACCCCCTTTATACCATAGGCTGATGTTGAGGCGGAGCCAACGTTGGGGGTGGTCCCCCACTGAAGACCAGAAGGTTTCCGTGGGGTCCTGGCACCTGGCAGCTTAGTCCTTATAGTTACTGTCTTTTTTGTACGCATTGCTGTAGTTGGCTTGTAGCTAAGGGCTTCCATGTCTCCAAATGTACAGCTCCAATACTTGTCAATATATGGCTTAAGTGACCTTTAAGATCACTCCCTTAGGGGATTTGTGAATGACAGAAGCAATTTTTTTTTATTGCCATACCATCCATGACAGCACTGCTCATCCTGAACTAACTGTATTTACGGAGTCTATCCCCTCAATACGTTTAAATGCAGATGTATTAATATTCTGACAATGACACTGTCCTTTGTACTAAGCATTCTGAATGCTATCTGTTTGGAATCTTATTTGTGCTTTTTCACAAAAGTTCATCAATAAAAAATAAACAAAAAAAAAAAAAGTGGGCCGCCACCACTATCATGCATTTGATGAAGACCCTGGATGCTGAGGAGAGGCCAAAGAGCATGACCTGGAACTGGAGGTACTGGTAGTGGGATCAACAGATGGGAATGTGTAAAAACGCATCCTGGAGGTCTAGGGAGCAGAACCACATGTTCTGCTCCAGGGATGGTATAATCTGGCTCAGAGTGACCATCCTGAAGTTTCACTTCTGCATAAACTGGTTTAGACTGTGCAAGCCCAGTATGGGGTACCAGCCCCCCATCTGTTTCAGGACCAGAAAGTACCTGGAGACATAACCCTGACCAGCTAGGGCATTCGGGATATGCGCTATTGTCCCTTTCGCAAGGAGCTGAGCAATGTCCAACCTTATGGCAGACAACGTGTCCTGGGACACCCTGGACTCTCGAGGCGCATGGAGGCAGTAGGGCAGGAGAGCTTTAAAGTTTAGAGACAATCCTTTGCCCATTATGTTCAACACCCACTTGTCCATTGTGATAGCGTATCAACGTGGTAGCATGTAAAATAGCAGACCTCCGACAGGGACAGGACAAGTGAAGGGACTCTTCTCCAACCCGTCACTGGGCAGCTTTTGCAGAGGCACTGGTAGCTGCTTCCAGAGAGGCACTGGCAGCTGCTGCCAGAGAGGCACCACTACTCCTGCCCCCCCTTCTTTGAACCTTGGACCCTGGTCCCTGAACTGCTTGGGGTGCCAGGCCTGGAACTGCCACGGCTGGGGCTGCTGCTGGGAAGGCTGTGACTGAAAGGGCCAGTATTGGAAAGCCTGTCTCTTGGACTCGTTTTTCTGGTCCTTCAGGGATGAAGTCACAGAATCCAGGGTAGCAGTGAACTTCTCGATTCGGGTGAGATGTCCTTCATCTGACATCTTCTGCTGACAGCTAACACAGAATTTGAAGCCTGGTTTCCGTTGGTCCATTGTTGGTCCAGAGATGGGGTCGAAGGAACCGAGAAACAGAAACTTAGAAATATTTAAAACTTTAATTAGAAAACTTCACCTATGGCGCAGATAACCTAAGCAGCAGCTGAGAAGGAAGTGACCCGTTTTTCCAGGAGATGTCATAGGGAGGAGTCTGGGATGTACAGCCTGCATGGTGGGAGCAGCTTAGCTTGAAGATGTCCGGCAAATAACATCATTCCAGTAGAACTGCCAGAGTGTGGATGAATGAACCATATCTTCGGCCCTAGAACAGCCATTTTAATGTCATGCAGCAATGCATTCACCTGTGTTGCACCTGCTGTTTATCTATATTCAGCTATCAGCCATCCACTGGGACCCCTGTGGTGTTACAAGGAGGAAACACAGCCTGTAGCCATATACGAGTCATGACATGACCCAGGGTATTTGGCACACGTCGGTGATAATACCACCTTCATCACATACTATTTGGCAGTTTATGCCGTGGGAACCTATGCAGTTCCTGTATGCCTCCGGGTCCATAGTCTGCACCAGGACTGCCACATGTGTACAGTCTTACTGCCCAAGTACATTGGGCATGCCATACATGGCATGGAATGCCTCCTTAGATGTCTGCATGCCACCTTCTGCAGTGCGGAATGCTATGTGCTCATGCACATGCAGTAACAGGGCATCTGTGATCTGGTGCAGGGCTCTGGACACGGATGACTGGTGGACACCAGTGGCATCCCCAACAATCCTCTGGAAAGACCCTGTAGCATAGTACAACAGTGCACACAGCCCTGCGATCATGGCGTAGTCCACGCTGTATCTTTCAAGGCAGTGTGCTGTCCCGCAGCTATCTGGCCTACAGCTGTGGCCTGAATATACATGGCCTCAGGTGTGCCCTCACAGCCCACTGCAGCTTCGTCTCACCCTTCATCAGGAGGACATTCAGAAGTAGGGTTGGGCACATCCTGTGGAAACCCTTGTGGATGCCCCATGGTGTGTAATGTCCAAAACCCTTCAATCCACACACATGCACTGTTCCGCTGCTCAGGAGTCTTGTGTTGACAGGGCCTCCTTTAAATGGGCAGTGACCCGGCACGACGGCAGGGTGACACAGCGTAACAGGGTGTCACAGGGTCACTGGACACTACAGGAGACAGTATGGTGGAGGCAGCTGTTCCATGACCAAGGACCACAACAGCACCGAAGATTGGATGCATGGGGGACTACCACCACAAGTTGCAGAGGATGTCCTCCATGTCCTATCAGGATGACCTAGATAGGGGTGGGGGTCGGCTGCAGATCATGGAGCCTGAAAAGGTAAGTGTACATCCATCTGGTATACCTGTGTGCAACGTTAATGTCCATGTTTACACAGCTCTATATTTGAAACTACTCTGTCGTATTGTAGTATCGTTTTTTTTTTGTTTGTTTGTTTTGTTTTTGACAATTCTGTTTCTTCACCATCTTCAGGGAACTCTCTCCGGCATCCTCTGGACTCTACCTCCCATCTGAGACACCTCCTACTCCCTCACCCCAGCCAGACATACCCCCCAGCTCTGAACCCCCCCCCCCACCGAGGCAGGGCCGCCCTATCCGCCATTGGCGCTCTATCTACAATCTAGAGTGCCAGGCGAGCGGGTCTGGAGAGGAGAGTGCCTGGTGTTGGGAGTGTAGCTTGGGGCAGAGGTGCCATCGCCTATGCCCGATGATGGGGTTTTTCCTCGTTTCCCTCCCAAGGAGTGCGGCGTACAATGACGGCTGCCCTGCTGGCGTCTGCCGCACTCTGCACCTTACGTCGGCCAGTGAACCTGTAGTGCTCCGATCTCCATCGGGGGCTGCCGGGACACCAGGCATCCCTAGATCCCACCCAAGGGAGAGGAGAGCTGTCCTCCAGACACTCTATCCTCTCCTTCCCCTGCCGACCCCCAGCTACCAGAGTCCGTCAACGAACCCAGGTCGCCGGTGTGGCGTCCAGCTCCTCAACCCTCAGTACCACCAGGCCAGCTGTAGTATCATTGTTGATTACCCTTATACTATGGTGCGTGCCCCATCATGTCGATATCATTCCCTATCCTAACCAGGACACCCTTGTAACTGAGCACAGTTCAATGGAGCATTAGTACAGGTGGCATACACTGTATATCAACTGGGGGCCCTGTGTGTGTATGTCTGTTGGGTATGGTGCTTTGTCAGTAATGTGTTCCCCTCTCCTTGTGTCTCTGCAAACTACCATGGCCGTCCAGACAGAGTGGATTGTGCTCCAGCATTGGCAGCAGCCGGACGGTGCTGCATTGGTGGTGGCGGCCAGGCAGAGGCATGTGCCCGTCTTTCCCCTACTTTTTCTCATTGAGGGCAGGATCACAGAAAGTCCACTACAAGGACATCATGGGGGAGCTGTGAGCCATCAAGGACCCTCCAAGGTATATACTTGTAGTGTTATGGGGGAATGTAAAATAGCTGCAAAACAAATAGAGGCCTGTACACAGACCATTCATGACTGTCCTCTTGTCTTGTTTTACAGGAGAATTGTGTCCCTATCTGCCGGTAGATCTTCATACAGCAGTGGTACAAGCCCACTACACAAAAGGGGTCGAGCGATGACTTCCAGGATGAGGAGGAGTGATCACAGGGTGATGGTGGTGGCAGAGGTTGATGCAGCCCTGCTGTCCAGGGTCCCAGCCAATGTGATTGTCTATTGACAGTTCTGTCGCCATGGAACTAGCACAGCCTAGGTTGCCATTTGCACCTGCTGTGTCTGTACAAACTATTTTTTTTAATTTAATATATTTTACTGAAAATAGAAACACCATCACAAAACACCAAAAACACAACAATAACATGACAGATACAGTAACAGTACAAAATCAAAAAATACAACTATAAACCACAGTACCCCAATTATCCCCACCACCCCCCACCCAACCCGGAGTGTGACACTCTGTAAAAACAGAAGGGCTGAGGGAGTCTAAACAAAATGAAAAGTAAAGAAGACAGAAGTAGACGGCCACATAAGCAAACGCCCTAACCCATAAGCAAAGATAGGACTACGACCGTTAATCTCTAACAGGAACAGATGACACTAAAGCATAAAGTGATTCCCAACTGAAGCGAAACAGGTCAGGGCAGTGGCAAATGGAAGGGATTTGCTTTTTCATGTTCAAAGCTTGTAAAAGCTCTATATGCCATTCTTGCTGTGATGGAATCCCATTATCTGTCCAGTGTCACAGAATAACCAATTTCACAGAGACCGTAATTAAGGCAATATGGCCTTTGCAGGGACCAAAGAGAGTGGGAGTACACGAACAAATCAAACATATATTCCTGAACAAAAAAAATCCTCCAAGCCCAACATGGGGTCAAGAAAGTTCCTGATGGCGTTCCAGAAGGGAATTACTTTAGGACATTCCCACAATATATGTAGTAGACTGCCCAGAGCAAGACCGCATCTGAAACACATAGGGGATGCAGATATACCCATTCTGTATAATTTTAAGGGATAAAATAAAAATTATGGTGGATTTTAAATTAAACCAATCTATACCGATCTTGTTTAATATACTTACTGAGATTCTGCCACATGGCGTGCCAGGCTTGTCGATCCCACTGTAATCCTAGGGCCTGTGGCCAGTAATAACAAATCTCTGAAGGGTTAGTAGGATCCTCAGCCTGGAAGGCACTGTATAGGCCTGAAATGGAATGAGGCTGCACCACCGTGGAGATCAGTGTGTTCAAGCTGTCTCCAGCTGCCCTAGACCAGGGAAAAGGACCTATGCGAGACTCAAGAGCACAGGTTAACTGGAGAAATTTAAAGGAGAAGGACTCAGGCAAGTTGAACCGCTCCAGAAAAGAGGCCAAAGACAAACGTTTATCGTCCTCCAGAAGGGCATCAACAGAAAAGGACTTTAGCTGAGGGCAGAAAGAGCAGGGAATAGGACGGTAGTCTATTTGCTGCTGTTTATTTAGGTATAACCATTGAGCTTACGCTCATTCACAATGGTGACCTTATGACACAAATACAATATATATACACTTGTTACATAAAACAATATTACAAAAATCCATTTCAGACAATTGTTCGTTTTCATTACAAAACTTCAAACATACATTAAACAGGATAATAAATTACCACAAGCAATTGAAACATTTACATGGTTGAACATTAGAAAGCAGGTAGTTCTTTGAGGCAGAAACAGACACGGGTTTAGAGTAAGAATCCCTAAAGTGAGGGGGAAGTTTATTCCAGAGCTTCGGAACCGAATAACTGAAGCTAAGTGATGATCCTTTAGAGAAAGACTTAGGGACTACTAACTGGGAAAGATAAGAATTACTTAGGGATGGATCAATTTTTCTAAAAGTTAATCTATCCCCCAGATACTTTGGAATTAATCCCACACCAGATTTATATGCAAACAAACTTGCATGTATATTTCTCCTTGAAGCCAAAGAAACCCAATCTAAGGAATCACATCAACGGCAATGGTGAATAGTTAGAAGATAATTCAATTTGTTATAAAGACTGTCTAATTTATGTAATCTGTCAAGAGAAGCATTGCCATATAGAATATCACCATAATCAATTAACGGTTAAATCTGGACTTGAATTATATTTTTCATAGTATCTGAATCTATTTTCTATTTCTAAATACACAGCCCACCCTCTTACCCACCTGGCCAATCAATCTGTCTACATGATCATTTCCTGTACCTAACTGATCTGACCAAAACCAATAGCCTAAATATTTATACGTTTTAACCGATTCTATACATGTTCCTGATAAATCCAAAATCTCTAATTTTACATCTAATTTTATTTTAGAGACTGGGCCAAATAGTAATGATTTCGTTTTAGATGTGTTTGATTTTAATTTCAACTGACGGAAATATTTTTGCACTGACTGAAATCTGGCCTGTAAAATAGACTGAGTTTCCCCAAGGGAACTACTTGAGTAATAGAGAATCGTATCATCCGCATAGAGGTGGTAACTCAGCCACTCCACGCTCTTACCAATATCTTTTAAATAAATCAAGAATTGGAGTGGCCCCAGCACAGAGCCTTGGGGCACACCCCTTTCCACTTTCAAAAAAGATGAATCCAAACCATTAACCCTAGTGTATTGGTGTTGATTACTCAAATATGAGCAAAACCAGGTCATGGCATTTCTACTCAACCCTATCTCAGATAGCTGGTGCAGCAAGGACTGGTGGTCAACCATGTCGAAGGCCTTGGACAGATCTATCAGTATGGCACCCGTACAGTTCCACTTGATCATTTGCCCTAGCGATATTATCCAAGACCCTCGACACGGAGACCACCGTACCATGTACCTTGAGAAAGCCAGACTGAAACTCATCAAATAAATTCTGCCCAGTCAAATAATCAACCATCTGGTCCGCCAATATACATTCTAGAATCTTACCAACTATCGGAAGAAGGGATATTGGTTTCTAATTGGAAAGCAGGCCAGGGCTGCCACCCTTGAAAATAGGGACAACCCTGGCACACTTCCAGGCTTGTGGGAATATACCATGAATTACAGACTGATTAAATAAGTCGGTTAAGGAAGGAGCTATACTTAAGGCAGAGAATATCAGCATTATGGAGGATAGGCCATCAGGGCCACTACCTCCATTATTCTTACCACTTCACAGTACTCAATTTCTTTAAAGGAGAAAGAGGGTAAATTAACGCCTGGGTTGAGAATATCTGGGACATACAATACTACTGTTACCAAAAAAGGGTTAAATATGCACCTTGGACCATGACAGACCAGAGTATGAACCCAACCTGGAATGGGCCTTAAGCAACCAGAAAATCGTGGTCACCTTAAGGGGTGCCAGCAACTAAGACGGTTTAAGGAAAAGAAGGCTACAAAGGGAGAGCCCAAAAAGTCTACATAAGTCCCGCTCTACATGAAGCCAGGAGGGAAATGTAGCCGGACTCAAACACACCATCAGCAACAGGTCCCCACTGAAAATACTTACTGGCATGGAGGGCCCATAGTACAAGAAAAAGTTAGGAAGCCTCAGGCCCGCCCCCCCCCAAAAAAACCTTTTCACAATTGTCAATTTAAAAAAAAGGCCACTAGACTGCCTTTCCCTGCCAGAGAAAATCACTGATATAGTGCTGAAGCTTGAAAAAACAGGATTTGGGAAGAAAGACACATAATATACCCAACGGGTACAGAATACAGGGGAGAAGATTCATTTTGACAACATTAATCCGGACCCATAGGGATAATGGAAGGGCCAACCAGCGATGTAAATCCAATTTAATAGTAGTGAGGTGAGGCATCAAGTTATTTTTAGATAGCTTAGAGGAGTACCGTGAGATCTTTATACCTAAATAAGAATGTGGAGAGTTCCCAGACCAAACCCAAATCCATTATTTCCCTTTTACAAAGTAAATTATTAAGGGACAGCACTTTAGTTTTCTCCAGATTAAGTTTATAAGCCAAGATCTCCGAAAATGTCTGGATTTCTAATAAAGCAACAGGGATTGAGACAAGGGAATCCTCCACATGCAGTAAAAGGTCGTCAGCATAAGTTGAAAGCTTATAGTCAACGCCCCCCACCATGATCCCTTTCACAGCCGGATTGCAATTAAGACTTCAAATTAGGGGTTCCAAGTAGAGATTAAACAGGAAAGGAGAGATGAGGCACCTCTGCCTCGTTCCCCGCGGCAACAAAATGGTTGCCAATAACAACCTGTTGCACAAATCCAGGCTGTAGGATGGTGGTATAAAACCTTAATTCATGTGATGAATTCTTCCAGGAACCCAAATTTGTGAAGAACAGCAAAAAGGTAGGACCAGAAAACACTATCAAATGCTTTCTCCATGTCCAGGGAGACCAAGACCACAGGGGTCCTGCCCTCCCTGGTGGTGCAGATTAAATAATGGAGTTTTCGAAGGTGATCAGATGACAGCTTGCCCTGCATAAAGCCAACCTGTTTGGCCCCTATCAGCCCATCCCTAACTCAAAGAACCCGACTGGCTAGCACTTTAGCAAAGATTTTATGATCCGAGTTGATCAAGAAGGTGGGGCGATAGCTGCCCAGCAACAGGTCACCTTTACCTGATTTAGGAAGTAAAGTAATCCATGCTCTGCCAGGGAAAATCTGATACACCAAGACAGCATAGAGTTAAAAAGCTTAGTTAGGCAAGGAGCAAGTTCGGAAGAACAGACTTTATAGAAGTCATTAGTAAATCCATCCTGGCCCTGGCACCTTATCAGAGAGAAGACACTGGATAACCTGAGTGACCTCTGACAAAGATAAAGGGGCCTTGAGCATATCTTGTTGCTGCACTGTGAGGGAAGGAAGATCAACCTGATGAAGACAGGCTGAAATTTTCTCTGGCAGGAAAGAGTCCCGCTGATCATCCTCACAGAGAGCCATAATAATTCCTAAATACCTCCGCTATGTCATGCGATTTGGTGACAGTGTTCTCGCTGGGCTTTGAGTGTAAACTGGTAATGAGTTTGTAGGCCTTCAGATGGTGCAGCTGGAAAGCCAATACTTCCCAGTTTGCTACTGCATTTTTGTACACAGAACCAATTCCACCTTTTCTCCAAGCAGGCTCGCATATTGGGCCCTTAAGGAGTTTAACTTGAGCCACTCTGCTTCTGGTATATCAGGTGCTAGCCTGGTTTCCAAGGCTCAAATATAACAGAAGCATTGCTGAAGTCTAGCATTCCTAGATTTAAGTCTTTAATGGCGAGCAGGAATACACTCCCATAACACATTTAGCGGCTTCTAACCTTATTCAAGGGAATTCACAGACCCTTCATTGCAACTGAAAAAGCTCTGATGCGCTCCTTAATTCTGGTCAGGCTGTCTGGATCCCAAAGTAGTTGAGAACTGAAACACCACACCTTGTCCTTCTCCTCCACCCCATGAACTGCATGCCGCATATGGACAGAAGCATGATCCGAAATCACTAATGATTGGATATCCATACAAAGCAATCCAGGAAGGCTCTCCTGGTTTATCAAAAAAACAATCAGTCCTGGAAAATGTGTTATGCAGAAGGGAATCAAAGGTGTATTGCCAGTCCAAGGGCTGCAGGAGAAGCCAGGGACCCACCAGAACTAACCCATTAATGAGTTCCCGTACACCATGCTGCCCAGGAGAAAGATCCAGTCTAAGGTTTTCCAATTTATCTAATTCCAGTTGGATAGACAGGTTCCAATCCCCCACCCCAACAGTATACAGAACCAAGTAAAAGGGGCCAGAAGAGTTGCCAAAGTCATGAAGAATCTCTGGGATTCTGTATTCAGGCCGTAGACTCTATCCAAGAGAACTTCATGGGCCCCCAGCTAGCCATGCAAAACTAAATAATTGCCATCAGGGTCCCAATATTCCATAATTAAAGAAAAAGCTACCCAATGGGCTATCACTATCATGACAACCCCCCCTTACTACTACATCCTGCCCCATAAGCCCGACCAATCCAATTCCTCCTGAGATAATGAACCAAATCCTATTTTAAATGAGTTTTCTGTAAAAAAGTCACACTAGCTTTAAGTGTATCAAAATCATGTAATGCTTACATTTCTCTTGGGCCCCTTTAACATTCCAAGTAACAAAATTAAACAGGGTACTCAACATCACACAGAATAAGAACAAATAAAACTACCCTTGAAAATTAAAAAGAGGAAACCATAAAAAAAGGAGACGCATTCCAGAGCCCCCCATTAAACCTCACCCCCACAATGGAAACAACAAACAACTAATAAACAGCCATCCAGGTGGAAAACCCCGGCCCCATATCCCCAATCCCCCATTACTGAAACACAAAAAAGAACACACAGTAAAACAAACAAATACCCAAATGTAACCCCAATTGACCAAGAGAGACACACACATACCCCCAGTTCAACCCCAAAACACTCCCCAGTCCCTGGGACCGCCTGCTGAAAAAAGTAAGTTCCATGATACACTCCTACATCAGCTAGGGCCCCCCAGAATCACCCCTGACCGCCCCAAAACGAGGTTTTGCTACATTCCATCCAGTAACATCCACTGAGAAGGCAAGAGCATGAAGAATTGCCAGCCCAGCCCACGTAACGGTATACTATACACGGCAGCCAAAAGAGACTGACAAGAGCAGGCCCAGTATAGAGCCCTGGGGGACCCCTACGGTGACTTCTTGGGGTCCCCCAGGGCTCTATAGTGGGCTCACTCTTGTTCAGCCTCTTTATGAACAATCTCCCAGCAGCATGCCCTTCAGCTAGGATCCTGCTCTCTGCAGACAACACTGCTTTCTACATGATTTGTGCCAAGAGACTCTCACCAGTCACCTGCAGCACAACTGTGACATGCTGCAGGACTGGTTTAAGGACAGCCTAATAGTGCCCAACAGCAAAACATCAAAGACAATGCTCTGCTGGGCGTCAAAAGAGAAGAACTACTGCACCCTTCAATATAAATGACAGCTCTCACTCCGCCCTTGAGCAAGTGTCCTCCTTCAGGTACCTGGGGATCACTACTGATGAGTCCCTTGCCTTCAACAAACATATTCATACTATTACCACCGCTGCTAACAGGAAGTTAGGGGCCCTCTACAGGCTTCGGTCCTGCCTCACTCCAGAGGCCAGGTATCAGGCCGTTAGAGCTACAATCCTAAACTATGGAATTGTAGTCTATGGTGCAGTCTCTGATACCAGCCTAGACAGAGTCCGCACCACCCTAAACAAAGCCTGCAGACTTGTCTTAATGCTGATGGCCTTACGCACACACTTGCAATCTGTAGATTAGAACAAAATGGCTTCCTCTCAAGGACCAGATCAGACTCCACTCCTGCCTTCTGGGGATGAAAGCCCTGCTTGGACTTGCACCACCATCATTACAGGATTTATTCTGCCCTGCCCCTTCTGAACATGTTACGAGAAGTGTTACAAAACATGCGCTTGTGGTGCCATTCAGAACTGCCCTAGGGAGTTGTGTCTTTGCAGTCAGGACACCCACCTGGCTAAACGTGCTCCCTCAAGCCATCACAAGCCTCACCAGCATTAGTCACTTCAAATTCAAACTTCGGAATTCCATCGCCCCACCTACACATTGCTACTGCTCCACCTAACCTCCAGAGCCTTAACTGCGTACCCTTCTAGACTATATCTTTACATACTTCACCGAATCAGCCTCCCCACTCTCTTACCTATTGCCCGCTATACATCCACTGAGATGTTTCTACCATGGCATCCTCTATCTTACGACAAGGCCTCCTAGCTGCACTTTGTGAGTACCTAACTGAACTGCTAGCACCTTATTCATAACACTGGTATTGGATTGTTCCTTATGTACTCTTTGTCAAAGACTGTACTACATAATTTGCCCGTCTTTACTACTCAACTTCTTGTATTATATCAGTTTGTTAATGTGTTACTAATATGTTTATGACAATGCCTGTTAGCTGCTCCTGCTATTCCCAACTCATGTAATTGTTCCCCTCCTTTGATTGATGAGGACCCTCTGTAAATGAGCTCTCAGCTCAAAGGTTTGTAATTACGATTCTTTAATAAATAAAATAAATAAATAAAAATAATGCAACACTTAAAAAAACAATAACCAGCCACAGGAGCCAAATCTTCACTGTCAAGTCAGCCTTTCGTAAAAAGGTCCTGGAAAATACTGGGCAACCCCAAATGTGCTTGATCCACGGTGTCCAAAGTTTTCATTGATCCATTCGTTGATCCATTTACCCAAACCTGGAGCTGGGCAGGGTACAGCAGCTGAAATTTCATATGTGCAGCCACCAGCCTCAATATTAGAAGATGGAAGGCTGCACAGTGATGCCGAATTGCTGGCAGTAAATCCTGGAAAATGCATAGGCACCTGCCCTACCAAGAACCTTCTAGCAGGCTCCTTCCCTTGGCCAGAATATGCTGTTTGTGCAAAAAGTAGAGCAATTTAAAGATAATATGATGGGGATTCCCCCTTCTGGTGGCATAGGTCTCAAGGCATGATGCACCCATTCTATCACATAAGTGGGGCCATTTGGCAATGGCCCTACCAACTGTTCACACAACTTGTGAACAAAAGCTATAGCACTGGAGCCCTCGGCCTTTTCGTGCAAACTGTCAATGATAATGTTGTTCTGGTGGCTGCACTACTCAAGATCCTCAATCTGGCCTTCCAGTTTGGTAATCTTCTGCCAGAGGGAGACCACCTCTGGCTCAGTCCACTGAGTCCAGTCCTCAATAGATCTCATCTGGACGGCCACATCACCAACTCACCAGGTAAACTCCTCAGCAGCCAGCCGCACTGCCCGTAGATCAGATGCCAGGGTAAGCACAGTGTCCTTCAGAGGAGCGAGCTCCTGCAAGGAGCAATCCACCGTGAGCACCTCCGGTACTGCAGAGGAGCTAGTCAGCTGGTGTGTATGCCTTAGAGTGCTTCGGCCCCCGATCCTTTTCAGGCATTGGTGGCAGGGTGTGATGCACATCTGCGGGTTCCATCGTCACCTCCATTCTTCTAGGAAAAACGCATACTGCCTGATTCTAGGGGGTCCTATAAATCACCAAAATTCAAGCATTTGTAGCCCAATGAAGAAATAAGTCACTCAAAATCACTACTGTTACGCTCTATACTTCGAGGTCAGTGGGGGGATTCTCCATCGATTACAACTCATGCAGAATGCAGCGGCCACGCTGCTGACAGGCCGTCTGAGGACCTGCCTTGTGAGCTCAGTCCTGGCTGCCAGTGAGGTGCAGGATTGCTTTCAGGGTGGGCTTGCTCACCTATAAGGCCCTATATGATTTGGGCCCTGAATACCTGAGTGACCTCCTGTCCCCTATCTGCCCTGTGTGCTCACTCCGCTCCCCCGCTGAGGGCCTCCTAGCGGTTCCCAGGGCCAGGCTGAAAACCTTGGGAGACTGCGCAGTTGAGGTGGCAGGCCCGGCCCTGTGAACTCATTACCAAGATCTGTGAGGGAGGCTCCATTGATGGAGGCTTTTAAGCAGGGTCTAAAAGCCAATCTATTTAGAGAATCTTTTGGAAACCAGCTATAGTTCATCTATTATTGATACACTGTTATTTTATTGACATGTATTTATTGTATTTACTGACCTGTTTGTGACCTGTTTATTGCTTTGCTGATATTGAGTATGTCTTTTGCATCTTCTTGTAAAGCGCGCCCAGAGCTTCCTGGATTGGGCACGTAAGAAATAAACACTTACTTTACTTACTAAAATTGAAAAAAATGTAGTATGGAGCATTGAGCGGAAGAGAAGAAAAAAATTACTCACCTTAGTAATGTTGTTTCTTCTAATGGAGTCTTGCTATATTATGACAAATTGCAGTTTGTCCCACCACTAGAACTGCTCCGGAGGTGAAATAGTTAACTCCATTCCATGAATGGAACTTTGAGCACGAGCTCTAAGATAGAAGCTCTGTCTATGTAGTTTCAAACCTGAACTGTCAGATCTTTACGAGCAAAAACTCACTAAGGTCTGTGTGGAAGCTGTAACCTACACTAGCCAACTGGCTACCTAAATAATAACACCCATTGCTGGTCCCAACACCAAAGACTCAAGTCAGGGGACCAGAATTAATAATATAATTTAACAATATGAGAAATAAAGCAGAGAGAATAATAAAACACCACACCCAAACCCCAAAAAGGGTGAAAACGCCTAAAAGGGCATAAAATATTGCCCACACTAGGTTGCCCTACCATACCCAAGTAGAAGTTCTGAGAGGGCAGGCTGGGGGGTCATAATATAGCAAGACTCCATTAGAAGAAACAACATTACTAAGGTGAGTAATTTTTTCTTCAAACAACATGAAGTCTTGCTATATTATGACAAATTGCAGACTACACAGCAGTACCTCCATGGAGGAGGGACAGAACCTACTTAGGGAATAGGCTCTGAAGCACAGCTGTGCCAAACCGAGCATCTCTCCTAGCCTGGACATCCAGGGAGTAATGCTTGGTGAAAGTGTGTACCGTTTTCCAAGTAGCAGCCTGGCATATCTCCAATATAGGGATGTCTCTGGCAGCAGCTAGAGACGCGGCTGTACCTCTAGTAGAATGAGCCCTCAAGCCAGAGGGGGGATCTCTGCCCAGTTTCTGATAACAAAATTGGATACAAGAGACAATCCACCTGGCAACTGATCTCTTAGTGGCAGGTTTCCCTTTCCCAACCTCACCATAAGTGAGGAAAAGTTGGAGGGATTCGAACCTGTGACCCTTGGTACGTTCTATATAGTAACTAAGGGCCCTCTTAACATCCAAACTGTGCAATCTCCTCTCACCAGAAGAGGAGTGTTCAGTGAAGAATACTGGAAGGAAGATAGATTGGTTAAGATGGAAATCTGAAATCACCTTAGGCAAAAACTTCCTGTTAGTCCTGAGGACTACCTTATCCCTGTGGAAAGAAATAAAGTCAGTTTCTACTGACAAGGCTTGCAACTCACTTATGCGTCTAGCAGAAGTGATAGTCACTAGGAAAACAGTTTTCCAAGTTAGATACTTCAGCTCTGCAGAAAACAGAGGTTCAAAAGGGGGTTGCATTAACTGGGCAATGCAAACATTAAGGTCCCAGGCAGGGCCGGATCCCGAAAAGGTGGATTAGTATGGAGTAATCCCTTAAAAAACTTGGAAAACACAGGGTGAGCGGAAAGAGAGGATGACTTTCCTGCTGAAACAAAAGCAGAGACAGCTGCCAAATGAACTCTCAGGGTAGCTGGTCTGAGGCCCAAGGAATTAAGATGGACCATGTAATCTAACACAATGGGCAACTCAGCAGATTCTGGGGAAATATGCTTCCCAGAACACCAAATGGAAAACCTTTTCCATTTAGAATTATAAGTAGCCCTAGTGGAAGGCTTCCTAGAAGCCTTTAGAATTTCAAGAACACCCTGAGAGGTGTAGGTCAGCAATTCTAACTCCTCAAGAGCCAGGCCTTGAGGTTGAGGGATTTGAGGTTCGGATACCAAACTCTCCCCTGGGCACAGGATAATAGGTTGTGATTCCTGGGGAGACACAGGGGAAGATTGACTGTCAGGGACAGAAGGAGTGGGTACCAGGGCTGCCTGGCCCAATCCGGGGCAATCAGAATCACCCTGCAAGGCTGGGATCTGATTTTGACTAACACTTTGAATAGGAGAGGGAAGGGGGGAAAAGCATAAAGAAACTTCCCTTCCCAATCCAGGAGGAGGGCGTCCAGGGGGACTGAGCCCAACACTGGAGGCCTGCAACAGAACAGTGGAAGTTGGTGATTGTCTGGGGCTGCAAAAAGATCTATCTGAGGGGTGCCCCATCTGGCAAAGACTATCCCCAGTACTTGAGGATCCAGGGACCATTCGTGATGGCCCTGAGAAATCCTGCTGAGAGCATCTGCTAGGACATTGTCCTTTCCTGGGAGGTGAACTGCTATGAGGGAAGTGTTCAGGGATAGGCCAGAGACCACAACTTCATTGCCTCGGTGCACAAGGCCGAAGACCGAGTGCCCCCCTGCTTGTTGATGTACCACATTGTTGTGGTGTTGTCTGTTCTGACTTGTACCACTTTGTTCTGAACAGATGCAGAAAACACTTGAAGTGCTAAAAAGACAGCTCTGAGTTCCAGCAAATTGATGTGGAGCAGAGATTCCTGGGGGGACCACACTCCCTGAGTGGAGAGGTCACCCATGTGGGCTCCCCACCCCAGGAGGGAAGCATCTGTAGTGAGAGTCAAAGTGTGAGCAGGGGGAATGAAGGGGACCCCCAATCTTAAATTGCTCTGATCCTGCCACCAATGGAGGGCCTGGATCAAGGTTCGAGTCACTGGGACCAACTTGAAAGGGGTCTCTTCTCTGAGACCAATAGGCTCTCAAGTGAAACTGAATGTCTCTCATCTGAAATCTTGCTCCCTGCACTACAGCTGTGGATGCAGCCATGTGCCCCAGGAGCTGCAAAAAGTGTCTTGCTGGTCGAGAGACCTGCAGAGTGAAGGAGGAGGCCAGAGCCACCAAGTTCCTTACCCTTTCTAAGGGAAGAAAAGCTCTGGCCCGGTTTGTGTCCAATTCTGCACCTATAAAGGTGAGTACCTGGACTGGTTCCAGAACCGACTTTGGTAGATTTAGCAGGAAGCCCATGGAGGTGAGAAGCTGCTGCGTGACTTGCAGGTGAGATTTTACCTGTTCTGGGGACTGGCCTACCATGAGCCAGTCGTCTAGATAGGGAAAACAGCAATCCTTTGCCTCCTTGTGAGCCACTGCTACTGCCAGACATTTTGTGAATACCCTTGGGGCAGAGGTCAGGCTCAAGGGCATTGCTCTGAACTGGTAATGACCTGAGGGCAGTTCGAATCTGAGGTACTTCGTGGGAGCTTCTGATTAGGGACGTGAAAATAGGCATCCTTGAGGTCCAGGGAAGCTAGCCAGTCCCTGGCCTTAGAGAAGGTAAAATCATTGCCAGAGTTACCATTCTGAACTTTGGTTTCAAAAGATGCTTGTTCAGATATCTGAGGTCTAAGATGGGCGCCATTCTCCTGTCTTTTTGGGGTAAGAAGTATCTGGAATACAGACCCTTGCCCTGGTGTAGGAGGAACCCTTTCTACTGCTCTGAGAGCCAACAGGGTTGAGACCTCTGCTTCTAAAGCAAGGGTCTCTAAAGAACTTGCAGGTAGAAAAGCCTGGCTCTCATCTTGGGGAACTTTTTGAAGCTGAGAACCAGACCCTGGCTTACTACTTCCAGAACCCACTTGTCTGAGGTTAAAGACACCCAGTTCTGACTGAAGTAAGCCAACCTGCCCCCTACTGGTAAAGGAGAATCGGCCCTGGGCACCCCATCAGGGTGCCTGCTTAGCAGGTGCTTTAGGCTGAGGGGTGGGAGCAGGCCTGCCCACACCCCGTCTGCCTCTGCCTCTGAAGAACCCCCTCTGAGCATAAGCAGAGGAGGCCTGAGTTTGGTAAAAGGCCTGTGGAAAGGCCTACCCCTACCCCTGGGGGTGTGCCTCTGGGGAGTGGCTTGCCGCTCCTTAGCTTGGGCACTTTTGTAAGTAGTCCTATATTCACCATCTTTTCTTATAATTCTCGTCTGCTCCCCAAACAGAGAATTTCCCACCACAGGAAAATCCATAGCCTTAGTCTGGGTATCCTGTGAGAGGCTAGTACACCTGAGCCAGGCCAACCTCTGAAAAGCTACAGATGTGGCCATGACTCTAGAGGAGACATCATTAACATCCACAGCAGCATGAAACTGCACCTTAGAAGCCTCAATGCCATCGGCAGTTCACCTGTTCCAGCTCGCTAGCAAGCTGGCCATGGGTTTGTTTGGCTAATTCCATAACAGTATCCAATCTAGATTTCTGATACCTTGCTACATAAGCCATATAATTTGCTTGCCTGAGTCCCAAGGACGCTGCCATGTACTGTTTTTTTGCCAAGGCATCAATCTTCCTGGAATCCTTGTCAGGAGGATGTGAAGCCAGGGGAATATTAGCTTTATCACAGGCTGCAGCCTGAACTACCCCAACATGACTGCATTGCTGAGAAAGGAATACTGTATCAGGACCTGACAATGTGTACCTTCTGTCCATCTTTTATCTACAGGAGGCACAGAATTAGAGTTTTAAGATTTTTATTGTTTGTTTCCTAAAAGACTTATGCAAAGGAATAGACAATCTCCAGACTCTGGAATATCCATCATTTCTACAAAATCAGGCTCCTCTTGCTCATCCACAGCTTCTTCCAAAGGAAGCTGGAGGTTTCAACAACTTTTTGTAAAACATAAAATGAGAGGGGACTCAGAAAGCATAGGGGAGATTCTAAAGGTCTGTCTGGGGAAATGTCCGTTCATCGGGCACACCCAGACCCTCCCAGCCACATTCATACTGTTCATAATCATCCTCCCTCCTCTGGTTCATAAAACTCTCAACATCATAGTCTTGAACCGATGGAACCGACTTAATCGACCTTTTACCAGATAGTGGCGTTCGGACGGACCGAGACAGTGACTGGACAATTTGAATAGCTCTTGCTATATCTGCAGCAGTTGGAGAAGGGATTTGGACTCCAAACCTGCTGACTTCCTTGTTCTCTTTACTGAACTGGTTCCCCGAACCAGCTTTTCTTTGCCGAGGAAGTCTCGCCTGGTCAGAGGCACTCCTCCGATTCGGTTGGCACCGAACCGGCTGGCCATCCGGTCAGCGGATTTTTGATCTCTCGCCCCTGAGCCTGCCCAATCTCTTTTCCAGGGTGGCTGCAGGAAATTCTTACAAATCTGGCAGTCTGACTGGAGGTGGTCAAACCCCAGACAATAAACACATGTGGTGTGTGGGTCAGCCTTGGCAAAGACTTCCCCACAGACATCACAGTGTTGAAACCCAGTGGGCCCGGTTTTTCTTTTGGGTTTCTCAAACATAATGCCAGCCTAACCAGAAAAAACTTGCCCTTTGAACGGCAGTGCCAGGCAAGACACCCTTATCGGTTCCTAACCGTGTCACGGGTACTGGAAAACCGTAATAAAATCCGTTTTTTTTAGAACCGATAAGAACCGGAACCGCACTCTAAAATGACAAGCTTTAAAATTTTTAAGGTTTTAACCCAGCTGATCGGTTCAAAACCGAACCGATAAACTTACAAGTTCCACACAGAAAATTCAAATTTAAATTACTTATGATACCACAGACAGAGCTTGAACCGAACGGTTTTGCGGTTAAAGTAAAACTATTCTCGGTTGAATCGGACCGAGAAAACACTGTTTAAACCGAGAAATGAACCGAGCAGTAGGAGAAATCTCCGGAGCGACTGTTCAGTGAGGCGGAGTAAAGAATCTGACAGTCCAGGTTTGAAACTACACAGACAGAGCTTCTATCTTAGAGCTCGTGCTCAAAGTTCCATTCATGGAATGGAGTTAACTATTTCACCTCCGGAGCAGTTCTAGTGGTGGGACAAACTGCAATTTGTCATAATATAGCAAGACTTCATGTTGTTTGAAAGGGTGCTGTTCAGAGCAGGAGCATTACATGACTCCTGTACAAACTGTTTTATATTAAAGATATTTTTATATACCCACTGGTGTCGTCATTATTCCCGGCAGCAATGTGTTGCCACCATCCGAGTCTGTGGGCCTGGGGGGCGGGGACACTGTGGCCACCTGCTTATTTCACCCCGCGTGGTGCTGTGGGCTATCAGTAAGGGGGGGGAGTCTATCTGGTCCTGTGTCTGTGGGACTGTGCACAAAAGGCATTCCATGCTGCTGCACTGAGTTTTGTATTGCCCATACAAAAGATAACCAAAAAAGTACAGTTACATAAGAACTTACCGTAACAGTAGAACTTCAAGAGAGGCTCTTGCAGTAGGTAATAATCATTACGGCGAGAGCCGTCAGGCACTAGGAACACACAGAAAACTTTAGCTAGCAGTGTTTGGCGGGGGACCGCCCACTCGACATCATGTGATGGACGTTAGCGTGACACTATATAGTGGGCAGTCCACACACCCGCCTTCCAGTTCTCCTGCAGGAGACCTAAGAAGGTGCGACTGGAGAAAGGAGTGGGCTCCTGGAGCCAAGAGAAAAGCTAGAAAGAAGTAGCTGCAGAAGCATGGGGGTAGGTGGGAGGGAAAAGGTACCTAATACAAGAGCCTCTCTCGAAGATCTACTGTTACAGTTAAGTTCTTACATAACTGTACTATCTTAATTTGAGAGGGCTCTTGTAGTAGGTAATAACCATTAGGACTGAGTCCCAAGCAATGAAATTCAGACAAAGGCTTAAGCACGGGAGGCAGGAAAGGTCTGCAGTTGGTACCGGGTTAAGTAGGCCTTGAAGGACAGCTAGTTCAAAGCCTGCCCTGCGCCTAGAGGCAATGTCCAGACTGTAATGTTTGGTAAAGGTGTGGACAGAGCTCCAAGTGGCTGCCGCACAAATGTCCGCGGCAGAAACATTACTGAAACAAGCTGTAGACGTAGCCATGCCTCTGGTCGAATGCCCCTTGACCTCCCCTGGGAGTGGCTTGTTATACTTCTGATAACAAAACAAAATGCAGTTTGCTAACTATTTGGATAACCATTGTTTGGAAACTGCTATGCTCTCTCTCTTGGGTACAAAAGAAACAAAAAGCTGATCCGTTTCACGGAGTGACTTTGTCCGGTTTGTGTAATAATGCAAGGTTCTGTGCACATCGAGTGTGTGCAGAATGGCCTCCCCTTGATTGGAATGCTCAGGGTAATACACAACGGCAAGTGTAAAGCCTGATTCAAAGTAAATTCAGACACCACCTTAGGTAAAAACCTAGGATTTGTACACAGAGCCACCCAGTCTCTGTGGAAAATCAAATAATGTCCCTTACACATCAGGGCCTGAAGCTCGGAAATCCTTCGAGCTGAAGTAATGGCAACTAAAAAGAGCACTTTACAGGAAAGGTAGCGCATGTTGCAACTTGCGGCCAGTTCAAAGGGAGGAAAAGCGAGTTTCTGAAGAATGTAGTTCAAATCCCACGGAGGAACAGGGTTCCTGACCGGGGGTTTCAGATGAAGAATTCCTTTCAGAAAGGTTTTGGAACCTCCAACTGCACCAAAGTTTTGCCATCCACCGGAGCGTGGTAGGCAGAAATGGCAGACAAGTGGACCTTCAGCAAAGAAAAGCAAAGGCCAAGGTCAGAGAGATGCAACAGGTATTCCATGACCTATGGGACAGGGAAAGAGAAAGGCTCCCATCCCTTGTTGGTTGCCCAGATGGAGAACCTCTTCCATTTCATAGCATATGTGGTTCTTGTGGATGGTTTTCGGGCCTCCGCCACCTCCACAAGGACTTCTTTGCTGTAGTTTCAGAGGCACCAACTGCAACAGTGGAAGGGGAAGGAAAGCTTACAAGAACCTCCCTGTCCAGCAGAGAGATAGTGCGTCTCGCCAGAAAACACCACGCCTGGGAACAAGCAAGCAGAAACTGTGTAGTTTTGTGTTGGATGGGGAGGCAAAGAGATCGAGATCTGTGCGACCCCATCGATGGAAGATGTCTTCGACTACTGACTGCCCCAGTTCCCACTTGTGTGCCCTTGCCTGAGTGCGGCCGAGGGTGTCCGCCAGGACATTCTGAATGCCTGGGACATGCACTGCTGTGAGCTGCAGGCTGTGCTGCATTGCCCAATGCCACATGCACATCGCTTCCCTGCACAGTGGATACAACCGAGTGTCTCCCTGTTTGTTGAAGTACGAGACCATGCACATGTTGTCCCTCTGAACTAGTAGGGGCCCAGGGAGGAGTAGGTGCTGAAAGGCCTGAAGGAAGTAAAGTACAGCCAGCATCTCCTGCACATTGATGTGCAGAGATAGCATTTGCTGAGACCAGGATCCCTGTATCCTGTGGTCGCCCAGATTAGTGCCCCAGCCCTGATCGGAAGCATCTGTAGTCAGGGTCTGAGCAGGAGTGAGCGTCTGAAAAGGGACCCCTCTGGTGAGATTGGAAAAATCATGCCACCATAGGAGATCCTGATGCATGGGGTTAGACACCAGAATCCTGTGATCCAGGTCGTCTGATTTCTGGTGCCACTGGACCCGAAGAATTCACTGCGTAATCCGTACGTGGAACCTGGATAGGCGGACAGTGGGAATAGCCGCTGACATCAGGTCCAGAAGGCGTAAGACCAAATGGGCCGTGGTCCATTGGATGGCTGCCACTTGGTTAGCCTGCTGATGCAAAGTTTCCGTCTAGTTCAAAAGGAGGAAAGCTTGACCCTGAGCATTATCCAGCACTGCACCGATAAATTGGAGGCATTGTGAAGGAATAAGGTGAGATTTGGGGTAATTCACCATGATCCCCATTTGCCTGAATAGATTCAGGATGGTAGTCAGGGAGGACACCCGGCTGTCCCTCCATGGTGCTGACAGGAGCCGGTCGCAGAGGTACAGGAAGACATAAATTCCCCACCACCGCTAGGCACTTGGTAAACTCTCTGGGTGCCCAAGACAGGCCAAAGGAGAGCGCTCTGAATTAGAAATGTTCCCCCTGGAACATACAGCGTAGGAAGTGGGAGGGAAAAATTGGGATATGCAGATATGTATCCTACACATCCAGAGCACAAAGCCAATGATCCTGGTGCAGAAGAGGCAGCATATCCGGTAGGGTCAGCATGCAAAACCTCTTGTACTCTATGTACAGGTTTAGCGTGCTAAGGTCTAGAATTGGATGGAGATCCCCTGTCTTTTTGGGAACCAGGAAGAAGTGGGAGTAATATCCCTTTCCTTCCTGGTCAGAAGGGCCTGGATCTCTTCCCTTATGAGAGGAATGTGGCCTATTGGGTAGTGAGAGAGACCTGGAGGATTTCTTGGAGGTCCCTCTGTGAATTTGATGGTGTGGCCTTGAGCGATGAGCTGAAGGACACACATGTCTGAAGTGATCGCCTCCCACCCAGCCAGGTGGTTGGCAAATCTGCCCCCTACTGGCTTCTCCAGAGCTGATGGTGGAGGCTGGAGGCCCTGCCACAAGTCAGGAGGTGGAGGAAGGTGGGGGAGCGCTATTGTGGCAGCCCTTTGGGACTTGGCTGGGGGGTGGTGGCTCCCACCAATGGGGTCCGGTGTTTCTTCTGACGCCGGCTTGGCTGGTGCCATAAGAAAAAATTACTTATCATAGTAATACTGTTTCTTCTAATGGAGTCTTGCTGTATTTTTTTTTTTTATACTTTATATTTTATTATAGTTTCATTTGCAAAACCATAGGGCAGTTTTTACAGTGTATAAGTTAAGACAGCACATAATTACATCAGTCAGGTACGTAGCAATATATTAGTTAAAGGTCTCAGGACAAGTTACATAATTTACAAAGCATTTCATATAATGAGCACTAAGACATTTACAGAAACCCTCATCAGGGTCGATATATTTCTAAGGTACAAAAGTAGGATCTAAAGATGAAATATAAAGAATCCATTTCCTCCATTTAAGCTCAAAGGCAGACCATTTATCTGTGCTTTTATCTATTAATCTCTCGGATACATAAATTTCTCCCATTATTCCCCTCCAGCTCGGTATTCTTGGGGGCATCATCTTCCCCCAGTTTCTAGTAATTGTTTTTTTAGCTGCCAGCATATAAGTGATCAACAGTGATCCTCTGGGTATTGGGAGATCCTCTGGCGGGACAGAGTAATACTAGCTCAGGGGTCAATACAGCTTTTGCATCTACCAATTCTTTTAATGCCTCTAGAATATCTCTCCAGTAACCTGCTAACTGTGGGCAGGCCCAAAAAACATGGAACTGATCCACAAATATCTCTCCACAATCTCTCCAGCAATGGCTTGGTGTCCCAGATGAGAACTTGGCCAGTCTTGCCGGTGTATAGAAAAATCTGTTTCTAGCTTTCCAGGCAAATTCTCACCAATAGGGGGTTCCCAAAAGTCCTAATGAGAATTTAGTATACTTTTCCCAATCCTCCTTTGATACCTGAAGTGGAAGCTCTTTATTCCTGGCATTCAGAATTCCCAGAGTTGAATTTTTTGATCATTCCCTCAAACCCCTATATATTAGTCCCACAAAGTGAGGCCATAGCTGTCCTCTCCCCGTGGTCATGGCTAAAGTAAGCAATGTGGGGTTGTGGGGGGGGAATCTGGGAGCCTACTAAAGGCTGGTCCTCTACGTTCAATGCCCTCTCTTAAGCTTGTATAAATTGAAACGTCTTGTTGTGGAAAATTGTAAGTTTCTTGGAGTTTAGTAAATGAGAGGATCCCCCTGGCATCCATCAAGTGGAACATAAATTTAAAACCCTTTTGTCTCCATTGAACCAAAGTACCTTCCTGTTCTAAAGTAGGAGACTGGATTCCGAAATGTAATAGATTAAGTTAGGGACCTACTGGTTCTAGCTCTCTTAAATGGATGAGTTTCCTCCAGGTCTCCATAGTAGAATATGTACTATAAATAAGTCTAGGTCTTTTATTTACTGGGGCATATAGCATTTGCAGATGTTCAGCCCCCTCCCCCACCCCATTAAGGGTAAATTCCAAGGTCTTCCCGGGTATGTCATACATTGGGTTATTCCAATTAAAAACTCGAGTTATCACAGTGGCGTATGCATACATCTGAAGATCATGCAAATTTAGGCCTCACTTATATTTTGATAACATTAATGTGGACCATTTGATTCGAGGTTTTTTCCCAGCCAAAACAAATCTCATCAAAGACTTATTCCAGGAGGGAAAGTACATTCCATCTGGCATCACCAGTATGGTCTGAAAAAGATATAGCAGCCTTGGAAGAATATTCATCCTAATAAGATCCACCTTAGAATATAATGATAAATTAAGTTGGGACCAATGTTGTAGATCAGACTCTATTTTTTGTGTTAGAGGTTCATAGTTTACCATACTGAGATGCATTAACTGGTTTGGTAACTGAATACCTAGATATTTTATCTTGATGCTGTTCCAGCGCAGAGGCAAACTGCTTTTCAGTGTCTGCAAGGGGGAGAAATGAAAGGGGAGAACTTCCGTCTTAGAGGAATTTATTTTATATCCAGAGAACTGAGCAAAATGCTCAAGTACATCCCATATTGCTGGGATAGAGGACTCTGGGTTCGATACTGACAATAAAATGTCATCCGCATATAAAGCCAACTTCCAAGATTGATTGCCCAGCTGAATGCCCTAAATTTTTTCTGAATTTCTAAGCATCATAACCAAGGGCTCAATATTGATGGCGAATAGCAAAGGCGATAGGGGGCATCCCTGTCTAGTGCCTCGCTGTAACATGAAATGAGGTGTGATACCACCATTAAGTTTTATATAGGCCCTTGGTTCACAATAGATTTGCTCAAGCAAATTCACAAATTCCTTCGGAAACCCAAATGACATTAGTGTTCCCCATAAAAACCTCCAGGACACCCTGTCGAAAGCTTTACATGCATCTAAACTGACTAAAGCCGAGGGGGTAGCTCAGTTAGCCATATAATCCATCAAATGGATTGTTCTTTGTACATTATCTGCAATCTGATGCATGCACAGAAATCCTGCCTGATCTGGATGTATCAGGGTAGGTAGTATAGTCTCTAACCTGTGGGCCCATATTGCCATGTATATCATAATCATTATTTAAGACCGAAATGGGTCTGTATGACTCTAAATTTAATGGATCTTTACCTGGTTTCAATATAGCTGAGATGCCATATGACCAAAAGGGTGGGGGGGGGGCACCTCCATTCTGCACCTCTAAAAAGGTCTTTTGCATCAGCTGGATCAATTTTGAAAGAAATGTCTTATACCATTCGGCTCCAAAGCCGCCTGGGCTTTTTAATGTTTTAGAATGTTTAACTGCTTTCTGGATCTCTATAGTGGAGATGGGGCGTAGAAGTGAAGCCTGCTGGAATTCAGACAAATGTGGGAAGTTAAGGGGGGACAAGAATTTTTTTATATCTTCCAAGAAGGGGTGTGTGGAGTCGGAGTACAAATCTGCATAATATTGTTGGAATGCTTTCAGGACTGCAGGAGGTTTGTTAAGAATATCTCCTGTTAAAGGGTCTCTTATCTTTATAATAGTGGCAGTCTGCTTAAATCCTCTAGTATGCCTAGCTAAATTTCTGGCACCTTTACGACCACCCTCATAATAGCATCTTTTAAGATATAATAAAGACATTTGTGTCTTATAATCTAAAATGGATTGTAATTCCGATTGAATTTGTCTAAGCTCAAGTTGTGTAACTCGTTCCCCTCTATCTCTCATCTGCTGTAATTCTTGTAACTTATCTTGTAATAATTTGTATCTGGATTCTGTTTATTTAGTCTGGAGGAATAAGAGATAATCTCTCCTCTAATCACAACCTTGAGAGTATCCCAGAGGATAGTAGCTGAAATAGAAGGGTCTGCAATCTCCTCTAGGATTTATGTGATGCTATCTACGATTCTGGTCTTAAACTCTGGATCCTTCAGAAGAGAAAGATTCAATCTCCATAAAGTTGTTTTATGAGTTTTGTTTAATCCCACCTTAATTAAGAGAGGTATATGGTCTGAGAGGAGGCGAGCTTCCAGGGATATATCTTGAATCAGATCTAAGTGCTCTGTAGATGTAAAAAAATATTCTAGCTGATGTGTGATATCTAGGGGAGACAAAAGTGTGTCCCTCCACAGAGGGGTAGATATGGTGCCATATGTCTGTAACACCCATCTTAGATATTTGGGTTTTTGAAAGTTTTTGAGTGAGAGTAAACCTATGTTGTTTAGGAAAAGTGGAGTCTTTCTGCGAGGACATTATTAAGTTAAAGTCGCCTCCTATCAGCATTACCCCCTTTTGCTTTTCAAGCAGTCTATTAAAGAATTGTCTCAATAATGAGGGAGATGCTCCTGGTGGCAGATAAACACTCGCCATTGTCACGTCAGTCTCATATAATCGCCCTTGTACTATGACAAAATGCCCATTATTATCTGAATAAACTTCCCCTTTAGTGAATGTAGTAGCTGGAATCAAAATTGTCACTCCACGCCTTTTCCCTGACTTACTGGATGAAGAAAAAACAGTGCATCTGCCACCTGCAGCAAGCTTAACATGTTCCCCTTGCGACAAATGTGTCTCCTGTAAATAGATGCAATCTGCGTTCTGCTTCCATAGATACTGTTGTAATCTAGCTCTTTTTATGGGATGATTAATGCCATTAATATTTAATGACAATATCTTAGTTGTTTCTAATACCATATTATGTTTTCATTTAATAAAGTATTACTGATTATTGCAATTTCTCCCCTCCACCACTCCTCCCCCAATCTCCACAAGGATCCACAAAGTCTCCTGAATGTCCTAACAATGGTTCCACCAGAAAATGTCCTATCCTGTTTTAGATATCTTGTCATCTGACCAGTGCTACGTAATCTAACTAAAGTTTTCTTACTGCCCCTTATCAACCAAAAATAACTTATTATCTCACTCATAATGATAATGAACCACTGTAAAATGCTAATGTATGTGGTGTATCCACTAATCTGGAAGGATAGCTGTCCAATAATGATTAACAATAAATCAAAAACATACACACATATTAGTATTGTTTTTAGTATTATTCTATGCTGTATAAGCTTTAGGACTTCCAAAGGTGGGGAGAGAAATAAAAAAAACTCCAAATTTCCAGTAGAAACTGTTCCTGGAGCATTTGAACTCTCCCTAAATGTAAAGGGAATCCCTTAACATAGTTGTTGGGGGCCTTCAAGGAGCCAGTAAACTGTTCCCCTTTAAATAAGGCAAAAACAATACAGGGAAGGAGAAGATAACTCCAAAGAAAATCTTTAGGGATGTCCCCCCAAAGCAGCATAGAGCTCAAAAACTGCTCCCTTCCCCTTTCCCCGAGCTTTCTGAAAAATGTTTCCCCTTATAGTACATCGATTATCGATGGAAGAATAAGGAGCCTGCAATTAACATGATCAAATAATTATATCCATAACTTCTAGCCCACCATTAGAAGGCACTTAGGTTATTTAGGTACTGGCTGTTACTTATCTAGCAGTTCGTGTAAAGTAGTGTCTGTTCATTGTACAGTCGCCTATTCCAGGCTCAGAGCTGCTCATTAATATAGAGAGCACACTATAGGCCCGAAAAACAGATGGCGCAGCACATATTTTTCAAACTCTCTCTTCTCCTACTCACTCAGCCGAACGAGCTTCTCCGTAAGTTTCAAGTATTGTCACTTTTTGCTTCCCTCCGTTAAACTGCTAGGGTAGATCTGACTGTTCCCAGTACTTGTTGTTTTCCCTGACTTCTGTTCGAATTAGACTGCCAGACAACTTGGCATTTCTCTGGACTGTTGCCACCCAAACCTCATTCGGGAAAGTGCAGGCCCATTTTAGTAAGTTCTTCTTTTGCTTCTTGTGCCGTGGAGAACTCCCTCTTTCCAGTAGGCAGATGAACAATTAGCTGTGCTGGATATGGGGTTGTAAATTTGTGTTCTGCTGCTTTCAGTACTGGAAGTAATGGTAAATAGGCACGTTGCAGGTGAGTAGTTTTTGGTGCATAGTCATGATCAAGATACATGCGAGTTGGGCCATAGTGAACTTTCTGGCACCGCCATGCTGTAAGCATGTTCTTTTGTTGCATAACTGTTGAAACGAAGAATTACTGACCTTGGTGGGATATTTGTAGAGGTAAGTTTAGGTGCCAATGCCCTATGCACTCTTTCAAGCTGGAGGTTGAAATCTTTTGGCAGTTCTAGGGCTGTGCGTAGCAAAGCTTCGACAAATTCCTTAATGTTAGTCCCCTCAGAATCCTCAGGTAGGCAATAAATTCTGTTGTTTTTGCGGCATGCTCTGTTCTCAAAATCTTCTTGGCGATCAATTATTTGTTCTTGCATCTCTCTCATTTGCTGTACCATTAGTTCCAGCTCGTCCACTCTATTCTCAGTTGCCGTCGCAGTTCTCTCTTTTGTTCATCTACTCTCTGCTCCAATTGTATCACATCTCTCCATAACTCACTGTGCATTTCTTTGATTTCTGCATGAAAAGTAAGTATCTCTTGGTATATTAGGTCAAGTTTTGCCTTCTTCGCTTTGGCTTTTGGTTGTTTCAGCTGAGATCTAACTAGGCCCCGTTTAAGATCTGCAGAGTCGCAGTTATCTGATGCGACTGAAGCCTCCGATTCGGTTCCATCAGCTATCTTCTCCATCGTACTACGTTTCGTTGCAAAATTCAGTCTCTCCGATACTCTACACTGTCTGCTGATTTTATAAGGCGAAATCTGTTGAAGAAATATGGAGAATTACAGCTGAAATGTAGGTTTTTTAGCTCTGGGTAGACGCAGTTCTCTCTCTAGGCTGCCATTACTCGGGGCAGAACCGAAGTCGAGTCTTGCTATATTCTGACTAATGCAGTATGACCGACCGGTTCAGCTGCCCCAGAGAACAAAGAGATAAACTCTATGCAAATGCACAGAACGCTGAGCTCAATCTCAGTTTTCAAACCACCATCCTCGGTACATTCTAATAACTGATCAGAGTCTTATAAAGCTACTAATAGCAACATATAGAAAATCTTCTAACCGGACTTAAAGGAAAACTACATCCAAATCTTGAAAAAATACATGCTGTGCAGAGTGTTTTAATTTGTATGTGAAGTTCTAGTGTTGCCTTCCCTCTGACTGGTATTAGGAGTTTTTCCTAAATTAGCCTGCTAGCTTTAGGGTAGTTTTACGACCCCTGGAGATCTCCACATCAAACAGCTTTATTGTATTTCTTTGTCCTTCAATGCACCTTGTTTCATGTGATGGTGATGTAGCAGAGCCCATAAATCCAGCAGAAAGCATTGCATTACAATCAGTTCACAACAATAGAGATTGCTATATTTTAAAATCTGTAGAATTCAGCTTGGTGACCACCCTCATCCTAAAGGTTTTACTGTCCTGAAAAACTTTGCTGCTGGTAGTTTTTGTGCAGCTTGTAAAGCTTCCAAGATATTTAGTTTGTTTGGCATGTGTGCTGAATGTTGGGTCTCTCTTACATCACAGTCACATGAGACAATATGCACTGTGGGAACAAGAAATACAATTACACTATCAGGTATGAAGATCCCCAGGGGTCGTAAAACTAGCATAAAGCTAGCAGGCTAATTTGGGAAAAACTCCGAATACCAGTCAGAGGGAAGGAGACACTAGAACTTCACATACAAATTAAAACACTCTACACAACATATGTTTTTCCAAGTTTTGGGTGTAGTTTTCCTTTAAGCACCACCAGGGGCAAACATAACAGTAAACTGGGCATGTAGAAGACTCAAGTCACAGATGCCCAGGAAAAAAAAACAAAAAAAAGAAAAAAACACCCTACCCACTGGTGGGTGAAGAACATTTTTCTGAAGATGCAAAGACCTCCTTTTTCCCCCCAGGTTCTGAAGGGGAGGCAGGGTGGGAGGTCAGAATACAGCAAGACTCCATTAGAAGAAATAATATTACTATGGTAAATAATTTTTTCTTCAAACATGAAGTCTTGCTGTATTCTGACTAATGCAGACTATCAAGCAGTGCCCCCTGGAAGTGGGCACAGAACATACTTGGGAAATAGGCTCTGCAACACTGCTGTGCCAAACCTGGCATCACTCCTGGCCTGGGTATCCAGGCAGTAGTGCTTAGTGAATGTGTGAACAGATTTCCAGGGGGCTGCTTTGCAGATATCTAGTAAGAAAATATCTCTGGCTGCTGCCACTGAGGCAACAGTACCCCTAGTAGAATGGGCCCTCAAACCTGAAGGGGGATCCTTCCCTAGTTTGCCAAAACAAAACTGAATACAAGCCACAGTCCACCTGGCTATGGTCCTTTTTGTAGCTGGCCTGCCCTTACCTACCTCCCAACAGGTAAGGAACAGCTGGGAACATTCCTAAGTTCCTTAGTCCTGTCCATGTAGTAACTAATAGCCCTTTTTACATCCAGACTGTGCAGCCTGAGTTCACCTGAGCTGGAATGTTCTGTGAAGAACACAGGCAGTGTGATAGACTGATTGAAATGAAAGTCAGAAACCACCTTGAGCAGAAACTTTCTATTGGTTCAAAGAACAATTTTGTCCGGGGGCAATGTAGTTGGGCTCCACTGACAGGGCTTGAAGCTCACTTATCCTCCTGGCAGAAGTGATAGCCACTATAAATACTGTCTTCCAAGTCAGAAACTTAAGTTCTGCTGAAGACATAGGTTCAAAGGAGGGCTGCATAAGCTGGTCTATGCAAACATTGCGATCCCAAGCCGGAGAGAGCTCTCTGTGGGGGGGGTGGGGTGGAGATGTAACAGCCCCTTAAAGAATTTCCTGAAGATGGGATGTGTATTTAGGGAAGGGGCCTTCCCTGCTGACAGATAGGCAGAGGCAGCTGCCAAATGCACCTTTAGGGTAGAAGGCTGCAGGTGCACCAAATAGTCCAGCAACACTGGGAGACCAGCCTGCTGTGGCTCTCAACCCTGTTGTGAACACCAAATGGAGAATTGTTTCCACTTAGAAGAATAGGTTTTTCTGGTGGAAGGCTTTCTGGATACCCTTAGTATGTCCAGAACACTTTCAGAGAGATGCAGACCTGCATACTGTAAGTCTTCAAGAGCCAGACCCTGAGGCGAAGGGACTGGAGGTTGGGGTAGAGGATCCTCCCAAGAGGATGTCAGCAGGTTGTGTCTCTTGGGGAGGCAAATTGGTCTGGTTACTGACAGAGACAGTAGCTTTGGGTACCGAGGTTGTCTGGCCCAGTCTGGGGCTATGAGAATCATGGTAGCAGACTGAGACCTCAGTTTGACTAGTACCCTGAGAATTAGGGGAAAGGGAGGAAAAGCATATAGGAACATGTTTGACCAATCCAGAAGCAGAGCCTCCAGTGGCACTGAGCCCAGAACAGGAGGTCTGCAACAACAGAGAGGCAACTGGTGATTGAGGCTGCAAAGAGATCTATCTCTGAAACCCCCATCTCCTGAATACTGACAGGAGGACTTGTCTGTTCAGGACCCACTAATGATGACCCTGGCTGATCCTGCGGACAGCATCTGCTAGGACGTTGTCCTTCCCTGGCAGGTGGACTGCCGACAGAGAGATGCCCAGGGAGTAAGCCAGACGCCCAGGGAGTAAGCCAGACTCCAAATTCTCATGGACTCTGTGCAGAGAAGGGAGGACCTTGTTCCCCCTTGTTTGCTGATGTAATACATGGTAGTGGCGTTGTCTGTCCTGACTTGCACGACCTTTCCCTGCAACAATCTGGCAAGGTTGATGTGCAACAGAGACTGCTGAGGAAACCAATTCCCATGAGCTGCGTGCTCTCCCAATTGAGCACCCCAGCCGAGCAGGGAAGCATCTGTTGTCAGCACCAGAGAACGGGCCTGCTGGAGAAAGGGTACCCCCGCTCCGAGATTGTCCAACTCCTGCCACCACTGGAGAGCTTGCAGGAGGGTAGAAGATACTGGAATTAGTTTAGACAGGGAATCTTTCCTCTGGGACCAGAAGAACCTCAAGTGGAACTGAATGTCCCTCATCTGAAACCTGGCTCCTGGGACCACAGCCGTGGTGGAGGCCATGTGTCCCAGGAGTTGCAAGAAGTACCTTGCTGGGCAAGGAACTCAAAGGTAGAGGGAACCTGCCAGCTGAATGAGGGCCTGTGCCGTTCCTAGAGGCAGAAAGGCCTTTGACTGGATGGTGTCCAGTTCTGCCCCTATGACATCTAGGACCTGAACAGGTGTCAAGACTGACTTTTTGAAGTTCACTAAGAATCATAGAGACTGGAGTGTTACCTGTGTGAGCTTCAGAAACTCCTTTATTTGTTGGGAGGACTGGCCTACCAGTAGCCAACCGTCCAGGTAGGGGTAAACAGAGACCCCTTGCTTTCTTAGGAATGCCACTACCACTGCTAGGCACTTTGTGAACACCCTTGGTGCAGAGGTCAGCTCGAAGAGCATGGCCCTGAACTGGTAGTGGCTTGAAGGTAGTCGAAATCTGTGGTATTTTCTGTGGGACTGCCTAATGGGTATGTGAAAGTAGGCATCCTTTAGGTCTAGGGATGTCAACCAGTCCCCTTGTCTGAGAGTAGGAAGGATTGTAGTCAAAGTGGTCATTCTGATCTTTGGCTTTGACAGATGCCTGTTCAGGTATCTGAGATCTGGGATGGGCCGCCGCTCCCCATTTTTCTTTAGTGTGAGGAAGTACCTGGAGTACAACCCCTTTCCCCTGTGCTGACGTGGACAGTCTCCACTGCCTTTGAGAGACGGAGGGTGAAAACCTCTGACTCCAGCAAAGCTGTTTCTGAAGGATTTGCAGGCTTGAAGGGCCTTGCTCCCAATTTTGGGAAAAACTTGAAGCTGAGAGCAAGACCCTGACCTACTATCTCCACGACCCATTTGTCTGATGTGATGGATTGCCAGGCCTGAAGATAGTAGGCAAGCCTGCCTCCTACAGGGATAGGGGAGGCGACCCGAACAGACCCCTTGGAGTGTCTGCTTGGCAGGAGTAGAGGACTGTGAGGTGGAAGCAGCTCGGCCAGCAGCTCTCCTGCCCCTTCCTCGGACCCCCCCCTGGGTTGTTGCTAGGAAGGGAAAGCCTGGGCCTGATGGAAGTGCCTGGGGTAAGGTCTGCCCCTGCTCCCTTGGGCCTGTTGCCTCTGAGGGGTAGCAGACTTCTTTGCAGAAGCACTTTTGTATGCCACTCTATATTCATTCATTTTCTTCATATATGCTTCTGTCTGTTCCCCAAACAGAGAATTTTGTATGAGGGGAAAGTCTAGAGCATTAGTCTGGGTATCCTGGGAGAGGTTAGTGCATCTCAGCCTGGAAAACCGTCTCAGGGAGATAGCAGATGCCATGGCCTGAGAAGCTGCATCATTGGTGTCCACAGACATATGAAACTGGGACTTGGACACCTGAATTCCCTTGGTGGCCGTCTCCTGCAGGTCAGCTGCCAGTTCAGGGGAGGCCTTCTGAGCCAACAGTTGGAATGATTCCCACAGTGATGTCTGATATCTGGAGGCATAGGCCATGTAAGAGGCCTGCCTGATACCCACGGAGGAAGCCAAGTAAGTTTTCTTGGCCACAGAGTCAATCTTCCTGGAATCCTTATCCGGAGGATGGGAAGCCAGGGGAATGCCAGCCTTTTCATAGGCTGCAGTCTGAACAACCCCCACATGGCCACAATGACTGGACAGAAACTCATTACCACTGCCAGCCAGAGCGTATTTTCTATCCATCTTTTTATCCAGGGGAGGAACACAAAAAGGGTTTTGGAGAATCTTTAAAGTCTATCTTATCAGGGATTTGTGAATGGGAATGGAAAGTCCCTGGGAAACAGGGAGATCCATCATTTCCCTGTAATCTTCCTCCTGCCTGTCCTCCTGGACAGACAGCTGCAGCATCTCTGCTACCTGCCTCATAAAAGAAAAATGGGAGGTAGCCTCAGAAGAGACTCGAGGAGGGGATTCATACTGGGGATGATCAGGGGAGACATCAGGCTCAATGGGCTCCCCCCTCATCCTCATCTTCATCGTCACAATCATTCTCAGACTCATAGTACTCTTCAGGGTCTAAAGGACCAGAAGAAGTAGAGCCGGCAGGCACCTGAACCGGTGACTGCCCAACTGGCCGCTAAGCCGGTCCACCGAAACCAGACTGCAGCGACTGCACAATGCGAATGGCCTTCGCAATTTCCTCAGCGGTTGGAACCGCAACCGTTTGCTTGCACAGTTCCGAACTGGATGTTTTAGACCTTTTGGACAGCACGGAATCTGGGGTTGACTCAGTCTTTCCCTGACGAAGGTTCATCTTGGTCAGTAGGGTCAGAAACTGGATCGACCAGTTTGGTTGAACCCGATCCAACATCCTGAGAGGATTTCTCCATTCTCTCCTTCAATTTACCTAGCCTTCTATTGAGGGTAGATTGGGGAAAGCTGTTGCAAATTTTACAGTCTGCTTGAAAGTGATCGAAACCTAAGCAGTATAGACAGACCAAGTGTGGGTCGGCTTTGGCAAATTGCTCACTGCACTCGGTGCAACACTGAAACCCAGTGGGACCATTTTTTCTCTTGGGTTTCTGTGACATAACCCTTAATTTTGAAGCCTAACCCAATGGCTTAGTTAGGCCGGTTACGCGATACCCAAACTGAAAATTATTTTCCGAAGTGGCTTAGTCAGGCCCGGATAGAAAAAACTCAAATATTTACCCCTGGTGGCTTAGTTAGGCCAGGTAAGAGAGAAGACGAGGTCCTGACAACCAACGGTTCAACGCTGGGAAAAATGAAAACTGAAAAACTCAGTTTTCAGTCAGAACTTCACACCGGTTCCCCAAATCAGAAAAAAAACACACAAATTTACCTGACTCTATGGAAGAAATAAAGATTCAGTCTCCTCACACTCCGTGGAACAGACTGGAAACCGAAAACTTACCCAACTGAGAAACCACGCTATACCGAGGACAGGTTTGAAATAAACAGTAAAAATAATAAACGGAAGGTTGATAGAACCAACGGATTTAACCTTCAACTGAAGTAGAAGAGAAGCAATCTCTGAAGCGTCTTCACTGGTGAGTGGAGCAAAGAATCTGATCAGTTATTAGAATGTACCGAGGATGGTGGTTTGAAAACCGAGCTCAGGCTCAATGTTCTATGTATTTGCACAGAGTTTAACTCTTTGTTCTCTGGGGCAGCTGAACCGGTTGGTCATACTGCATTAGTCAAATACAGCAAGACTTCATGTCGTTTGAATGGCTGTTTTAGCTTGGTGTTAGAGCGATACATAGACTGGACAGAGCGCAGTGCCTTGCCACTGTTATGGAGCTCAGTGATTATGTCCTTGACGTTGCCTGTGAAAAGGACTGGTCCCCTAAAAGGGGCATCCTGGATGGCCGACTGGACATCAGGGGCCAGTCTGGATACCCTCAGCCAGGAGTACTGGTGCATGCTGATAGTCGTGGCGGTGCTCCGGGTAAAGGCATTTACCGCATCACGTGTCGCTCTGACAGAGTGATGGCAGGAGATTTCCTCAGTCCTGACGGTCTGGGAAATTTTGGTTTTAGCTTTGGAATCGGGCAAAGCCTTGAATTCCGATTTTAACTGTCCCAGGATAGATTTCTGGTACACAAGCATGTGTACCGGGTAATTCAAAGCTCTGAGGGCCAGAGTGGAGGAGGAATAAACCTTGCGTCCAAACTGGTCTATCTGCCGTGACGCCTTGTCTGGAGGAGAGATGCTCATGTGTTTAGGCTTAGTCGTATGGTCATGGGCCGCATTAATGACCACCGAGTCCATTTCAAGGTTAGAACTAAGGTAGTCTTTAGCCTCGGGGGCTCAATACAGCCTGTCAGCCTTCTTGGCAACTGTGGCCACCAATGAAGTTTGCTGCCAGACTGTGGAGGCCGGGTCCTCATGTGGTTCTATCCACGGAGGAATGAGCAGAGGGGACAGCTTGGGCATATCCAGGTGTTCCGCCAACCTCTTGCGTTGGGAATCCTGATCCTCCGACTTCCACCCATTTGCCTCCTGTATCTTTCAAAGGATTTCAGTAAAGGAGGGATCCTCCAGAGGGGACTTTGGAGACTCTTTCGGTTCTGGATCCACCGGGGAGGGGGTCTCAAAACCTGAGGCGGAGGAGTCTGCGGTGTCTAAGTCAGAGTCCGATGACGGGCCTCCATCTGGAAACAGGGCCTGTGGGAGTAGGATCTCCTGCAGCAAGACTGCGAGGCCCCTGCCGATACCAGCTACCGCGGTAGTATGCGAGGTCTATCCCAAGGTAAAGAGGCAAGACTCCACTGGAGAGGGAGATCTCGGCATAAGGTTTGTGTGGGTTGGGGTAGCAGTCACAGACAGTTGCCACTGGTCCAGTGCAGAGACCATCTGCATCCTGGTTTCGGACCACCAAGTCTGTAATGCCTCCCTAAAACCCACTTGAGGCTGAGGTGGTGGAAGAGGCGGAGGAGGAGGGGGCTGACAGGTGGGTATCCTGGGAAGGTAAACCCCGGTGTCGTATAGCCCTGCATCGGGTAATGGTAGCACGGTGCTCCACAGGGTGAATAGCCTGGCATTGGATACTCCGGCATGGGGTACCCTAATGTAGGATACCCTGGCGGCAGGTATCCTGGCGAAGGGTAGTGAGGTGCAGAGTAGCCTGGCTTTGGAAGGCTTGGCGAAGGGCCCTGGCGGTGGGACCGAAGGACCTGCCAGAGGGCCTGACAGTGGGTAACCCAATGAAGGACTCAACAGAGGAGCCGGAGGCTCTGATGGCAGTTAGTCAGATGTAGGCACTGAAGGAGGGGCCAAGGGACCTGACGGAGGGTATGAAGGGACCAGTAATGTTAGGTCTGGCGCAGGACCCCCGGAGAGGTTCCAGCATCAGCCCCAAGGGGGCAGAGGGTCCTGCCGGAAGCTGGGGCGAGAAAGCTGGCCCAGATGGAGGAACCCATGGTGCAGGAGACACCGGCTCCCAAGGGAAGTCTGGCATCGGGCATTCCAGCACCAGAGTTGTGACGGGGGGATGCTCCTCCAACTCCGGCTCTGAACGTGCAGAAGAGCTAGGAGTCACCACCAGGGGAGGTGGCGACAGAGGCTCCCGAGAGGGGGAACCCTCTGGGGAGGGCTGCGGCAAGAGCGGCAGCGTCCACAGATCTGGAAGATCGGTGTCAGGCCTGTTATTGGGGCCTGAAGGAAGTGCAGTGGCTGGGCAGACGCCAGAGGAGCTGGCATGCGACTTATCAGCCAGGGCCGGGCGTTCATCAGAGGGGCTGACCACAGACTTATCAGCCGAGCCACCAATCTTAGGCCCTGGGGTTTTGAGGGGCCTAAGGGTGGCGGATCTCTCTGAAGGATCGGAGGTGCCTGCCTGAACTGTAACCAGCTCAGGCAGGGTGACCAAGAGCTTCTCCCCAAGAAGAGGAGCAGACTTGGTCGTAGGAATGGTACCCACACCAGCGGAGTAAGTCGCCTGTCACCCACTGCCCCCGAAGGCGGCTGCGGGCAAGAAGAAGACCAATCACAGTCCTGGTGCTTCTCCTTCTTCTTAGAATGGGAGTCTGAAGAACCACACCCCCCAAGGAAGAGGACGATCCCCACAGCTTCTTCTCCATGGAAGCCATCTTTAGTTTGAGAACATGAGCTTCCAGGGCCTTTTGGCAGTGTTTCTGTGTGGCCTGGTTGAAACTCTGGCAGGCCTTACAGTCCTGGATCTTGTGCTCTGGTCCCAGGCAGAGGGAATGGCCGTCCTTGTGAGGGAGCTGGGTGCCACAGGAATCGCACTTGTTCTTATGCGACTCAGAAGGCGTCGGAGAAGACATGCATGAAAAAGGTAATATTTTTCAAAGATGTACTACAAAGAAAAAAAATAAAGCGATGAAATATTCAAAATGGCAGTCGACTGAAGCAGCATTCGATGCAGGTCCAACGTGCGCAGGTCGATGGCAGGAAAGAACCGGAGGGCAAGCATGGGGACCGCCCACTATATAGTGTCACGCTGACGTCCCCCCTCACACACTGCTAACTGAAGTTTTCTGTGTGGTCCTAGTGCCTGACAGCTCTAGTTCTAATAGTTATTACCTACTGCAAAAGCCCTTCCGAAGTAAGATCTCTCTTTCCTTATATTAACAACTGCAAAAAATCCCAAAATACTGTGGGTCCACTACTACAAAATGGTTATGTCATACATGATAATAAGACGACTGCTAATATTTTTAATAACTATTTTTGTTCAATCTTTGGTGCCAAACAGGAGTTACAGGATACATTAATACCCTTATCAAACAACAAACTGAAAATCAGTTCCAAAGAGGTCCATGATGCAATAAATCTAATTAAGGAATATTCAGCTGCAGGTCCCGACGATATTCAAGCTAAACGTCTTAAAGAAATGGCCTTTACAATTTTGTCCCCATTATGTATTTTGTTCAACAAAACCATAAAAATGTGTACAGCTTCATTAGATTGGAAGAGAGCTATAGTGGTCCCAATATATAAAAAGGGGAATAAGGGTCAGGAGTCCAACCATAGGCCTATAAGCCTTACATCTATTTGTAGCAAGCTTTTAGAAAGAATAATTCTCAAAAACTGGAAATTGAAATACAAATAAAAGGTCAGATTGACAGGAACCAGCATGGGTTTAAGAGGGGAAGGTCCTGCACAACAAATCTAATAACCTTTTATAATATCAGTTTAAGTCTTGACAGAAACACATGGTCGTCAAGGCACAGATCAGGAAGGATTAGGGAAAACCAGGAGCAGTTGTAGAATTCACCAAAAATATTTATTTACAGTAACATAAATAAAATAAACGTGTTCATAATAACTATGTACAGAGGAGAAATTAAATAGTTTTTTCTTTCAGTCTCTGTGTCCCTTTTTCTTCTAATCTTTCTTGCAGTTGCAGCTTAGCTCTTATAAGTCCTTTCAACCCCCATCCTTAGCAAGCATCCTGCTTCTCTAAATATCAGGCCGGAGCTGTTAGAATACAGTGTGCTTCTTGAGTTGAGGCCCCCTTTTGCACAGCTTTTACAAAAGGCTTAAAAAGTGAACTCTGGTAACCTCTAGCTTCCAACAGCTTTTTGCAGTCATCTCAAATTATAATTATATACATTTCAACAGTAATACTATATATTTTTCTCAACAAAAGGGATCTCAATATCAGTTTCATTTGGGTCTGGTACGATTTCCCGACTCGTGTTTGCCCGACATTGTTTTACCCAGCACCTATTTCCCGAAATGCAGCTTCCGTCGTGGCTTTAATAGCGAAAATCAAAATCCCGACATGAACATACTCACATAATGCAGCTTTCTACACCTCATGTTGAAGGGCTGCAAGGGTTCAAAGGAGCCAAGTGCAAGTCAACGGGATATACTCTGTCAGTACCACTCTGTGTCTCTCCACCCTGCAACATAGATAATGAAACACAGAGAGTGCACTGCACATCTTTAGATGCAATTACTGTGATCTCTCTCTCTCTCCCGATCTCACTGTGACTCTGATGCATGGCCGCTTGCATACTGGCAATATTGGACATGTGCAGTCACACAGCCAAACTGGCAACCTCCCTGTCTTGGAGGGCTTGGTTGAGGCGCTTGGTGACTCGGGACTGACAGCGGGTCACAGCTCAGTACCCATCAGCATATCGCCGACCCGCTGTCACTAGCTTCTATGTGTGTCTCTAGCTCCCTCTCTTTCATTCCTTTAGTTCAATTAATTTAAACTGTGCCGATATTTAGAAAACTAGTTACATAGCAACAAAGGTATTTATGCACATAAAGGAAGCAATTGTGGGTGTGATGTTGTAATCCTGTAATTGGCAATGTTGGGCACTGTCGGGTAAATGACTGGTGGTAATATTTTCACCAGGAAATTATACTTGTCTGGCAATTGGTATTGGGGAAATTAATTGTCAGGCAAATGTATGTCGGCATAACATACGGATCCCTTTCATTTCCATACAGTGATCTGCACATCATTTTTATATTAGCAGCTATGCAAGGGAGGAAAAACAGACAGCAAGAGAAAACTGAGAGGCAAAGAATTGCAAGCCTGTTGGCTTGATCAAGTCCGAAGTCTCAGAGAAAAATCTGGTTGCGCAACCAGACAAAGAAGAGACAGAAAAGGAAAGATCCTTGTATTTAAACACTTTCTCCATAACAAATGGGACACAGTCCTATTCTGCCCTGTCACACACACCAGTTGATGTGATTCTTTTGGACTTCAGAAAAGTTTCCGACATAGTCCCCCATTACGAACTATTAATTAAACTCATCAATATGGGGATTGATTACAACTTGATTGGTTGGATCAAGAGTTGGCTAAGTGGAAGAGTCCAACAGGTGTGAGTGAACACATGACTCTCAGGGGAGGGCGCCGTCAGTAGTGGGGTACCACAGGGCTCGGTTTTGGGCCTGGCCCTTTTTGCCATCTTTATTGACGACATGGAAGAAGGTATCCAAAACCATGTGTCAAAATTTGGGGGAAGAGGTAAATATGCTATCTAAATATCGAACATTAGTAGAGGACTTAAATAGAATAGATAAGTGGGCAACAAAGAACAAAATGATACTCAATAAAAGTGCATGATTATTCATTTTGGGAAACATAACCCATGCTATCCATATACGTTAAATGGAAAACAACTTCAAGTGGCAGAGAAGGAAACAGATTTGGGAGTTACCATTAAAAACAGACTAACACCATTGGACCACTGTTATAAAATAAGCCAAACAACAAATAGAATTTTAAAAGGGTGTCCAAAAAGCCTTTGTTTCCCATAGCGAACAATGCATCATGCCAATACATAGCAGTTTTATATTTGCCCCCATTTGGATTATGCGTCCCCATTTTGGAGTCCACACCCAAGGAGAGATATTGATATGTTAGAACACGTCCAACGCAGAGCTACGAAATCAGTACCCCGACTAAAAAGAATATCATATGAAGATCGGCTAAAAATAATTGGGCTAGTTAAATTAGAAGATAGAAGAGCACGAGGGGACTTGTCACAGTTATACAAGATACTACCAGACCTAGAATAAGCAACCATGTGCAGCTTTCAGTACACTACTATAATCCAAAATCCTAGATCACATAACAAACAACTGGGGATTGTGAGGGCCAATATGAATAAAAGGAATAACTTTTTTAACATCAGGGCAGCATCGACATGAAGTAAACTACCGAAGGACATAGTGGATTCTGGACCCTTTGATAATTCAATGCTAGGTTGGACAAATATTTAAACAGAAAAAAAAACAATAGAGGAACCGATGCCCACTAGGGGTGGGAGACAAACAAATAGGCCTATGGCCTTCTCTTATCTTGCTGTACACCAAGTAATGTGTGCCTGTCCTGCGTGTCTGCAGTTTATGGCAGCCCTCCATAGGGCATAGTGCTTCAAGTGCTGCTCCATAGGCCAGGCTGACTTAGTACATTGTGCATGCTCGTATGTGTGCTATGTGCATAAAGGTACGTGGCCATGCCCCCAGATACATGCGTAGCATTGTCGACGTGTAGCTACACGTGTGACCTGTTCACACATCCTATATACAGACATATATCCATACTAACGTGTGTTGTGCACAGCACAAACGCTGCTTTGGGTTCATGCATAGGCCCCATATAGTAAGTACATCACAACCCAGCTGGCCACACCCCTTCCCCCCGGCTACTTTTCACTTTCATTTCCTGGCTTGCAGCTTCCACCAGCCACCCAGTACTTCCTTGATAAACTCCCTCCCTAACAAACCTGGTTTCAACAAATTAACACCCCCCATACTTCGTCTTTTCTTTTTTGTTCTATAGAGTTGCTCTGGTTTCAACAAATTAAACCCCCCAACCACCACCACCACCACACATTTTAAACTTCATCTTTTTTTTTCCTCTGTAGAGCTGCTCTGTTTATCAGCTTAACGTTTCTCCATTCTTGTATTTCTCCACGCACTCTTCCTAGCTGCAAACTTTGACTGTAGCTCCGTTTCCAACTTCTAGCACATCTTTGGCATAACTCCTTAACTACACAGTAAGTAACTGATGACAACAACCCACTTTCTTCAAACTGGTTCTCAGATTTTTTTTTTTTAAATAAATAAAATAACTGCTCTGTAATGACTGGAACTGCACATCCACGGCTGTCCTGCTGCTGAACTCACTCCAGTCTGTAAGAGCCCCACAAAATAAATTCCAGAGTAACTTTAGACTACAAAATCCATGTGAGAGTCTTTTTTCAGCTCCACTACTGCAGTCTCCAGTATTCTCCATGCTTTGGATTGGATCCCCCACAAAGCTGCTTTCACACCCGTAAGCGAGAAGCACCCGGACTTGGTGCCGACAACAAACCGGCTCCAATTATGGCACAAAAATACTGATCCTCCTCCAGACTGTAAATAACCCAATGCCACAAGCATAATGCCTGCAAACAAAATTTGTATCAGCATAACAGAACCGTGACCATTCAGGAAATGCTCTCACTTACAGCCGACACCATCCTCTTCTTTTACCGAGGCCGGTGGGTCACCTGCCCACCCACTGGCTCCAATACGGCCTCTCACTCTACTCTCATTCTGCTGCTTTCATCCTTTCAGGTTTGCTACAACTGGCTCAAAAAAGTACCTTTTTAATTTACAGTGATAAAGCACTTTTCTATTCTTCAGCTCCTCTCCACAGACTACCACAAGTACTCGTTCACTCATCACACTGCTTGTCTTGTCTCTATCTCTCCAGTTAGCTCACTTCCATCCTCGGCATGAATAGCCCACAAAAGCTCCACTTAATAAGAGTGACCATATTTTTCTATTTATCTTGCAAATGCCAGACGTTATGCATACTATAAAACTTCCAACACAGCTCCTACCAAAAGCGGATCCTCACTAAGTGAGTAATCTAGTCGACATGTTTTTGTCCCTCCAAACTGTGATTACTATCTAATTGAAATGCACACTATAAACGTAGGGACACTGCATCCCTAACAACTGCACAACTCATCCTAGCAACCAGCCCTGAACTGCAAAGTATGACAAAGTGGATCACAAAAAAATATCCCCTTTATTTTATATATAAAAAAAAAAAATCAAAATAAATAAAAATCACTAAATGAAACCTTCATCCCTAACACAGAAATGGAATATGCAATGGGGAGCTTGTTAAATAAAGGATTTCTCTGCACTCAAGCAGTTTGACCTCGGACACCTCACTCATGCTTTACGCCGCTCATGAGAGGTTACCCGAGGTCAATTGCTCTTGAGCACATAAATCACTTATTTAACTTGTCCCCACTGCATATCCCATATATAAGTGTGTGTGTGTGTGTGTTGTATATATATATATATATATATATAATATATCTCAGGAAATTAGGCGGGCCACAGGATCTCCAAAATTTAGACGGACTACTGCATCTCCATAGTGACAGTTTCTCTTGCCCTCCTCTGCATCTTCCAACTCATCCCCCTGGTCTTACTCTTTCTGCTTACTCAAACATCATACAGAATGGTCTGGAAATCTCTATTAGTGCCCTCTCCTATCCTGTTTCTGATATTACTGAGTATCTTTACAGTACTTGATTTCAATAATCACCCCCACAGTAGAGACATGGATCAAAATTATTTCACTTACTCCAACATGTTAATCCTACCAGAAAGAGGCCTTGATGTGACTCCTGCCCTTCTCCCTAGACTACTCTTCTACTACGCTACTGCATCTGCTGCTAAATGGTGGTGTATCTACAGACGTAATAGCCCTAAAATTGCCCTGCATAAGCTAGGGTACATCATATTGCTGGTCCTATTGCTGTCTGGGGACACTGAGCTGAACCCTGGACCAATGCCAAGTAAATCACCTCTAAATTGTACTACCTATATGAAAGGTATATGCATGATCCATCTTAATGTTAGAAGCCTTCTCCACAGTCATGCAGAACTTGAAGCCTGGGTGGCAAACTACTACCCCGATGTGCTCTGTCTATCTGAGACATGGCTAAAACCCTCTATCCCGGATACCTACTGCATGTTCCCAAACTACAACCTTCTTAGGTGGGACAGGCCACCCCCAAAGCAGGGGGGGGGGGGGGAGGCAATCTATTACAAAAACAATCTAAACCTAACTATGATAACTGACAAGCGAAACTCCCTGTGTGAATATATCCATACCATACTCAGACTAGGAGCTAAGAAACTTCACATTGTCTGTGCCTATAATCCCCCCCCCCCACAAAAGCAGGCTAAATGGCCTAGTGGAGTTACTGGCTCATACAGCTGCATCTGCGGGGAAAAATGAACTCATCACTTTTGGAGACTTAAATTTAAACAGGCTTGGCAAATCCCAAGGTTCCTTACAATCCCTGGTACAGAGCTACAATTTATACCAAACCATCACTGACCCCACAAGAGTGTCTACTACCACTGTTTCCGGCACTCTTATTGACTGGATACTAACGAATCGCATGGACAGAATTGCAGGAACAGGAACGCTGCCGGACACTCTCAGTGATCATCCCCCTGTTTTCCGTCCGTGGTAAACAAACCAGATGGCTGCATAAAGACCTCCTAGCATCCCTCAAAAACAGAGACAAATGCTGTAGAAAGTTTAAAATCTCCAGCCTCACAGCAGACTTTAACATCTACAGAGAACAACGCTCAAACTGCAAAACACAAATAAGACATGTAAAAGTCAACACTGTAAGGGCCTTCTGATGGATGCAGCTGGTGACCCTAAGAAATTTTGGTCTCGTATCAAAACTTTCCTCGGATCAAAGCAAACTCTCCAGAACAGTGACATGATACTGAAAGGTGTTCACTGTAATGACCCAGGCACTATTGCCAATGAATTTAATTCTCACTTCTCTGATCTCTGCAGTTATACCACTACTTTCTCTACCGATAACTGAATCTCTGGATCCTCCACCCTGAAGAATACAAAAATGACACCTCCCTTTTACTTTAAAGCTGTCTTGAAGAAGGATGTCCTCAAACATCTCAATTCTATATCAGACCATACTGCTGTTGGGTCGGACCGCTTGAAACTAAACTCTTAAAGCTAGACGCACCATTCATTGCAGGACCGCTGTCCAGAATACTCAATTTGTCCCTGAGTCAAGGCGTGGTGCCTGATATATGGAAAATGGCTAGAGTCACGCCAGTTTTTAAAAAAGGTGACAAAAAAGATATTGCTAATTATAGGCCAATAGCCATACTGTCAGTATTAAATAAAGTCCTTGAGAAGCTCGCCTCAGCACAAATCTCAGGCCACCTCTCCAAGTATAACCTCCTCCACACAAATCAACATGGTTTCAGAAAAGGCCACAGTACTCAAACTGCATTATTACAGCTAACAAATGATGTTCTTCATGCCATGGATCATGGTCATCTAATCAGCGCAGTATTTACCGATCTGACGAAAGCTTTCGATCTTGTTAACCACCCTCTTCTGCTTGCTAATCTCCAAACCCTGGGTTTCTCAACTGGAGTTGTAACTTGGTTCCATAGCTACCTATCGAATAGGACTCACGCTGTAAAATTCAACTCGGCCACCTCTGAAAAAGCAGTCATTAATGTTGGTGTACCACAGAGATCTATCCTAGGACCCCTTCTCTTCGCAATCTTCATTAATAATATAGCACAAAACATATCCTCCTGCTCATCGTTGCTATACGCTGATGACCTTGTCCTTTACACTAGCTCAGATAATGTTCAATCTATCAACCATAAGCTCACTATGGATCTACTACATATTCAGTCCTGGGTCACCATGAATAAGCTCGTTCTCAATGCTGGCAAGACCCAGGCTATGCTCTTTGGGTCTTCTATTAAACTAAAACAGAGCCAGGAATTTTTCCAGGCCTCCTGGGCTGATGGTTCCCCACTGGAGATGGTAACTTCTTTTAAATATCTGGGTGTCATGCTTGATGAATCCCACACCTATGACACCCACATAACTTCCACATGTAAGACTGTAAATTCCAAACTGGGATTAGCCTACAAAACAAGTCATATTCTAACACCTTCTGCAAGGCTGGTCATTGTTAGAGGAATCCTACTCCCGGCACTCTCATATGGATTTGTAATCTATACTAACACGCCAAAGGCTACTCTTCAGAGGTGGGACACAACTCATAATAATATATGCTGAAAAGCCTCTGCATCCCCTAGGTTAAGACATCACAGCCTACTGTATTCAGATCGACAGTGGCCCTCCCCATTGAACACCGGCTCCTCTCTCTTGGGAACCTTCTGGACAGTATACTGCGGTCCAGTATGCCTACTTACCTCGCCTCCATGCTGACCCCTCAGCCCATCTCCGATGGTCTCCGATCTTCTGACCTCTCCTTGCTTAGCATCCCAAATGTAGAACTACCAAAGGGAAATCAAGATTCTCGCACGTAGCTCCCAATTACTGGAATTCGTTGCCCCTAGATGTACGAATGGCACCTAGTCATGCTACATTTAAGAGGCACCGCTCCCTCTTTTCCGCACGTGCCCAATGCACCTGTTTCAACCCTCCGTAGATCTTGGCTCTTTCTGTTTGTGCAGCCCCGCAATTTCCCTCCTTTTTTCTCCCTCCTTTTTTCTGTGTAATTAGTTGGCACCCCGCTCCCTTCCCCCACTTTTTTTTCTGTCCTACCCCCTTCTTCCCATCCCTTTCTCTCTCTCTCTTCCTCGCTCGGCTATATCTCTGCATTACCTTTCTCCCTACCTCCTCCCAAAACTGTTTTTTTTTTCTTCTCAGTTCAGCTAATTGTATGATACCATTACACTGTATTGATACCCTGTGGTATTTTTTGCACTTTTGATATCACTATAACTGTTTACTCATGGGCACCTACGTTCTATTTGTATAATACACCTTCTGTGCCTTGGTACCATTATTGTTTTAATCTTGTTCACTCTGATATGGAATGTATTGTATATTTCTTGACACTGTATTTCCATGTGCCTGTATCCCTATGTGTTGTCGACCTCCTGGGTCGTGCCTGAAAATAGTCACTCTTGTGTCTAGTGCACCTACCCGGTCATCAAAAAAAAAAAATATATATATATATATATATATACACACACACACACACACACACATGTGTGTGTGTGTGTGTGTGTGTGTGTGTATATATATATATATATATATATATATATATGTGTGTGTGTGTGTGTGTGTGTGTGTGTGTGTGTGTGTGTGTATATATATATATATATATATATATATATATATATAGTTATAACATGGGCACATAGGATTCTGTAAGTCAACTGGCTAACACTTAGCACATGACCATTCATTAATTTCTGATAATTTTACAGAATCTGTTTGTGGTAAACAGTCCCAGAAGAAAGAATGAATGTCAGAAGCAGCCATGTTTTATTACCCCAAGTGACTGTGCTCACCCGCCTACCCAGTGGATTTTGTAGCTCCTAGCAAAGAGGTAGCTGCTAGAACAGGGAGTTCACAGTAACCAAAAAACTCCGAAACCCTTTCCCCAAGTACAGCAGCCATGATTGCAAAGACATAGAAAATATCTGTGTAACAGAGCCGACGAGCACCACAAACGTACCATGGAAAGCAGACGCTCAGAATGTACATCTGCACCTGTACAGAGTGTGCATGACTCGTCACTACTGCAGTCTTCTTTGTAGCAGTGTGTATCTCTATTTCCCTCTGTGTTTCTGTCTCTGCAGTGGCCGACCTCGAGGACATGACAGCATTTGACTGATACCAGGTGAAAGTGACAGAGAGAGACAGTCCTACAGCACTGCTTCCCAGCATACCCGCCTCTTGCTCGTGTCGCTGTTTCCCTCTGCCAATATTTACCGCGGCATGACATGCTGTGCTCCCATCGAGCAGTATTTGTCTGCAACGTTCCTGTTCCTGCATTGTTTGCCACTTCCCCTCCTGTGTAAACCAATGTAGTGGAATGATCAGTCCGTCCCAACGTAGCAATCAGTATGAGGCTGCATAGGATGGATTATTAGTGACTCGCTGAGTGAGTAGCACCATAACATACATTTACTGTTTTTCCTTTGTTTGGAGTGTTTTTCCCCTAAACACAGTACAGTGTCAGCACACATAACAATACAGCACCCTATTATTAGCAGAATAAAATGTTCCAGTAGCTCCTTGATTCTACTGTGTGTGCCCTGTTCACCACAAAGTTTAATGTTGTGAACCATTTTTAGGGTGGCACAACACAGAAAAATGTGGTTCTACGGCCAAAAAGTAGTGGAGGAACACTAAATAGTTCCCACATTTTTTTGTCTGCTATTACAACAGTTTTTGGCCATTTGTGTCCAAATGTAGCCCATGTTATAAGCGCAATAACCCACTCCAGGGTGTGTGGTTATTGGGGATTAATCAACACACCCAGGGTGTGTGTTGATTAAGCAGTAAGGCACAACAGGGTGTGGGTTATTGGGGGTTTACCCACGCCTTGTGTGGTGTGTCACGATGCGCAGCTGAATGACTTAACCACACAAGAAGTGGGTAAATCCCCAATAACTCACACCCTGGAGTGCCTTGTTGCGATTATACAATGGACCCATGTGTAAAATGTGTTTATGTTTTTTTATAAATGTAATTCCTCAGCTGTGGGTAATGTAGGGTTTACCCACAGTCATGTGACATGTTTTGACCAATGAGGTTACAGGATTTTCACACACCATTGTATAACCCCCAATAACCGCACACCCTGTCATGGGTTATTGGTTACATATACACAGACACATACATAAGGGCACAATAGCACCGCTATAGTTAAGGTTAAGTAGGGTGTTCTATGCTAACCTAACTTTGCACCTTAATAGCTTTGGCAGCATTTGATGAAATTAGTAGAAAGTTTGCATGTGTTGTCTAGAAGCCAAGGTCTAAACATATGGAAAGTTTTGCAATCACAGCTTGTGCTGTTTCTGATGTCCGCATGTGTAATTTTCCTGTAGACATCAGATTTTTTTTTCCTATACTTAACATAGGATTTGGGTTTGCTCTCATGTACAGCCTACATAGAATGGAATTTTTTTCAGAAACTTTCAGGGTAGACATGTGCTGTGCCAAGGTAGTGCCTTTGGAAGGTTTTGTGAAAAAAATATTAAACGGTTCCACATTTATAAGGATTTAAAGCTTTTTTTCTGTTCTCAGCATGCTCAATAGGGTTTCTGGGACAACGTTCTGATATGTCACCAGAAGTTCAGCATCGCAGACCGTTTCTGGTTTCTCACCACTTGATAGCAAATATGACTCCACTATCTCAAAAAGAGAGGAAATTCTTTCTAAATAAATGTCATTAATGCACCAGTAGGGGTTCAGCTTAATGCCACAAAAGTAGGGAAATGTGGCGTTAGGATTTTTTTTGTGCTTGTTTCATTCCCCTTGAACAAAAAAACACGGAAAATACATAAAAACGAGTAATTTAAAACAAACACCTGAACCTATTTAAAAGGGATCTGTTTAGCTAGATTCTGATGTTTGTTTGCTTGTTACAATACTGGCCAGAAAATACAGGTTACTCACCTGTAACAGGAGTTCTAGGAATGGTATATGTTGTTCATCCACACTCATTGGCAGTATCCTTGCCGCTTTAAATCTTGCCGGAAGGTCTTCAAGCTTGCTCCTCCCACCCACCCGGGTGGTATAACTCTCGGCTCCGCCCCATGACGCCAGATCTGGCCCGCTGGAAGCTCAGGTTGTGCGTCGAAGCCGGGCGGGTGGAGTTGGATGAACAACATATACCATTCCTAGAACTCCTGTTACAGGTGAGTAACCTGTATTTCTAGGACATGGATATGTTGTTCATCCACACTCATTGGCAGACTCCTAGCAGTTCTCCGGGAGGAGGAGGCAAGACGACACCCCCATATACTTACTTGGGAAGAGACTGGAGAACGAGGCCCCAAACCAGCATCCAGCTGACTCCAGGTCGATGTGGTATGGGTAATGAAGGTGTTTGCTGACTCAGGTAGCAGCCCTGCAGATTTCCTGGATAGGGACGCCCCTGGAAGCAGCCACCAGCAGTATAGGCGGTAGAATGAGCTCTTATCCCTCTGGGAGGCTCCATGCCCGCCAACTTATAGCAGAGATCTATGCAGGAGGTTACCCACCTGCTTATCGTCCGCTTGGCTGCAGGTCTGCCAGATGCGGCTTCAGCGTAGGTGACAAACAGCTGGCAACCTCTCCCGACTTCACGCGGCGCCCTTATAATAAGCGAGCGCCTCTAGGGTCCAGAGTATGGAGCCTATATTCGGCCTCCGAGGTGTGATTGGGGTAGAACACCGCAGAGTCAACACCTGGTTAAGGTGAAACTCCGACACCACCTTCGGAAGGAATTTCGGTGGGGCGAGGGACAACCTTGTCCCTGTGGAAGACCAGGTAGGGAGACTCGATGGAAAGCGCCTGGAGCTCTCCCATCCTTCTGGCTGACGTGATAGCCACCAAGAAGGCGGTCTTCCACATTGGTGAGAGAAAGCACACCTGTGCATAGGTCTCAATGGCTTGCCCATGAGCTTTGCCAGTACCAGCAGTAGACCCACGGAGGTGGGGGTTCCTGACTGGAGGGAAATGTGATCAAGGCCTTTGAAAAGTGCCAGACCACCTTCTCTCCCACCGACTGCTTCCGGCCCGCGCCCGGTAAGCAGAGATGGCTGCCAGGTGCACCCTTAGGTCAAGCCTAAGCCCTTGACTAGAAAGGGACCATAAATAGTCCAAGATGCTTGCCAAGGAACAGGAGGAAGGGTCCAAGCCCTTGCCTGACACCAAATGGAAAACCTTTTCCATTTGAAGGCATAGCATTTTCTGTCACGTTTACGGGACGCCTCAACTACATTGAGGACCTGGCCGGAAAGACCTCAAGGCCTGGAACTCTAGCCTCAGGAACCAGGCCGGCCAGGTGCAGGGATTGAAGGTCCGGATGGAACACCTTCCCTGATTGACTGAGAGCAGGTCCGGGCGAGCTGGAAGCTGCCGGAGTCCTGGAGCTGAGACTGAGGAGATCTGGGTACCAGAACTGGCGAGGCCAGTCTGGGGCTATCAGAATCACCTGCGCCTTGTCCCTCCTCGCCTTGAGAAGCACCTTGTGGATCAAGGGAAATGGGAGAAAGGCGTAAAAGAGGCCCGGGGTCCACTGCCTCGAGAAGGCATCCCCTGCAGCGAGCCCTGCTGAGGGGGCGGGCATGGAACAGGACTCAGCTCGTGCTCTCCATGGAGGCAAACAGGTCCACCTGAGGTGTGCCCCAAAGGAGAACAGATGCTGTACTACCTCCGCAGAGAGACCACTGTGGATGCAGCCCCTATCCGCTCAGGGCATCGGCCAGGGTGCTGGAGGCCCTGCCACGTGAATGGCTAGAGATCCGCCTCCAGGCTGCGCACGAGTGACCAAATGCGGAGAGCCTTGCATAGAAGCATGGAGCGGCCCCGCCCTGGCGGTTTAGATAGTACATGGTCGTGGTATTGTCCCGCCTGGACTGACCACTTGACCCCGGAGGAACGGAGCAAAGGCGGTGAGAGCTAGGCGGACCGCCGAGCTCCAGCAGGTTGATGTGGCATCGGGACTCCATGGGACCAGAGGCCATGAGCCTCGTGTTCCCCAGATGGGCACCCCAACCCATCAGAGAGGCATCGGTCGACAGAGAGACCTCGGGCTCGCATGGACGAACGGGATGCCCTCCTGCAAATGATCTGGAGCGGTCCACCACTGAAGCGTTCCACATCCCCTTGTCACCGACACAAGCTGGTCCAAGGGATCGCGGCGTTGTGACCACTGGCTGGCCAGTCCCCACTGAAGGGGACGATGTTCCAGCGGGCCCAACGGACCACGCTGGTGCAGGCCGATGAGACCCAGGAGGCGCAGGAAGTCCCGGCAGGCGCAATTGCCCAACCAGAAATGATCGGGCAAAGGAGGAAAGAATCTCGGCCCTGTCCGCCGAGCCGCGCTTTGGCTCGAAGAGAGTCGAGCTGCGCCCCGATGAATAGAATCACCTGCTTCGGCTCGAGTTCCGACTTGGCCTCGTTGATAAGGAGGCCCAGTTGAGAGCAGACCTGAGGGCCAGATCTCTGCACTCCGCCTCCTTCCTGGAGGGAGCTGCTATCAGCCAGTCGTCCCAGGTAAGGGCACCTGGACCCTCGGGCCGGAGGGAATGCTGTCACCACTGCCATGCATTTGGTGAAGACCCTGGGAGCTGGAGACAAGCCAAGGGCATGGCTTGAACTCGAAGAGAGATCCTTCCGCTCGGAAGCGAAGGAATCTCTGGTGAGACGGACGGATAGGGACGTGAAAAAACGCGTCCTGCAAGTCCAGAGAGCAGAACCACACGCCGCGTTCCAAGGATGGTATTATCTGAGCCAGAGTGACCATCCTGAAGGTTCGAGACCTTAGGAACTTGTTTAGGTCGTGTAGGTCGGAATGGGGCGCCAGCCCCGTCCGTCGCGAACCAGGAAGTACCTGGACACAAACCCTGGGTCTGAAGGAGGGTCCACCACCTCTTACCACCTCCTTCTGGAGGAGGAGAGCGATGTCGGCTCGACGAGCCGCCAGTGAGGCTGGGGATCCCAGGCCTCGAGGGCGCACGGCCTGAAGGGTGGTGCCTGCTCGAATTCCAGAGGCAGGCTCTTCCACCACCTCCAAGACCCACCTGTCCGTGGTAACAGCGGACCAGGTGGGAAGAAGTGCGGAGCCGTCCCCCACGGGGACCTAGGGTAAGGTGGGACGGGATGGGTAACACCTCAGCCCGCCACTGGGCAGGCTTGGAGGAGGAGGGCCGCCGAGGGACCTCCCTGGGCCCTTTCCTCCCTGCCTCCTAGAGGAAGCCGGCGGCTTGGGTTTGGGATGCCAAGGCCGAGCCTGCACAGCCTAGATTACTGGGCAGGCGCCGGGGCAATAGAAGGACGTAAAGGGCTTAGGCTGTGGTTTGCGGCCTTTGTCCTTCTGAGTTGAAGAGACCGAGTCCAAGGTGGCATTGGACTTCTCGATCCTCTGCAGGTGACCTTCCACCCCAGGGCCGAAGAGGTCAGTCCCCAAAAGGGAACATCCGCCAACTTGTGCTGGGTATCCGGTAAAGGTGGATATCCTCAGCTGACCCTTCGACGATAGCCATGCGGGCGCCACCGATCTGGCACATGAGTCCCTATATCCAAAGCAGTCTGGAGCTGTTGTTTGGCCACTGCCCTGCCTGGTCCCGCACCTGCTTAACCGTAGTCTGCAGATCGGCGGGAAGATGAGGATGACCTCATCCAGGGGGCCCAACAGGGCATGAGAAAAATGTGCCATGAGGGCCCGAGACTGGCCTGGCGAAGGCGAGAGGCATAGCGTGGACTTTCGCCCGACGTGGTCCAATTTCTTGGACTCCCTTGTCAGGAGGTTTGTCCATCCCTGGCGTGCTGTCGGGCCGAAAACGCTGTCGGTAACCAACCCTCAGCAGAGGGTGTTCCAAAACCGGACAAGGAACCGTAGGGACTGATACTTTCTGGCCATCCTGGCCGGGCGCAGGGCAGGAAGCAGGCGCTGCCAAAGTTCCAGTGCCGACCCACTATGGCCCTCTGCCACCGAAAGGCCTCCGCTGGAGAATCCCCGTCCAGAATCTCCGTGAGGGGAACCTGGCCCGCTTTGAACGGGTTCGAGCTCCATCCCGTAGACTCGAGATGAGCCGGCAGTCCTAGGAAGGACGACGGGTTATCGTCCATTGACTGACCTCCTGAAGACCAAGTCCAGTCGCTTGGAGAAGAAGGAGGAATCATCTTCGGACTCGGAAGAGTCCTCAAGAGCTGCCTCTGGCCTGAGCCACCTTCACCTGCCGAGGTCGGTCGGAGTGAGGGTAACTGACAGCCGATGGGGTAAACCCTTAGCCGACCGAGAATCCTGGTCGGAGCCCCAATTGGTGGCTGTGGAGGCGGAGGTTCCACCGAACTGCAGCAGCTGGTTTGGCGAACAACCGCCTGGTATAGGCTCTGGACAAGTCGAGGGGTTGTGTCGCTGCTCCGTGAGCAACATTTAATGGCGGGGCGCTGAGTCGGCTTATCTCGGCCAGGAGGAGTTGTTGCAACATAAGGTCTCCGCACTCGTCGACGCACTTACGCCGAGGCTTCCCTCATCCGGAGGAGGAGGAGGACGAGCGCGCGACGCCGCTTATCAAGGTGCCGAGACCGAGACCGCCTATGACGGTGGGAACGGCTGGACCGCCAAGAGGTCCGAGACCGAGACCGAGAGTCCCGGAATTTCCGGGTCGGTGCGGGAGGTGTCGGCCGGAACCGCACTCCTTAGGCTCGAAGGTCCATCCGAGCCGGAACCGAGGCACAGACGAGCCCACGGGATCCTCAACTCCTCCCGGGGAACCGGAGAGGGAATCCGGCTGCTAAAGGCGACAGTCCGTTCAATGGGTCGAGAAAAATCTCGACTTCATCAGTGGGAGTCTCGGTCAACTGACCTGGCGGGGGACACCGTGAGGCCAGTGGCACAGCTGACGGTCGACCCGAAGCCGACGGACGACGGCCCGGGAGAGGACCTTTCCCGCCCCAAGAGCCGTCGACGGAGGGACTACCCTTGTCCCTCTTTTTGGACCGAGAATAAGGTCCAGCAGACGCAGGCCCTTCTCCTTTAGTGGAGAGGGACAGACAAAGCTCCTTAAAAGAAGCCGTGTAGGAAGAACCCAGAGAGAGCGGGATAAATGCCGCGGCCGAGGAAGATACGGCCTGCGCCGCCTCCTCTACGAGGGCGACCATCCGCTCGAGCTGATCCGCCGAGCCCGCCGCCGCGGACACCGCCAACCGGGCCTCCTTGGACTTCACCGGAGGGAAACGCTTCTCGGGACGGCCCAGTTGCAATCGGGCAGCACGGTCTTCGAGGACGTAGGCCGAGAAAGATGAGCACAGGTCGCAAGCCTGCGGGTCGTGCTCAAGGCCTAAGCAGTAGACACACGTGGAGTGTGGATCCGTCCGAGACATCTTCTGCCCGCATGGGCATCTCCGAAATCCGGGAGTCGATTTGTCCATCGCAGCCTCGAGGGATCGAAGACTTTTTGCAAATTTTTATTTTTAAATCCGCAAACGGAGAAATAGGAACCAGTCGCAAACGCAGAGCGTTAAGGAGGGAACCTGAGCTTCCAAGCGGTAAGGAAGATCTGGCGTCATGGGGCGGAGCCGAGAGTTATACCACCCGGGTGGGTGGGAGGAGCAAGCTTGAAGACCTTCCGGCAAGATTTAAAGCGGCAAGGATACTGCCAATGAGTGTGGATGAACAACATATCCATGTCCCTAGAATACATGTTCTGGGCACCCCAAGATCCAGGGTGCCCAGTTTAGTGAGAGGAAGCATTCACCTGCATTCTTTGTATGAGAACAGTGGGACTTTCTTGAGTTCTGCAGCCGCAGCTGGAAGTCGTGCTGCAGGCTGCAGTGAAAGCAGTGAGCTGTCGACCCCCTGTTCTGTCTGCCAGTCTCTATCTGTCTATTCATCCCTCTATATCTCCATCCAGCTCTCTATTAATTTATTTATTAAGCTGACCGGGGTGCCCACTTCTTTCTCCCCTCTTCCCTCCAGGTTGCCTACCTGCCCTTCCCAGTATTTATTTTTTAAATAACAAATATAATTGGACCGGGACGCCCACCCCCGGTACCACTTCTCGTGACTCTCCCCACCTCCAAATGATCCAGCTCCATTAGTGGAGAAATAGCCAGACACTGGGATGCCCAATCCCCAGGGTCGTAATGCATTCTGAAATAAAGAAAAGCGTCCTTCTATGTTTTTTTTTCCAACCTGTAAAAAGGAAAACAGTCTTTGTTGATTGTCCCCCATCCCCCACCCACCCCACCCTGACCTCCTCAGCACCCCTACCCCCATACACCTTCAGTCACCTAAGCGTGTCCCAGGATGATGATTCACTCACCAATTGAAGACACATCTTGCTGCTGGAACTGGCGACTGCAATATGAGAAACTAAAGTAATTATGGTTAGATGTATTTCAATGGGATTTTGAACTTTTATACATATCTTTGTCTATGTTGCATATTTTTACACCAAATTTTCAACATGACCTTTGTGAGATATCACTTCATGACCAATGGTGGCAGAATTATGCAAATCTGGCCCAAAAGGCAATTTCATTGTTGCTTTGCAAAATCACATTTTGGGTGGGATTTGAAACATTTCACCACCCGTGTTCATGAGATGGGGCCATAAGACGACTATATTGAAAATCTGGGTTCACAATATTCGATAATGACAAAGTTATGAGCATGCAGTGAAAATTTTCTACACTCACTCATAACTTTGGTAATGTTAAATATTTTGACCCCAAATTTTCAACACAGCAATTTTTTCAAACCACTTCATGAACATAACAGCTGTCTTTTTTCAAATCCCAGGCAAAATACGTCTTCACACCTGTCGCATGGAATTAGGTTTCTGTGGCGTGGAATGATGTTTCGGCAGGGATTAAAAATTTTCACCTACTGGGTTCATGAGGTGGGGTAATAAGAAGGCTATGCTAAAAACCTGGGCCCAGATATTCAAAAGGGTTGCGCCATGCGCAACAGGGATGCGCTAGCGCAAGTCCAAAAATGCGCCATTTTGCGATATTCAGCAGGAGGCAGATGTGCCCCCCAAATCACAATGCGCAAGAGCTCAATGGTAATGAATGCATGTGCAACTGAAGGGGGAGGAACCATGCATAAATGGCGCAGTGTGATATTCAACAACATGCGCCATGCGCAATAGGGGAGCAAATGGAAGTTGCGCAATAGCGGAAATTATCCAAAATAAAAAGGAACAAGAGAGAGGCGCAAGAACGCTACAGGGAAGCCACATCTTGGTGAATTGCAGGCAGCCACACAGGCACACAGAAACTAGGAGCGAACCACCAGGAACAGGGAAGGTGTGGGGAGCCTGTGCCACAGCGCAGGACAACATTTGGAAGTGCCAGACAACACTGAGGGCACAGACAGTGGGCAGTACGGCCACTACAGGGAGGTGCAGGGGAGTAGCAGTAAGGACAGTGGGGAACAGTAAAACAGCTGCCGGGGTAACACAAGCCAGGGACATGGCCAGTGCCACCATCCAGATGGAGGCAGTTATGAGGTGGGGTGAGAAGGCAGGCAGCGGGCGAGCGGCGGCCGTGGAAGAACCCGTCGGCCGGTATGCCCCAACAGGCAGTACGAGCCACACCAGCCGAGCTGTACACGATACTGAAATCGGTAGCAGTACCGCCTGAACCAGGCGATCCTGAGGCGGCTCTGTGAGCTGTGCAGTGATGTGATGCAGGCACCCACACGACGGAGCCATGCTCTGTCAGTGGAGACCAAAGTGACAGCTGTCATGTGCCTGCTCGCCACGGGTACCTTCCAGAGACCAGCAGGGGACACGACAGGCATAACCCAATTGGCCGCCTCACGCCTTCTCACCCCATTCCTCAGCACACTGCTGCCATATGCTGCGGAGTACATCCGTTTCCCCAGCACACTGGCGGAGCGCACAGCAAACATACAGGAGTTCCACAGGGTAGCACGTATGCCTGGCGTGCTCAGGGCAACAGACTGCACCCATGTGGCCATCTGCACACCACCTGGCCCCCGAAGGAGCCGCACACATGAATCGGAAGGGGCATGCAAGCATCAACTGCCAGGTGGTGTGCGATGCCAGGGGGCGCATAATTAATGTCTGTGCCACACATCCTGGGGAAGCACATGATGCCTTCATCTGGCACCAGTCCACACTGTGCCACAGGTTCGAGAGTGGGGACATCCCCACTGGCCACCTAGTGGGTGAGTATGCAAATCACGCAGAAAGTCATGGAGCTTGGGAGGGGCATAGTCAGAGATGACATGATTACTGGCCTAGATGGTCCATGGCAGGGCGACGCTGATCACCAAACTAATGTCCACCCTCTACACACAGGTGACAGTGGATACCCACTCCGTCCCTGGCTGCCCACACCATACTGGCGGCCCGCGACCCCATCGCAGAAACGCTACAATGAGGCACATGCCACCACATGCAATGTCATCGAGCGGGTGTTCGGGATGCTGAAGGCACATTTCCATTGCCTGGACACGTCTGGCGGTGCCCTACAGTACAGCCCCTCAAAGGCCTGCGGGCTATTCCTGGCCTGCTGCATCCTGCACAACATGGCCAACGACTGTGGGACAGCTGTACAGGTCGAAGAGGGGGACAGCGATGGGGACGATGAGGACGCTGGTGAAGATGGTGATGGAAGCAACCCCTTGGTCGAAGGGACCCCCAACTGATCCGGATGGCACAGCTGCACCGGGACACCATCACAGAGGAGCACTTCAACAACCCAGGTAAGTCATGGGGCCATGTGCAACCACCAGTGGCAAGGGCACAACCCACAAACACGCATGGACAAACCCCAGGGGTGCATGTCGTTAAGGAATTAGGCGAGCATGGAACCATTACATGCCCGTCAGGGATGGGCAAGGTCTAACACGACCGGTCACACACACACACACACACCCACCCACCCACAAGACATGCACAAAGGATAGGAGGCACGCCGACCCCAACCGCCACCACTAGCCACACACACGTCCACAGACCACCACGCCCAGTGCCTGCCATTGTGCGTGTGTCAGACGCTGGGCACCATCGCACAGTGGCGGACAGCACAACACAGGCATCATCATGCACATGCCACAGCGGACAGCAGCTGGTAGGGTGTGCAGATGGAGTGTGTGTGTGTGTGTGTGTGTGTGTGTGTGTGTGTGTGCAGGGCTGGGTACCCCACCCGTGCATTGCACGTTTAACAACACAATGCACACAGGGCAGCATCAGACAGTAGTCTTGGTGGGAGACAGGTCAGTCACGTGCCACAGTGCCACGGCCGCCATGGATGCATGGGCGGCCCCGCCGAGACCTGCCAGCAGTGACAGGCTGACCAATGGCCTCATGGGGTGGCACCGACGGTCCCCAAGGGGTTCTGCTGCGTGAACGCGACTGTGCTCATGCAGGGGTCTGCAGCACACTGAACATGCCTGCTCGGGATGCCCACAGCTGAACCCGGTGTCGACAGGGAGGGTGTCGCACGACACCGGGAATGGGGGGTGGACATTGCACTGCACAGTGTCTGCGACGCATGGGCAAATAACAGTGTGCCCACTGTGGCCATGGCAGCTGTGATTGTCTGCGTCAGCCTGTCAATGGCACCAGTCACATCCTCCCACATCCGGTCCATCCCTGCCAGGAGCAGACCGGTGTCCCTGCTGCGCCGCTCCTCTGCCTTGCGCAGAGCCGCACTGAGTACATCCACCACGACACAAGCCGCAACTGCTGATCGACTTGATGCTTGGAATATGCGGGTGTGCTCTTCTAAGAGGTCATCTGCCTGATCGGCATGCTGTCCCTCACGGTGTTCGCGGCCCTAATGGGCAGCACCCCTTGAGGGTGGGCGCTGCACACCAGGGCCAGGCCTGGGCATGTCCACAGGCGGTGCACTGACGCCGCCCCCCCGACACTGTACCCCCATGGCCACTGGCCGACTGCTGACACTGCCCCTCCGCCTGCAGCTCTCCAGGGCTCAACGGTGCCGCCGCAGCGGCCGCAACAGCCCCACTGTCCTGGACACACACCAGTGCTGCCCCACTGGTGCAGACAGGCACAGGCTGGGACCGTGATGTCACGCAGGCCTCCACGGCGGCACCACCCACGGCCACGCCCGTGCTGTCACCTGCTGTGTGGCCATCCTGCGTCCCACACATATCACTGTCCATGAAGTGAACTCCATCATCATCAGTGATGGATCCGGCACTAGCCCGAGTCTCAGCATGATGGCATCCATGGATGCTGGCACGCTGGGACACGGGCAGGGCCTCCTCTGCACCTGCTCAACCAACATCAGTCCGGACAGCCAGGTGGGCCCACTGTCGCCCTGACCCTCGGACACCTGTGGAGGTGGACGGGCCCTCCTCTGTGTCCATGGTATCGCCCTCAGTGGACAAGCCCACCACCGCTGACCCATGTAGATGCTCAGGAGCTGTAAGGGAACACAGTAACATTAATGTATCTGCCCTACCCTGTCTCCCCCCCCCCCATTGACAGACCAGGACCTACCATGCAGTGATGGGTTACCACCCGTCTGCAATCCACCACCTGGAACACCCTCGATGGCACAACGCTGCATGCTGCCAGCAACCCGCTCTTCTTGTGGGGTCAGGTGTTGCACGGCCGACTGCCCCCACCGGCTGCAGTCCGTGCTCATCTTCTTTTTGCACTCCTACACAGACCGTTGGTGGCTGCCATGCAGGTTGATGGCACATGCCACCTCTTCCCATGCAGCAGCACGGGCCTGTGGTGTTCCCCGCTGTCCGCTGAGCAGCGGCTCCTGGTCAAGGTAGGCCTCAAACAGGGCATCTGTTTCTGCCTTGGTGAAGTCAGGCCTCCTCTTCCTCCCACATCTCTGTTCCTCTTCCTCCACCTCACGATCGCTCATTCTTTATCCTGTGGGAATGAAAGGTGTTACCTGTGACTGTGCAATCCCATGCATGTCCCACACACCACAGTCCACACTCCCAAACAGCATGCAACTCACCACAATAGACTGCAATAACAGGCTATGGCCACTGCAGCCCAATGTCGCATTTTTATAGCGCAACGCATGCAAATGAGGCGAGGCGCAATTTTAAGTGGATGCTAATGCGGTATCTGCGCCATCGAATGGCTGATTAGCTGATTTGCATATGCCGGCTGAAAATTGCGCTGTTGCGCTTTGTGCAATTGTGTTGAACATGCTCAGGTAAGGGCGCATTTCTGTGACATGCACAATGGATACCGAATGGCGCATGCCCGGGGTGCTGCCGCCTGCCGCGCTGCTGACGTGCTGTGTGCGGGAGGCAATGCAGGGCACGGCCACCATTGTGCCAGTAGCGCTACTGCGCTGTGCACATGTATGGCGCTCTAGCACTGGGGCACCGTAGGCGCACTGGGGCCACAGCACGGTAGGCCACTACAGGAAGTGGTGCACAGGCGGCTTACACGCGGTGAGTACCAATCACACTGTGGCGGTCCGTGCGCAAGAGACCCCTGACCCTGTGCCGACCTTTGCCCCCTAGGCGCCATGCATCCGCATGGGTGCACCTCTATCGTGTTGTTCGGTGACAGTGCGATGGGGAATGACAGCGCAGTATCCGCACCTGGCGAACGTGCGCTACAGAGTGCCATTTTGACACCAAAAAAGTACAGGATGGCATGGAGACAGGCGCCCATCTGGAGCCAACTGGAACTTGCCAATCCGGTCCAGTTAGTGGAGCCCCATGCCACTGCCTTATTTGGGGAGGCACCCCTGGATAGGGCCAGGAATGCGGTGTGACAGGAGGTGGCGGTGGCCCTGGAGGAGGCCACCGGCATGGAGAGGACCACGGAGCAGTGCAGGCATCGCTATGGTGACCTGCAGCACCGGGACCCAGAAAGGCTTGCCCGCCTGTGGGCACATGCCAGGAGGGGCAGGTGCCACGGCCAGGTAGATGCCCCATCCATACACTGTTAACGTCCATACGGGTATCACGGTGGCATGTGTCCAGCACATGGGGGAGGGCCGTCCAGTGTTAGCCATGGTGGTGGTATCGGGGTGGGGGAGGATGGGTATGGCTGTGTGGGATTGCACACACATGGGGGCGGGGGGACTTTGCTACCGGATTGTACTGATGTTCCTCTCTCCATGTTTGCACCCTAGGCCCAGAGGAGTGCCGGCGGGCAAGGGAGGAAGGGGAGGCTGCACCGTGATGAACAGCAGGCCGAGAGGGCGGCCGGACAAGACAGGCGCAGGGACCAGCCTGATGATGGTGAGTGCCTTACATCCATGATTACTATTGCATGCTGTGTAACAGGGCGGGCATGGCCACCATCCACTGACACCACTGCCATGCACGCAACTTGGTACAGTCAGCACTGTCCAGTGGCACTGCATGTCTGGGAGTGCGTCAACGGTGGTCCATGCGTGCACCGGGTACATGCCTGTGCCACTGCCTTCGCACCGCGTAGCCATGTCACTGAACAGCCACGGTGGTGCTGTGCAGAACTTGGCCGGTGGGTGTGTGCAGCGGTCCGCATGGCTGTGTGCGCCTGGGTTTGTGGACGCGATCACTGTGGGTGGTCACACACCATTACAGAGGCATTTCCCACGGCCGTATGCCATGCACAGTGGGTGGGCTGCATGGGGCTGTGCATTCACACCTATTGACTCTGCTCCCTTGTCCTAGGTGGACGGCAGCTGCATGACATCAGAGTGGCGCTTCGGGAGATCCTCCAGGTTGCCAGGGTGTCACTGGAGATATTAGAACATATCGACAGGCTGGGAGTACGATGGCATCATGGTGGGAGGAGAAGCCGGAGCGGGGAGCGGGGCTCCCGCTGAGCTTAGCGATGCCCCTGATTTCCCCTACCCCCCTGGACACACCCTCACACCCCTCCTTCCCTCTACCATTTGTTCACCCCTTACCCACCCCCATCTTGTTTGTGGCCCTCCCCCCAAACCTTTGTAAATAGTTGTATATAGTTTTGTTTGCTGTTTTTAAATACATTTCCTTTGATATGCCTACTGTGGTGCTCTCTGATTTGCAGCGGGCTATAGGTGCTCAGCTGCAGTGGTGTGCATGGCGTCAGGGGTGGTGCTGTCATGTGCGTGTGTGTGTGTGTTTCCGTGGGGAAATGAGTATGGTGTGGGAGTGGCTATCAGTCACTGTCTGTGGTGTGTGTGTTGTTCCCTGTGCACTGGGTGACTGTGTGCAGTGGTCCACAGTGCATGCTCTGTGTCCATAGTGCACCTGTCAGACCTTCCATGACCTGTGCAGCTGACACCCTTGCATGTCTGTGACCTGCACGGTCCACTGGCATGTCAGTGGTGGCTGTCCATGCTGGACAGCCACTGTACCCAGCACAATGCCGGGTTGCCTCCTGTCACTGGTGTGGTGCATGTCTGCCTCAGGTGACACTGTGGCCTCCACTGTTGTTGTCCCACCTCAATGCTGTCACTTGTGTGTGTCGCAGGGGATGTGCACCACTGTCTGTCACTTGTGCTCCGGGCGCATGCTGGTGGTGTACAGCTCCACGGTGCCTGCGCAGGGTGGCTGGCACTCCTGTGCCATGGAGGGGTGCTGGCCATTTGTACACGGTTTCCGTGGCCACACGCTGGGAGCTTGGTTGCCCCACTACTGTGTCCCTGTGTTAGTGTGCCCTTGGGTAAGGGTGGGTGTTTGTCCATACTCTGTGTTGCATCCTATGTGGTGCATGCTTCCATGCACCACTGTGGGTGTCTGCGCTGGCTGTTGTGGCCAGTGCAGTGCTGGGTCAGGGTGTATCCTTGGGAGGCGTACAGGGTGCTGTACCACTGGTGGTGGGGTCCGGGCATGCCCTGCCACATGTGGGTACCTCGTGTGCCGACGCATGGTCGGTCTCTCAGCTGTACCTCGGGGGGGGGGGGGATGTGCGTGGTAGCACTGTGTATGCAGTTGTTACATCGCTGTGTGCTGCCACCTGCTGACAGGTGCTTGTGGTGGGGCTGCCTTGCATGGTTCTGTGGTGCACAGGGTTGCATTGTCACACTGGGGGTGGTGGCATGCATGGGGTGTCCTGCACTAGTGGAACGCTGCTCCTGGGCAGGGTGTCCGGGGATCACGGTGCAGGGTGTGCTCTGCATTGGTGGGATGGTGTGGCACAGGGTGGTCGGCCCTCCTTGTGTGCCGGTCACAGCTTGCCATGGGATGTGCTGGGGCACCATGCCCCGACTGTGGGTTTGTTGCTGGTATCCATGGGCCAGTGGTTATTCCAGCTCTCCACCGGTTGTGCAGTGCATGGGGTGTGGGGGGCGATGTCTGTTCTGCAGTGTGCTCCTCTGCCCATCTGTGGCATGGGTGGTGGGCCCCTGCATCCTGTCACTGCGCATCCCTGGTTGTGCTGTTGAACTGCTGTCCTGCTCCACTGAGTATCCCTGGTTGCGCTATGGCGCATCTGACTTGCTCCACTGAGCATCCCTGGTTGCGCCATGGCGCGCATCTGGACTGTGCAACTGTACATCCCTGGTTGCGCTATGGCGCAGGTGGTGCGGTATTCAGTCGCATGCCGCAGGCGCATCTTGACCTGCGCAGTTTTTGAATATCGCGCTTCTTGCGCATGGGCGCAGTGGACTTGCGCTTGCTCCCGCTGTTGCGCACTTTTTGGGCGCAGTTTGAATATCTGGGCCCTCGTGTACAAATTCGACAAAATGCACAGGTTGTGAGTGAACACTGCAGTAGAGTAGAAGCTGCTTCATCGGGACAGCCTGGAGATGGCCCTTTCGTCTCAATTAAGCGGCCAACCCTTTTATCAAAAGTGCAAGTTTTCAATGATTTCATTTACAGAGCCAGCTGTTTACTGTATAAAGTTACAAAGACTGCTCCTAACATGCAGGGCCAGATTAATGTGCAGTTCCAATCATTCCGCTCCTGACTAAAGATTTTACATGCGTGTTAATCTAGACCTGCCGTTAGTCAAGAGTCGTCTTTGTAGCATTGCATTTTAACTTATTTTATCTTTTGTCAACTTACAAAATGGGAGAGTGGCAAGACAGAGTAGCAGGATAAGGAAAACATGAAGCTCTTTTACTTAGAGGACAGAGACATAAAAAAAGAGAATGAGTCAATGTGACCCTTTAGTCTCGTCGAGCAAACAGAGGGAGCTTGGAGGGGGAAGGAAATGAGAGCAAGGGGAAGAAAAAATTACTCACCTGTAGTAATTTTCTTTCTTCCAAGGTGTCCTTTAGCATCAGTAACTATATGCAGCGAGCTGACTAGATAGTACTGCCCCAGAGATGTACATTATGGTAACGCGTTTATGAATTAGCCAATCAGAAAGCAGCTTAGGATGTGCTGAGCAGGAAGAGTGAGGGAAGGCTCCAGAATTTTTTTTGATTTATTTTTATTTATTTCCATCTAGGATTACAATACCTTTGAGTGCAAGGCACCCTTTTACAAAGGTTCCACGTCAATAGGTGAGAGTAACAAACAGACACAGGAATACTAAACAGAGGTAATCTAAAATGACAAATGAACAGTTAAAATCCAGGAGAACTAACAGTGGTAGTCTAAATGACACAATAACAACTCAAATCAAGGAAAATAATAGGTAAACACAAGTAATTATACCAGCAATTAAAGAGCAGTTATGGGGGAGTAGCATCCCTGGATCCCTGGGACTAAGCAATAGGCAAAAGGGGGGGAGTTAGACCAAAGGGGGAGCTGAAATGGGACACAGGATAAAGTCGGGAAGGGACGGGGGGGGGTGAGGGTGGAGGAAGAGGAAGAGAGGTTGAGGCAGGAGAGAAAACAGAAAGGAGAGGTGGAAGGTGAGAGTCTAGGGGAGGCATTTGACAAAGGGTAAGATTTTGACAACGGAGGCAGTGACATATGCATGATAAGGGGAATCACTGGAGGAAGAAGTCACAGGAACTGTTAGACACCAGGTACAGTTTTAGCAGGTGCTTGAACTGGCCAAGTTTAGGCAAAGAAGATCCATCAAAATTCAAGGAACTGAACCAAACAGGAGCTCTGTAGGAGAAGAATCGTTGACCTTGGGTAGTCCGGCATCTGGGGACATGGAGTAGTTGGTTGACAGATGAATGAGTGTGCTTGGAACTGCATGAAGGTGTCAGTAGTGCTGCAGACTCAGGAGAAAGTAGGCCAAGGAGCGCTTTTTTGGCAAGTAAGCAGGTTTGATATTTAATCCTACTACTAAGCTGTAGCCAGCCAGTCTGTGCGTAAAGTTCACAGGTATGCGTCAGGTGGTCAAGCCTGCATGCCTTATTAAGTGCTACAGTTATCCTTCAAGTGAGGGGGGGCAGAGCCATAAATACCAAGGCCATAGTCTATGATAGAGAAAATGGGAGCTATGGATAGCCAGTTCGAGGCTTCAGGAGTTAGATTATGCTTATGCCAATAGAGGAGTCCAGTTTTTATATTTATGGCCTTAGCTACATTCTCGATGTGCTGGGCAAAGTTGAGGTGGCTATCCAAGGTAACCCCCAGATATTGGAAATGCTCCACCAGATCAAGTGGAACACCAAGTTGGTTTTTAATATTGAGGGCGTGTGCTTTAAACTTACTGTGCGAGGTGCTGAACATCATAACCTTCGTTTTTTTTGTAGTTTAATACCAGTTTCTGGTCACAGAACCATTTTTCGACTTCCTCAAAACTGAGATGAAGGTGATATTCAAGAAGAGCAGGGTTAGGTTGGCTTGAGAATATGTCAACATCATCTGCATACAAAATTATTCGTTGATGGCAACAATGCAGCAGGTTATTTATGAAAATACTGAACAGGAGAGGGCCAAGGATGGATCCTTGAGGCACGCCTGAGCATACATTCTGCCGATTGGAGGTGACACTGGAGATTTTTACCATTTTACAGTGATCCTCCAGATAGCTTTTAAACCAGTGCATAGAGCCAACAGAAAGCCCTACTGAGGTTAGCTGTTTAAGTAGTAATGCATGGTTCACCGTATCAAATGCCTTTGTTAAATCTATGAAGGCTGCACCAACAAGACTCCCTTGGTCGAGCGATTGATGAACGAACCCAGTGAATTCCAGGAGGGTAGCTGTTGTACTGTGCCCTTTCCTGAAGCTGTGCTGCTGGGGGCACTGGATGGAGTATTTTTCAAGGTGGTCAATTAATTGGTCTGCAACTATACGCTCCAGGACTTTTGACAGAGGGGGAGGATTGAGATCGGTCTGTAATTGGTGTGAAGGGTGCGGTCCCCAGATTTGTGTACTGGAGTTGTCAGAGCAGTTTTCCATCTAATAGAGAACTGAGATTGGCTTGGTGATAGGTTGAAAATCTTAGTGATGGGAGCTAATACTTCATCAAGGGTAAGTGCGATCAGCTTTAGGTCAAGGGAGTTGCTACTGTGCCATGACTTACCCAGGACCTTGTGTAGGTGCCTTTTAACCAAGGAAACTGATACTTTCTTACAGTAGAAGGGAGGGTTAGTGTTGCAACTACCGGGAGGCACATGAAGTGAGTCTTCTTGCTGCACCGTGGATGTAGAGGAGTGTGAGTCATCAAAGAAGTCCCGGGGGAGGACACTACTCAGATCAGAAAAAGCATTGTTGAAGATATTTGCAATATTGAGAGGGTCCATAGTTGGTACTCCATCAATGTTGAGCACTGATGGTGCCACCTTTGGGATCTTGCCAGGGAGACCGGGGAGTGGTCGCTTAGAGAGTCAGGGTGTACAACAACATTCAAGATGTGATCAGGATGGTTGGTGAGGATCCAGTCGAGAAGGGTGCAAGTCCCCATTCTATAGTTGCACCTAGTATGAGAGTTAACATTTGTGATAGGTGTAGAGTAGATAGAGAGTCTTTGGATGAGCTATTGGCGAGCGAAAGCCAGTTTAGATTTAAATCACTCAGAAATATGGTCTCAGAGGTGAGTGGGTTACTATGGATATACTCCAGGAGGCTGTGTAGGCCAGCTTCAGGATTTTTTGGTGGCACATATATTGAATACACTGTCAGTGCTTTGTTACGGGCCCTGAGAAGTATTTTAACAGCAAGCGCTTGGGATAGGCAATCGAGGTTTGACATAGGAACAGCGTGCCCCAAGAGTGTGTCCTTCAGGTAGATAATGCACCCTCCTCCACACTTAGATTGCCTGTCCAGCTTGAAGATGTTGCAGCCTGGCAGGGTTACGGCCGAGTCAGGAACTGACAGGGATAGCCAGGTCTCTACAACAGACAGTATGTCAGGTTTATGTTGAGTTATCCAGGCCAGCAGGCTGTCTATTTTCAGGAGAAGGTTGCATATATTTGCTGACATCATAGAGATAGTCCCCTGCTTTCTCAGGGTGACAGTGTGTTTGTTTCTGGAGAGGCCAGGGTTAGGGTGGACACTGCCGGAAAGAAGCAGCAGTAGTAATAGGATGAGCCAGAGTAGGTGTCTTTGCTTGAGTTTATTAAGCAGTTTAAAGGAGCACTTTTTAGCCCATCTCACCCTTTTATCAATAATCAGGAGAGGGTATCCAGTTGGGGTAGCAGAGTTGGCCTGGCCGGAGTGACCTGCAGCGCCAGCCCACTCAAATCGTCGCGATAGAAGCAAGAATGAATGAATTCTGAAGCAGGAATGGGCACATGCTCAATAGGTATGAACCAAGAGGATATAACAAGAACCAGAATCATAACATGAAACTCAAAATGCAATCCAAAGTTTAATAAACTAAACTAAAAGAAGGCAAAAAGCAGAGCCCTCTTCTGAAGGTTATCTGGGGAGGAAGGGTGGGAGCTTACTGATGCTAAAGGACACCTTGGAAGAAAGAAGATTCTACGGTGAATAATTTTTTCTTCTCACCCCAGGGTCCTTTAGCATCAGTGACTATATGCAGACTACAAAGCAGTGCAGTTGGGAGGCGGATAGAGAACCTACTTAGGAAAGAGGATCTGCAGAACCGCCTTGCCAAATTTGGCATCAGATCTAGACTGTACATCCAAGCAATAGTGCTTAGTGAATGTATGTATAGTCCTCCAAGTAGCTGCTTTGCAGACGTCTAGCAAGGGTATGTCTCTTGTGGCAGCAGTGCCCCTAGTAGAATGGGCCCTGAGCCCCTCAAGGGGTTGCTTACCTGCCTTGTCACAGCATAATCTAATACATGAGACTATCCAGTGAGAGACAGTTCTCTTAGTGGCTGGTTTTCCTCTACCCACTTCCCCACAGGTGAGGAATAACTGTGTGGACGGGCCCCCTGAACTGCTTGGTGTGTTCCAGATAGTAAAGCAGGGCCCTTTTGACATCCAGACTGTGGAGCTTCTGCCCCCCGGAGTGGATTTCTCAGTAAAGAACACAGGTAAGGTGATGGACTAGTTGAGGTGAAACTCTGAAACCACCTTAGGCAGGAATTTTCTGTTCGTCCTGAGCTCTATCTTATCCCTGTGAGGGACAATGTAGTTGGGCTCAGTGCAGAGAGCATGTAACTCTGAAATCCTTCTTGCAGAGGTAATTGCTACTAGAAATATAGTTTTCTGAGTGACATACTTGAGGTGAGCCATAGCCATGGGTTCAAAGAGTGGCTCCATGAGCTTGGCAATACAGAGGTTCAGACTCCAAGGAGGGACAGGTTCCCTAGCTGGAGGCTGGACATGGAGAAGACCTCTGAAAAACTGTTTAAACACCGGCTGGGAAAACAGATTTAGTCTTCCCAATAGAAAGATTAGTCGAAACAGCAGCCAGATGAAGTTTCAAGGAAGAAGGCCTCAAGCCTGAATCCTCTATGAGCACTACATAACCCAAGAGGTTCAGAACTGAAGCCTTAAGAGGATTAATTTGCTTTTCTTGCACCAAAGGGAAAACCTCTTCCATTTGGCTGCATAATTCTTTTTGTACTAGGCTTTTTGGCCATCCTCAGGATTTTCAGAACTTGTTCAGAGTACTGAGTGGCAGGACACTAACTATTCAAGAGTCAGGCTTTGAGGTGAAGTGGTTTCGGATCTAGATAGGTCACCCCTGTCTGAGGGAGAGTCAGGATGAAGTGACAGAGGGGGAGACGAATGAGTTTGCTGCAAGACAGGGTTAACAATAGGGGATACCAGGCTTGCCTTGGCCAGTCTGGCATCACCAGAATCACTGTTGCAGGCTGAGCCTTGAGCTTTAGCAAGACTCTGAAAATCAGAGAAAAGGGAGGAAAGGCATAACGGAACTTTCCTGCCCGATCCAGAACTACAGCATCTGTAGGGAGAGTCCCCAGGGCTGGAGGCCTGCAGCAATATAAAGCAAGTTGAAGGTTTACGTGAGAGGCAGAAAGATCCATTTCTGCTGTGCCCCACCTTCTGAACACTGTGGCCAACACCTGCTTGTTCAGACATCATTTGCTGTGGCCCTGGTTGATGTGACTGACAGCATCTGCCAGAGTGTTGTCCTTGCCTGGAAGATGTATGGCTGATAGGCTGACTGCCAGAGAGTAGTCCAAGCTCCAAATTTTCATAGCTTCCAGACAAAGAATGCTGGACCTTGTGCCACCCTGCTTGTTTATGTAGAACATTACAGTGGTGTTGTCTGTCCTGATCTGAACTGTGTGACCCTTTATCTGTGAGACAAACGCCTTGAGAACCAGATAAATGGCTCAGAGTTCCAGCAGACTGATGTGAGCCTGTGACTCCTGTGGAGTCCAGGAGTCACTGACAGAAGTACTGTCCATGTGAGCTCCCTATCCAAGCAGAGAAGCATCTGTAGTAATGATGCTTGAAGGGAGGGTGCTTGGAAGGAAATTACTACTGAAAGGTTGGTAACTTCCTTCCACCAGTCCAAAGACTGAAGGAGTTGTTTTGTAACTGGTACCAGTTTGGACAGTGAATTTTTGTTTTGGGACCAGTGGAAACTTAGGTGCTGCTGTATGTCCTTCATTCTGAATCTGACTTCTGGAACTATGGCTGTCATAGATGCCATGTGTCCTAGGAGTTTTAAGAAGTGTCTGGCTGGTCTGGGCTGGCCCAGGACAAAAGAACTGGCCACTGACAGAAAACTTTGAATTCTTTCCAAAGGAAGGAAAGCTCTACTCTGCAGGGTGTCCAACTGCGTTCCTATGAATGTAAGGAGTTGTGCTGGCTCCAGGTGGGATTTCTTTTGCCTTATTAGAAATCCTAAGGAGTGCAGAGTGCCTCCTGTCAGGGAGAGGGCCTCCTCCACTTGAAGAGGGGTTTTTCCTACTATGATCCAGCCGTCCAGGTAAGGACAGACTGAAATCCCCTTTTTCCTTAGATGCGCTGCCACAACAGCCAGACATTTTGTGAACACTCTTGGTGCAGATGTCAGGTCAAAGGGCATGGCTGCAAACTGGTACTGTCCTGAAGGAAGTTTGAACCTCAGAAACTTTCTGTGGGACTCCCTTATTGGGATGTGAAAATAGGCATCTTTGAGGTCTAGAGAGAGGCTAGCCAATCTCCCTGCTGCAGAGACTGGATCACCATTTTTAGGTTGGCCATTCTGAATTTGGATTTCAGAAGATGCTTGTTCAAGTATCTGAGGTCTAAAACAGGTCGCCAATTCCCATTTTTCTTCTGTGTCAGGAAGTATCTGGAGTAGAGACCTTTGCCCCTTTGATGGGAAGGTACTCTCTCTATCACCCTTGCTTCAAAAATGTGTTTTACCTCCAGCTCCAGCAGGATCTTTTCTGTTGGAGTTAGAGATTTGGATAGCTGGGATCACTTGAGGGCTGGCATCTTTTTGAACTGAAGGGACAGGCCCTTTTCCACTACCACAAGGACCCACGAGTCTGTTGTAATAAGGGTCCAGGACTGGAGGTAGTGGAAGAGCCTGCCCCTCCAGGCAGAGGGGAGGCAACATGAACTGAGGAGTCAGGGCTTTTGCTGGGTGGCAGGAGCAGGGGTAAAGGTAGCTCTCCTCTGACCTCTCCTGCCTCTTCCTCTGAAATAACCCCTGAACTGAGAGAGGTCGAATTGAGAAGGAGGGGGATAATAAGGCCTATGGAAGTATCCCCTGCCTCTATTTCCCCTCCCTTGGGTCTTCTGAGGAGCAGAAGACTTCACTTTGGAAGAAGTGCTCTGATAGGTTGTTTTGTATTTATCAACCTTTTTCATGTATTTCTCAGTTCTGGAATCAAATAGCACATTTCTGTCACAGGGGAAAGTCCATGGCTTTGGACCAAGTGTCCTGCATCAGATTTGTTGTTCTTAGCCAAGCAAAACACGTAAGAGAAACAGCCTGGGCCATTACCCTAGAGGCTGCATCACTGCTATCATCTGCCATATGGAACGGGTACTTAGTGGCTTCCAAGGCAGTTTTAGCCGTTTCCACCAAATCATTTGCCATAGAGTCAGAGCCCTGTTTGACTATGGCTAAGACCGAATTCCATAGAACCTTTTGATACTTGGCTATGTAAGCCATGTATGAAGCCAGGCGAAGGAGAAGGAAGGCAGCAGTATAAGTCTTTCTGACAATAAAATCTAGCCTTTTAGAATCCTTTTCAGAAGGCTGAGAGGAAAGAGGGACTCCTGCCTTGTCACATGCTGCCTGTTGCACCACTCCCTCATGACTGGGGCGCACAAACAGAAACTCTGTGTCTGATTTTGACAACTGATATTTCCTATCTAGTCTCTTCTCGACCCTTGGCAGAGATGTGGGAGTCTGGAGAAGCTTCATAGTGTTTTTTCTCAAGGACTTATACATAGGAAGAGCTAGCTTTTTGGGGGGGTGGGTAAACCAATCATCTCTCTATAATCCAGGTCTTCCTCCTCCTCCTCCTCCTCCTGGTTGGACTCTTGAGAAGGGAGGTCAATATTTTCTACCATATGCTACAAGAAAGTAAACATGGAGGAGGTATCCTCCTGGTCTGAAGGGGATGCCCCAAAATAAGGATCAAGTGGCACGTCAGGTTGTGGGATCTTTCCCTCTGAAATGTCATCTGGGGCATCATAAAAATCATCCTGATCATCCCCTTTGTCAGCCCCTGTATCAGAGGGAGCTGCAGAAGGGGCCTGCCTAGGAAAGACAAAGACACTAAAAAGAGACCCCCGTGCCCTGTATAGTTTGGTATAAATGCCATGCTTTCACCATATCCTCCATGGATGGTAAGTCCCCTTGTATATCCTGAGGTATACCCTCCTGGGGTTCAATGTTTTTGGATTTGTCTTTATGTTTTCTAGCAACCGCAGCTTCACCCTTAGCACCACTTGGAGGTGCAGTGGTAGTTTTCTCTTTACATAACTTTTTTTCGGCCACCTCATCAGTGACTTATTCAGGCTTCCTTTTTGAACTAGGCACTTCATCAGCACCTTTTGAATTTTTAGATTTAGGAACTTCATCAGCCTCTTTTGAAGCCTTATTTTTAGCAGGCACTTCATCAGCACCTGATTTTGTGTTCCTTAGTTTCAAAGACACTTCATCAACACCTGTAATAGGCTTAGATTTAAAGATGCCTCATCTGCACCTTGATTATTTTTACTCTTTGAAGGCCCCTCATCGGTAGTCTTGGGTCTGTGTTTGGGACCAGATGAAGACCCTTCTGCCATTTCGCTAAGACTTTCAGCTCTATTTCCTAAAGTTTTTGTACAACATTTAGACCACAGAACACAGTAATGATCTGGACCTAAACACTTTAAACACAGGTCATAAAATACAGGTTACTCACCTGTAACAGGAGTTCTAGGAATGGTATATGTTGTTCATCCACACTGTCTGGCGGGTTCCTTGCCGCTTTAAATCTTGCTGGAAGGTCTTCAAGCTGGCTCCTCCCACCCGCCTGGGTGGTAAAACTCTCGGCTCCGCCCCATGACGCCAGATCTAGCCCGCGGGAAGCCAGGTTGTGCATCGAAGCCAGGAAGGCCGGGTGGGTCGTGTGAATGAACAAAATATACCATTCCTAGAACTCCTGTTACAGGTGAGTAACCTGTATTTCTAGGGACATGGATATGTTCATCCACACTGTCTGGCAGACTCCTAGCAGTTCTCCGGGAGGAGAGGCAAGGCACACACCCCCTACTTAGGAAATAAAGACTGGAGAACTGAGGCCCCAAAACCAGCATCCCGGCGTGACTCAAGGTCGATGTGGTAGTGGGTAATGAAGGTGTGTGCTGACTTCCAGGTAGCAGCCCTGCAGATTTCCTGGATAGGGACGTCCCTGTAAGCAGCCACCAATGCAGTGGTATGGCGGGTAGAATGAGCTCTTATCCCTCTGGGAGACGCCATGCCTGCCAACCTATAGCAGAGATCTATGCAGGAGGTGACCCACCTGCCTATCATCCACTTGGCTGCAGGTCTGCCAGGTGCGGCTTCAGTGTAGGTGACAAACAGCTGGCGAACCTCTCCCCGAACTTCAGCCGTCCGCTCCTTGTAATAAGCGAGTGCTCTTCTAGGGTCCAAAGTATGGAGCCTATATTCGGCCTCCGAGGTGTGACTGGGGTAGAACACTGGCACAGTCAATGCCTGGTTAAGGTGAAACTCCGACACCACCTTCGGAAGAAATTTTGGGTGGGGGCGCAGGACAACCTTGTCCCTGTGGAAGACCAGATAAGGAGACTCGATGGAAAGCACCTGGAGCTCTCCCATCCTTCTGGCTGACGTGATAGCCACCAAGAAGGCGGTCTTCCACGACAGGTGAGAGATGTCACACCTGTGCATCAGTTCGAATGGCTTGCCCATGAGCTTAGCCAATACCAGCAGTAGATTCCACGGAGGTGGAGGTTCTCGCACCGGAGGGGATATGTGATCAAGGCCTTTGAAAAAGCACCCGACCACCTTCTCCTGTGCCACCCGACTGCTTCCCGGCCCGTGCCCGGTAAGCAGAGATGGCTGCCAGGTGCACCTTAAGGGTCGCCGACCTAAACCCTCATGAGAAAGGGACCAGAGGTAGTCCAAAATGCTTGCCAAGGAACAGGAGGAAGGGTCCAGGCCCTTGCCCTGACACCAAATGGAGAATCTCTTCCATTTGAAGGCATAGCACTTTCTGGTCGACTCCTTATGGGACGCCTCAACAATGTTGAGGACCTCGTCGGAAAGACCCAAGGCCTGGAACTCTAGCCGCTCAGGAAGCAGGCCATCAGGTGCAGAGATTGAAGGTCCGGAGGGAATACCTTCCCCTGATTGACTGAGATCAGGTCCGGGCAGGCTGGAAGCCGCCTCGGGAGCCTGGAGCCGAGACTGAGGAGATCTGGATACCAGAACTGGCGAGGCCAGTCTGGGGCTACCAGAATCACCTGTGCCTTGTCCTCCTTGCCTTGAGAAGCACCTTGTGGATCAAGGGAAATGGGGAAGAGCAGAAGGGCCCGAGGGTCCACGGCCTCGAAGGCATCCCCCTGCAGCGAGCCCTGCTGAGGGGGGGTGGGCATGAAACAGTCTCAGCTTTGCATTCTCCCTGGAGGCAAACAGGTCCACCTGAGGCATGCCCCAGTGAGAGAACAGATCTTGTACTACCTCCGGCAGGAGAGACCACTCGTGGGACGCAGCCCCTATCCAGCTTAGTGCATCGGCCAGAATGTTGGAGGCTCCTGCCACATGGATGGCAAGGAGATCCGCCTCCAGGCTGTGCACGAGTGACCAAATGTGGAGAGCTTCCCTGCACAGAGGCATGGAGCGCATCCCGCCCTGGCGGTTTAGGTAGTACATGGTAGTGGTATTGTCCGTCTGGACCTGGACCACTTGACCCCGTAGAAACGGAGCGAAGGCGGTGAGGGCTAGACGAACCACTCAAAGCTCCAGCAGGCTGATGTGACATCGAGACTCCTGAGGGGACCAGAGGCCGTGCGCTCTGTGCTCCCCTAGATGGGCACCCAACCCATCAGAGGCGATCGGTCGATAGAGAGACCGTCGGCTCGGGGCGGACGAACGGGATGCCCTCCTGCAGATGTGCTGGAATGGTCCACCACTGGAGGGCGTTCCACATCCCCTGGGTCACTGTCACTAGCTGATCCAAGGGATCGGAGTGCTGTGACCATTGGCTGGCCAGCCCCCATTGAAGGGGACGCATGTACCAATGGGCCCAACGGACCACGCTGGTGCATAGGCCGCCATGAGGCCCAGGAGGCACAGAAAGTCCCGGACAGGGCACAATTGCCCAACCTGAAATGATTGGGCAAAGGAGGAAAGAACCTCGGCCCCGTCCGCCGGGAGCCGTGCTCTGGCTCGTAGAGAGTCGAGCTCTGCCCCAATGAATTGTATCACCTGCTTTGGCACGAGTTCGACTCTGGCCTCGCTTGATAAGGAGGCCAACCTGAGAGCAAACCTGAGAGGCCAGATCTCTGGACCGCCCACCTCCATTCTGGAGGAGGCTGCAATCAGCCAGTCGTCCAGGTAGGGGTACACCCGGACCCTTCGGGCCCGCAGGAATGCTGTCACCACTGCCATGCATTTGGTGAAGACCCTGGGAGCTAGGGAAAGGCTGAAGGGCATGGCCCAGAACTCATAGAGGGATCCCTCTGCCCTGAAGGGGAGGAATCTCTGGTGGGACGGACGGATTGGGACATGAAAGAACGTGTCCTGGAGGTCCAGAGAACAGAACCACATGCCTCATTCCAAGGATGGAATTATCTGAGCCAGAGTGACCATCCTGAAGGTTCGAGACCTTAGGAACCTGTTCAGGTCGTGCAGGTCTAGAATGGGGCGCCAGCCCCGCCTGTTTCGGGACCAGGAAGTACCTGGACACAAACCCCGGGTCTGGTGGAGGATCTGCCACCTTCCTGATCACCTCTTTTTCGAGGAGCAGGGCGATGTTGGCTCGGTGAGCCAAAAGAGAGGCCGCGGACCCTGTAGCCCCCCAAGGGGCGTCGGCTCGGAAGGGTGGGGCCTGCTCGAACTCCAGGGGCAGGCCCTTTCCTACCACCTCCAACACCCAGCGGTCCGTGGTGATAGCGGACCAGGCGGAAAGGAAGTGGCGGAGCCGTCCCCCCACGGGGGGAACCCAGGGGGGAGTGACGAGGCTGGGGCGACACCCTCAACCCGTCCACTGGGCAGGCTTGAGGAGAGACCGGCCGAGGGACCTCCTGGGCCTTTCCTCCCTGCTTCCTGTTAGAGGAAGCTGCAGGCTTGGCTTGGGATGCTAAGCGCGAGCCTGCTGGCCCTGATGCTGGTGTTGTTGGGCCGGACGTGCCGCAGGCGCAGAAGGGCGAAAGGACTTATGTTGTTGACGACGGCCCTTGTCCTTCTGGGCAGAGGTGACCGAGTCCAGGGTAACATTGGACTTTTCGATCCGCTGGAGGTGGCCTTCCACTCCAGGGCCGAACAGGTCAGTACCCAGGAAGGGGACATCCACCAGTTTATGCTGGGTATCTGCCGTGAAGGTGGATATCCTCAGCCATGCTCTGCGGCGCATGGCCACTGCAGCCGCAATTGATCTGGCACAGGAGTCTCCAATGTCCAGAACTGTTTGGAGCTGCTGTTTTGCCACCGCTTTTCCCTTGGTCCCGCACCTGCTTGACCGTGGTCTGCAGGTCGGCCGGAGATGAGGGATCACCTATCCAGGGAGCCCATGAGGGCGTGGAAGAAGTGTGCCATCAGCACGGCGGGAGCTGGCCTGGCGGAGGCTGAGGGAGGACGTAGCGACACCTTGCGCCTGCATAGTCCAGCTTTATTGACTCCTTGTCGGGGGGCTTATCCACATCCTTAGTGTTCCCGGAATGCCGGAAAACGCTATCGGTGACCAACCCCTCTGCAGAGGGGTGCTCTGAAAAACCGGACAAAGAGCCGGTAGGACCAGACACTTCTTGGCCATCCTGGTCAAGGCACAGGACAGAAAGCCGCTGCTGCCAAAGCTCCAAGGTTGGGCTAACAATGGCTTCAGCCACTGGAAAGGCCTCCGTGGGTAATCCCCCAGTCCAGTATCTCCGCTAGATACTGGCCCGCTGGATACGGGTCGAGCTGCATCCCGGTGGACTCCGAGATGAGCCGAAGCAGACCCATAAAAGACGATGGGCTCTCGTCCATCGACTGCCCCCCGGAGGACTCCAGGTCAAGGGGCCTGGAAAACAGGGAGTAGTCGTCGGACTCTGAGGAGTCCGCAAAGAGCTGCCTGTGGCCTGAGCCACCCTCCAACTGCTGAGGACGGTCGGGAGTGAGGGTGACCGACAACCTGTGGCACAGACCATAACCCGACCGAGAGTCCTTGGTCGGCACCCCCGATTTTGGTTGTGGAGGCGGAGGTTCCACCACAAATCGGTGAGGCAGCTGGTTTCAGTCGAACAACCGGCCCAGGCATGGGCACCTCGACTACAGCAAGGGGTTGTTTCGGCCATTCGGGTGACAGCCACTTGATGGCCGGGGAAGGCAACGGCGTTGGCTTGTTCCCGGACAAAAGTAACTGCTGCCACATTAACTCCTCGTAGCATCAACGCAATTTGCGCTGAAGCCTCCCCTCTTCCGAGGAGGAAGACGAGGACGGAAGCGGCGCCTGCCGCTACTCGGTGCCGAGACAGAGACCGCCAATGTCAGTAGGGATCGCTAGACCGCAGAGACAAGGTCCAGACCGAGACCTCGTGTTTCCGAGGGCAGGGCTGGGAAGGGGCTGGGACACCGCTTCTTCCCTCGCTCGAGCCTTAACCGGGGACTCCGCACGGGAGGCGCAGGCAGTCTCGGTCTCCACCGGGGAACCGTGAAGAAGGGTTGTCGGTTCACCAGTCGACAGCCCGTCCGGACGGGTTGAGAAAATCTCGACTCGGCCGACGGGTGTCTCGGCCGCTGACCTGACGGGACACCATGAAGCCAGTGGCCTTATCCGCAACCTCGACCGAAGTCAAGTGTCGACTGTCCGGGGAAGGGGACCTCTCCCACTCCCATGAACGCCGACGGTGGGACTTACCTTTCGAGTCCTTCTTTTTGGACCGAGAAGAGTGTCCCGATGGCTCCTCTCCCTTCGTGGAAAGGGATTGGCAAAGCTCCTTAAAAGAAGCTGTGTAGGAGGATCCCAGAGAGAGTGGGATAAATGCCGCAACCGAGGAAGATGAAGATTCGGCCTGGGCCGCCTCCTCCTCCTCCTCGAGGGCGATCATCTGCTCGAGTTGCTCAGCCGAGCCAGCCTCCGCGGACACCGCCCAACGGGCCTCCTTGGACTTCCCCAGTGGGTAGTGCTTCTTGGGGCGCCCAAGCTGTAACCAGGCAGTGCGGTCTTCCAGGACGTTAGCCGAAAACAAACGGCATAACTCGCAGGCCTGCAGGTCATGATCTAGGCCAAGGCAGTAGACGCACGTGGAGTGCGGATCCGTCCTGGACATTTTCTGCCCACATGGGCACCGCCGAAATCCAGGAGTCGATTTGTCCATCACAGCTGCGAGGGAGTAATTAGACTGAAGTCTTGAAAACTTTAGAATTAGTTTCGGGCGAACCGAAGAATTAGGATCCAGTCTATACGCACAGCGTTAAGGAGGGAACCTGAGCTTCCAAGCGGTAAGGAAGATCTGGCGTCATGGGGCAAAGCCGAGAGTTTTACCACCCAGGTGGGTGGGAGGAGCCAGCCTGAAGACCTTCCAGCAAGATCTAAAGCGGCAAGGAACCTGCCAGACAGTGTGGATGAACAACATATCCATGTCCCTAGAATATCAGCTTTAGCTAGTATTCTTTGGCAGTTTATACAATTTTTAAAACCTTTGGGTCCAGTCATTTTCTTAGGGATTTCTGACATGCCAGTTTACAGAAAACCCTGTACTTAGAAAGTTCAATAAGTGAAATGTATAGGTTAGCGGTCAGTTCCCTCGCGGTAAAGAATTGCGACTTTTCTGAGGTAAAAAATAAAGAAATCATTGATTCCCACTTAAAAATAGGGAACCACGATAAAAATAAAGTGAAATAAACCATTAAAACACTAGACTCAATAACTAAAAGTTATAAAAAATAACGAAAAAAGGAACTGCGTGGAACCAAGAAAAAAACGTGGTTCCTGGGAACCAAGGGGAACCACTAAAAACTTACAGAAAATATTCTGCACACTATAAAATGTAAAGAAACAAAGATAATAGCTACCAAGTACAAGAAAAAGGAATTTTCTTGACTGAGAGAGAGTACTTCGGAGGCAGTGTTGCTTAGTCAGGCAGAGAAAAAATCCTGGAGCCTACCCTCATTCGGCCTCTCTAGCACTTAGCCTGTTGCTTTCTGATTGGCTAATTCATAAACTCATTACCATAATCTACACCCTCTGCGGCAGTACTACCTAGTCAGCTCACTGCATATCGTTACTGATGCTAAAGAACCCCTGAGTGAGAAAAAAAACACTTATGCTGGGTGTCAAGAGTTCTGAGCTTGAAATCGAGATCAGAGGAGATATGGTAATGCTGAACAGGGAAGGCGGGGGAGAAAGCAATTCATACCTTCTTAGGTGTTAAAAAAGGATTAACAAGACAGAGGAATTTGAGAGGGACATGCCTGGGTAAGATCAGGCTTGACCATCCCAACTAAGCGGCTGGCACTTCCAGGGATGTCCCCTTTAAGCAACTGTGGTTGCCACAGAGTTAAATAGCCAGATGAGTTTGTGGAATTCGGGAGGGGCCTTAGTCAAGTAGCACGCCAGATGAGTTTGTGGAATTGGGGAGGGGCCTTAGTCAAGTAGCACGCACGGTAACCTTCTCGGAGGTGCTACCCGTCTATGGCATAGGAGAGGCTAGGGTGTTCCGTACCATGGGATTCAATCAGTGGTTGAAAAACTGGTGTGGAGCTCAGGGATTTGGCTTCATTGGGACTGGGGTCCACCTGGAGTGATGCAAGCCCATACTGGCACGATGGGTTGCATCTGTCCGGGAGGGAACCAGGATCCTAGGTGATAGGTTTAAATGCTTCATTGGCAAGCTTTTAAACTAGCCAAGGGGAGGCACTGGAAAGGAGCAGGAAAGTTCCAGCCCCCAAACAATCACGGTAGTAAGTGTGGCAAACACCAACATAGAGGTGTCACAGGAGAAGGGCAGGGGTAAATGGAGAAAGTGACAAAGGCAAGAAGGACAGGATGGGGCAAGGTAAGGCCATCAGGAAATGGAGGGTACGAGTACCAATGTTCGTAGTCTGGGCAACAAGCTCCCTGAGCTGGTGGCCTTAATGGAAGAGGGATGCCTGGATATCGAGCAGTCACAGAAACATGGTACACAGAGAACCATGACTGGGATGTTAACATACCAGGGTACATAACTTACAGGAGAGACAGGCAGGGGAGAAGAGGGGAGGAGTAGCTCTCATGTAAAGGAAGGGATAAAAGCAACTGAACAAAAGAGTGAACAGGGAGGAGAGGAGGCACTGTGGGTCACCTTGGAGACTGGAAAGGGCACCAATCCAAGACAGGGTTGTGTACAGACCCCCATGTCAGGGGGAAGGAATGGACAAGGATATGATGGAAGGCATTCTTAGAATGGCAGAGAAAGGGGAGATACTGTTGATGGGAGACCTGAATATGCCGGATGTTAACTGGAGCACATTTGCTGCAGCCACATCCAAGAGCAGGGCCATTCTTGACGCCCTACAGGTGTCAGGCATTAGACAGCTAGTTTCGGAACCCACTCGTGAGGGAGCAATCTTAGACCTCGTACTCTCAAACGGGGGCAGTGAGAGGATCTCAGATCTAGAAGTGGGTTGCCATCTGGGGACAAGTGACCATCAAACAGTGTGGTTCACGCTAAACTCAGCTACAGAGTCAAGCCATACAAAAGTGAGGGTACTGGACTTTAGGAGGGCTGACTTTGGCAAGATGGGAGAGTGCCTCAGAAAGCACTAGCAAACAGGCTAGAAGGAGGTGTGAGCAACAATGGGAATTATCAAAACTGCCATCACAGAGGCAACAAGCCTTGTGTGAAGCAAATAAACAAATCAAAATGAAAGAAAAGCCACTATGGTTCTCAAGAGAGGTGGCTGTGAAAGTCAGGAAGAAAAAGATAGCATTCCGGAAGTATAAGGAAACACAGAAGGAGCAGGACAGAGAGCTGTACCAGTTAAGGCAGAAAGAAGCAGGAGGGAAGTCAGAATAGCAAAGGCCCAAACTGAGGAAAAGATAGCCAACTCAGTTAAGAAGGGGGATAAAACCTTTTATAGGTACATCAGCGAGCGTAGAAAGACAAAGGGAGGGATAGTGAGGCTGAATAGAATGAACGGTGGGTGGGCAGAGGGGACAGTGAAAGCAAGAATACTGAACGAATATTTCAGCTCAGTATTCACAAAAGAGGAGGGGAAGTGCCTAATCCAATTAACAGAAGCACTCTGATAGGGGGTCGATCCCATCCTTTCACAGAAGAAAGGGTTCTGCAAGAACTCCTAAAACTGAAGGTGGACAAAGCAATGGGTCCTGATGGAATTCACTCAGAATTCTAAAAAATTAAGGAAGGAACTAGTGAAACCACTGGCTACTCTTTTTAATAAATCTGGGAGGATGGTGTGGTACCGAGGACTGGAGGAAGGCGGATGTGATTCCCTTCACAAAAGTGGGACCAAGACAGAGGCAGGAAACTACAGACCTGTCAGTCTGACCTCTGTGGTAGGGAAAGTGATGGAGTCACTTCGAAGGAAAGAATAGTTGAGTACCTAGAGGTCAGTGGAGCACAGGATCCAAGGCAGCATGGGTTCACAGCAGGAAGGTCATGTCAGACTAATCTAATAGATTTCTTTGACTGGGTGACCAAAGTAGTAGACCAGGGAGGGGCTGTGGACATGGCTCACCTAAACTTTAGCAAAGGCATTTGACACAGTCCCACACAAAAGATTATTAGTCAAATTAACCAGCCTGGGAGTGGGTCCCAGGGTGGTAGCCTGGGTAAACATTGGTTGGACAACAGGACACAGAAGGTAATTGTAAATGGAGTCCACTTGAAGAAAGGGCGGTTACTAGTGGGTACATGAGGGTTCAGTATTGGGTCCAGTCCTTTTAATGTCTTCATCAGTGACATTGCAGAGGGACTGGAAGGAAAGATGCCTTTTGCAGATGACACAAAGATCTGCAACAGGGTTGATACACAAGGAGGCGTGGAAAGGAGGAAAAGGGACTTGGCAAGGTTGGAGGAATGGTCAGACGTATGGCAGCTAGGATTCAATGCAAAAAAGTGCAAAATAATGCACCTGGGAAACAAGAACCCAGGGGAAGAATACACAATGGGTGGGGAGGTAGTAACAACAACAAACAGGAAAGGGACCTGGGGTAATCATATCAGATGACCTTAAGGTTAGCAAGCAATGTGAGAAGGCAGTAGGGAGGGCCGGGGTATACTGGGATGTATAGGAGAGGCATCAGCAGCAGAAAACAGGAAGTTGTTATCCTCTGTACAGACAGTTGGTGAGACCCCATCTGGAATACTGTGTCCAGTTCTGAGACCCCATCTCCGCAAGGACATAGACAGGATAGAGGCAGTCCAGAGGAGGGCAACTAAAATGGTGCAGGGTCTGCAAGAGAAGCCAGATGAGGAGAGACTAAAGGAGCTTAATATGTATACCCTTGAGGAAAGAAGGGAGAGGGGGGACATGATAGAAACTTTCAAGTACCTCAAGGGAATCAACAAAGTCCAAGAGGGTAGCATCTTTCAGAAAATGAGACTTGCAAGAACAAGGGACACAATTTAAAGATAGAAGGAGGGCGGTTCAGGGGCAATGTGAGGAAGTATTATTTCACAGAGAGGGTAGTGGATGCATGGAACAGCCTTCCTGAGGAAGTTGTGGGGTCTAAAACTGTGGGAGAATTCAAGAATGCATGGGACAGACATAAGGCAATTCTTGTGGGGGGCAGGAAGATATAAGCTGTTGGTTAACTAGGATCTGCGGCCTATCCTGTAGGTAGGGAAATGGGCAGACTAGATGGGCCTAGTGGTCCTTATCTGCCATCAAAGTCTATGCTTCTATATGATCAGTTCCTGGTGGGATGTCCTAGTAAAGCGGACATCCCAATTATCCACATCCCGATCAAGTAGCTTGTACTGTATTTTAATGTTCACTCATAACTTTGCTAATTTTCACTTTGACTCCATACTTTCAACATAACCATTTTTCCACACCACCTCATAAACGTGACAGGTGTCATTTTTTAAAATCCTAGATGACACATATTTTTTGCACTTCTGGTGTGAAATGGCATTTCGGCCAATATACTATAAATGCTAGATGTCATGTTTATAAGGGTAGTCATAAATCAACTATCTGGAAAATTTGAGATCAGAATTAAAAAAATATATATATACTTCTATAGATAACAGTTAAGAAACTTTGTGTGTAGAGCCACTCTTGACCTCAGCGGGTGTGTTCTGTGATTCTGTGTCGGAAAGCTGAGTTTGGGGGCAAGCTCAGTGGCACAGCTGGATGGAGTGAAGGTGGAGGGATGGTGCTGTTATGCAGCGCCCCCCCCCCCCAGCAAAGGAATGAAAGCTGCAGGATTGTCCACATGGGCCCGGGTACCATATAGTGAAGACAGCTGTCCTCTTGGCATAGGCCCTGCACTTCTTCACCCATTGGTGGCAGAGGACACTGTACACTGGCTGACAGATGAACTCTCTGCTCTGTACGTCTCTATCTGCAGCCACACAGACGTTCAGGGACCAGAGGACCGTGCACTTCCGCAGCCCATCAGATGGCCCCCTGAATTCCTGATATCCATCGGTGCACTTCTGTAGGTGGACAGAGTCTTCACTTGGTGCAGGACTCAAAAGGACCTGCACATCTGCATCTGTTCATGCAGGTCACAAAGGGACCTACGTGAATTAGAATATGATTCCACTATTCCACAAAGAAAGGAAATTCTTTCCAAAAAACTTCATTAATGCACCAGTTAGGGTTCAACTTAATGCCACAAAAGTAGGAAAATGTGGTGTTAGGGTTGTCAACCATAACTCCCCACCTCCACCCCCACCCCCACTCCCAAGCAGCACAAGGAAAAAGCATTAGAGTTTTTTTGATCTCTGGGGTCTTGGCATACCAGTGGTGGGGTCTTCAACCCTAATGCTCACCTCATTCCCTGAGCAAACAACATCAGACGTGATCTGTGTGAAGAAAGCGAGATTGTTTTTGCACATGCGCCAAGACACAGTTCTCTACCTTTGAAGAGTGTTATCGCTATGAGGCACTGGCTTGCAGCTGTACCTTGTGCTTCGGACTACAGGCTATAGCCTTGGGGGTGGAGGAAACCCCACCACTGATTCACCAAGACTCTGCAGATCAAAATCCCTGATGTCTTTTGCCTTTTGCTGCTTGGGGGGTGGAGGTGGGGAGTTAGGGCTGACAACCCTGGTTAAACAATTGGGGGAAAAGGAAAAAAAAACTGACGCCACATTTCCCTACTTTTGTGGCATTAGGTTGAACCCTAACTGGTGCATTAATTAAGTATTTTGCAAAGAATACAGAGATATATGTAAATGCGTAAAGATAACAAGTGACGACTTTTAGCTAAGTTTCAAGATATCAAGATGATCACCCGTTGGGTACCAAGGAATCACCTACTAAATACATCATAACTGACTTATTGACAACTGACCAACAGCAACAGGACATACCGTATTACCTCATAACAATGCTACCTTGACAACCACTACTTAACACATTCTCAAAGATATTCTGTTCACTGAAACAAGCATAAAAGAGTGAATGAAAAATGAAACCACTTGTTTGCAGCATTATTTATGGAACTTTCAGGCCCTGTTGAATATATTAAATACGAGATGAGCTAATGTAAGATATCAGAAATAGCTTCTTTCATTTTACTTGACATCGCTGTGACCTCACTCGTGAGGTTAGAGTTCAAGTACAATCAAGAAGATATTGCTAGCATCTTACATAAGGTCATCTCATATCAGATACATATATAAATAGCATTACAAAGGTTGCCACTGACTGAAGACAGGAGTGCTGAGAATAAAAATGAATCCAGCACTGCTTCACATCAGTACAAGACAACAGGTCAGGCTTTCACTGATTGGATCCAAATAACTCACCTGCCCTTCTATAGGGTTTGTATCAAGAGTTAAGTTAAATGCTGACATATATAAGACTGTTTACTAATTTTAAAATGTCTATGTGAGGACATCTGTATTTCTTCAGAAGCAGTTTTGTTACCTTGAAGCTGATCTGTCTTGCCAGCTCTTTGGCCTCCTTGTCAGTCTTGCTGGAACTGCTGCCCACGGTCACTGGCACCAGTGCTGTCCGCATACATGCATTACAAACATCACAGGAGAACTCCAGGGATCTGGTTTTAATGCAAATACTGGTTTAAATAGTTTACTTCCACTAATAAATGAAAATACTAGATAAAATGTCACATTCAACAGGGCTCAATTTAAAGCTCTTTGTTGTTTCTGGTATACTGTACATGACTACACCAGTGGATACATTATTTCTGATGTTTACAGGCATACAGATGACGCTATTCTTTTCTATGCAGATAAATCAGAAGTAATGAAATGGTCCTTAATGACCAGGTATCTGCTTCACTAAATCATTTCATAGAAGTACTCGATTCAGAAGCACATCGTTCTTAAAATTTCACTCCGCCCTTTTCTGGCTGGGCTATATCCATGATGTATTTATTAAAAGTGTTCATCAGAATTTTCTGACTTCACAATGCACGTGTTATGACATCCCAGTGCTCACCACACCAACACTCTGTGATGTCATAAATGTAGCAATTGTGAGGTCAGTTGAGGGTGGGAAAAGAGTCTGGAGCATTTGAAATAGACAGTGGAGAACAGCTTAACTTGGTTCAATATTAGTCGTTTCATCTGTATCCTCCTCGCCCTGGGACAAGGCTGAAAATGGGAAGTATTTCGTAGCCCTCCTTCACGGTCAACAAAACCAAATAAAAGAAATAAATAAAATAAATACAAATAATTTAACATGAAATATTTAAAACATTTAAAGTTAAATGCACTTGTTATAAACAATAAGTTTTACTTCAGTATATGAACATACATACGAACATATGAAGAAACCAGCAGAAGAAGGCCATTTGATCTATCTAGTCTGCTCGTATTGCAGGGTCCACAGCTTGAGCTACTGTCCCTGCCCTCCCTTCCCCCTCCTCCCATCCTTCCTACCCATGAGCCTTACCTTCCCCCCCATGCCTATCTCAGCCTCTCTTAAAGTTGTCTACTATCTTCAATGAGATAACCTCTTCCGGCAGTGCATTCTAAGTGTCCACCACCCTCTCTGTGAAGAAGTGCTTCCTGACATCCCTCCTAAACTTCCCACCCTCCAGTTTAATACTGTGCCCCCCTCATGTTATGTTTGCCACTCAGCTTAAAGAGACTCTCCTTATCAATCTTATTTATCCCTTTCAAGTACTTGAAGGTCCCAACCATGTCCCCTCTCTCTCTCTCTTGTCTTCCAGGGAGTACATGTTCAGTGCCCTCAACCTTTCCTCACATGCCTTACTCTGCTGATCCGCTATCATCTTTGCAGCACTCCTCTGGACCTTCTCCAGCAGGTTAATATCCTTTTTGAGGTGTGGGCACCAGTACTGAACTCCATACTCTAGATGCGGCCTTACCAGTGACCTGTACAAGGGCAGTATAACCTCCTCTCTCCTACTACTGATCCCCCTAGATATGCATCCTAGCATCTTGTTTGCTTTTGCTGCTGCTTTCTTGCACTGCGTGGAGTGCTTCAGGTCACTAGTGATCGTCACTCCCAGGTCCTTTTCCTCCTCTGATGCAGATACTCGGACTTCACCCAGGTAGTACTCTGTCCTGGGATTCTTGGCTCCAATATGCATAATGTTGCATTTCTTGGCATTGAAGCCAAGCTGCCAGATCCTGGACCACCTCCCCAGCTTTTCCAGATCTTCCTGTAGGTCCTGTATCCCTTCAGCTGTGCCCACTCTCCCGCAGAGCTTGGTGTCATCCGTGAATAAGAACATTTTGCCCTTAATGCCATCCCCAATGTCACTGATGAAGACTCTGAACAACACCGGCCCCAGCATCGAGCCCTGCGGTACCCCACTGGTTACCCCAGATAACTCTCCCCCCACAACGACCCACTGGGTTCTGTCCCTCAGCCAGTTTTCCACCCATCTGGCCATCTTTTCCCCAACCCCAAGATCCACCAACTTCTTGATCAACCTTTTGTGGGGCACAGAGTCAAAGGCCTTGCTGAAATCAAGATAGAGGATGTCTTCCACTTGGCCCCTGTCTACTGTCTTAGTGACAATAATCAAAGAAGTCAATCAGATTTGTTTGACATGATCTCCCCCCATGACCCCATGCTGCCTCACATCCTGGAGACCATGCTCCTCTAGATATTTTATTTTCATTTTTTATTTATTGAAAAGTTTTGACAGGAGGGCACACTAAACAACAAGTTGCTCGTCTCACGGTGTGTCCTAGGGGAAGGGTAACAGGAGGCAATATTGCATACATAAACTACAAAATACAATCAGGGCCCCGTGTTTACTGTGGCAAAGTGGGCCTACATTCTGCGGCAGGACCTCATACTTTCTGCGGCAGAACAACTGCTGATTCTGCGTCCAATCTGCGGCAGATAAAGTGCGGCTAAACAGCATACCTTGAAAGGGATTAAGTCTTAGTTAACCCTTTGACTGCTTTCGTGCAACCACTATGCTACACTGAAAGTGGAACAGCAGGCCTATTAACAGTATGTAGTCTTATCACAATTAAACTGCAATAACCCAAACCTGGCACAGCCATGGGCATCAGTGTTCTCCTTTAATGAATTTTCCCTCCCACCCCGAATTTAAAGGCTCATCTGTTCTTCTTCTCCTGGAAATTGGTGGCCTTTGCTGTTCTCCCAGGTTATAATCAGAGGAGGGCATACACACACAGCTAAAACTACTCAAAAGGCAAAACCTGCTTGGATTTCTTCTGGTTTATATTTACAGTTAGCAGATATAAAGAGAGACACCAACTTGAAAGACATTTTTTTTCTGATTTTGATCAATGTCCTTTTAGGTTATTATTTTTTTAAACTAGGAATACCCCAACTGCTGTGCAACAAATATGTTGAGTGCAGTGTGCAAATCTGTGTGTTGGTGGGGGACTGTCTTCCTATAGCAGTGAAGGAGGGTATAATTTGCAGTGTCTGTAGGATTTGTTGACTCCTGATTTTTCTTTTGGGGGACACACTAAAAAATACCAGCAAGTCATTCTTATTAAGCTGGAGTAACCTTGGTTAGCATGTTCTCGTCTCATCACTCAGGTGACTATGGTGTTCTTTAGGCAGTGACCCTCATTTTACTTATGTATAGCAGCAATCAAACTCTCCATCTATTTTTTTCCATACCTGCTCGCTCCAGTTCTAGTATACCCTGGTCCCCAACTCTGCTGCAGCTGGGCAACATGACCCTCCTTAAGAACTGAGCTTGATGCCACCACTTAGGCTGCAGGTTCAAATCTGCCAAGAAATTACTCTCACACTTACAGGTACAGAACTGTAGCCCACAAATCAAAACTGTGCTTGACGTCCACCAGTGTGGACCAAGGCCTCAGTCTGGTGCAGCCCTGTGTTTCTGCAATCAGCTTCTCCTCCGATACCTGTCACCACACCGAGATAGACTGCACCTCCATGGACACCACTGAATCTTTTCACTTCTTGACTACAGCTCACCTTTCCAAATTTATCTTCCAAGGATTCAGCATGCACCATGAGCAGCCTCACCATCAAACATTAACATGGCTGTGCTACCCACACCTACACAGCAGCAAATCATAACTGCCATGGACCTAATCAAGCTTTGCCACTCTTGCATCAGTCCCCCTTCCCCCACAATACTGGCAAGACGGAGTTATGTAACAAGAGCCAACACGAGTCAAGATGCCATGCAGCCACTAGCTTTTCGGCTTTCTAGCACACAGCATCAGTTTGCTGCCCCTTCTAATAAGCATGTATGCCATGGCATACTTAACATCTCACTAGATATGCCCTTGCCTTGTGTGAACACATAGCATAGCTAGCATTTCTGCGGCTGTGTGACTGGTTTTCCTGATCTCTGCGGCGAGCACGGATTTCTGCGGTCAGCCCTGATTTCTTCGGCCACTGCTGCAACCACAGAATCGCAGAAAACACGGGGCCCTGAATACAATCAACCAACAGACATTAATACAGTTAAACAGTGATGTGAGACAGGCAGCATCATATCTAGTTACATAGTGCACCGTAATACAGTAATGAACAAATTCATCACAAAATACATACCACCAGATTAGATAGATACAGTTTAAGCAGAGAAGTAAGACATAGTAACAGTATAACAGGTCACATAAGGCACTGAACGTAAGGCAACGTACAATAAGTGCATTAGTGAAGTACATCTGTTGACAATCAGCTAGTCAACCAGTAGAACAGTTGGTGCAATCAATAAGAGTGTCAGCTTATTCAAGGTGGCTAAGGTAGATGAGCGGAAGGTAGTATAGGGTATATGAACTGGGTAGGGAAGGGAAAGAGGCAGAGGGCTTAGGTGCAGGTACAGTTTACCGAGAGGAAGTTTTTTTTATGGCTAGTGATAAGAAGAAGGGGACAGATGATAAGCAGATTTGAAGGGGGGGGGGGCGCATTCCAAAGCTGAGGGAAGTGATGCAAAAAGGATAACTGGCCTATCGTAGTCATGCAGCAAGGAATTGCCAGTAGGCGAGAGTCAAATAATCGAAGGCAATGGTCTGGAGGAGGTAGAGAGGATAATAAGGAAGAGAGATAAGGGGGGAGAGACCGGACCAAAATTTAGACATAAATTTGGCACAGTGGAGGAGGCAGCGATTTTCTAGAGAGAGGGGAGGGACAGAGAGTTATAGCAGTTACAGTGGTGAGAGGAAGGGGGGAGGAGAGTCAAGAGTAAAGTGACAGAAGTTGTTGAAAAGGGTGTCTAATCTGGCTAGGGAAGACCTGGGAGCTGCTCTGTAGACTACATCGCAGTAGTCAAAGATAGGTAGGATCATCTTGTGGACAAGTTCATGCCTTGCTGATAGCGGAAGGCAGCTACAGTTCCTGTATAATGCACCAAGTTTGGGGTACAGTTTCTTCAGGATGGTGTCTACATGTCCAGAGAAGTTGATGTGTTGGTCAAGACAAACCCCCAAGAACCTAAAGGATGAGGTGTCCTCAATGGCTGTCCCATCAAGGGTATGGAAAAATGGCAATGAAGGGAGCCTGGCAAGTCTCTGCCTAGTGCCGTTATTTGCGCCACTTACAGCTTCACTCTAGTTTGCTGAAAGTTAGCCAATAAAACAGCAAACCATTCCAAAGAGAGAGGAAGCATCTTCAGAATACAAATGACATTAGGGTTAGACTCACAAGAATCTTTCCTCTCCATATTCCACCAACCTTTCCTTTACTATGGTCTCCATGACCTTGCCCACAATGGAGGTCAGACTGACTGGTCTGTAATTCCCTGGGTCATCCTGGGGACCACTTTTGTGGAGGGGCACTACATGTGCTGTTCTAAAGTCCTGCGGTACCATGCCTGACTCTAGTGAACTATTACATAGATCTGCCAGTGGCCCTGCCAACTCCTCAGCCAGTTCCTTTAGTACCCTTGGATGTACTCTGTTCGGGCCTGGCGATTTGTCCACTTTCAATGCCAGCAGCCCCTCCCTCACTCTATCCTCCTCTAGTACTACATCTGTGTCCCCCCTCCTCTTTTCTCTCCTGAAGGCACTGGTCCATCCTTCTGCCTGGTGAAAGTAAATATGCTCAAAGTGTCTGGGCTGTATCCAGCATCTGGAGTAGAGAGACATGCTCACTCCCAATGCTGGGGTGAAAAGACATGCTCTTACTGAGCTTCTACATTATCACTCGGCAGGATATCGCGATTAAAATACACTCCTCTGCTTGTTAAACACTGATATTTACTTTGCGGTAAGGTAACCACACCTGTTGACTATCAAGACTATTGAATCTGTGATTAATTCTCGTAAGTCTAATGGACCAGTGACACAGGGAAAGCTTGTGGTGCCTCCAACAATGGTCAGGACTTCTTCATGCCTAAACAGTCTCTGAAGGACTTGAATAAAACAGAGGTACCACTGGATGCAGAAAGTGGAGGTGTATCTAGCACACATTACAGCACAAAACGTCTGAATCTCTCACTGCTAACCAGGTCTTAATCTGAGCAGTTCTCACCAAAGTCAAATTCAGAATCCTGCCATATTAACCAAACTTTTTATCTTTCAATTGCTCCTTGATTCACAATGTCCAATCTATAAAGCACCTTGGTGGATCTGGAAAGCTATACCTGCACCATGTCCATGAGAGGGTACTGGTCTACTGGTATCATGAGTGGTGAAGCCACAAGTAGGAAAACAACAGACTAACATCCTCAAATAAAAATACGAATGATATCTTTCTCAGTCCATGCCATATTTGAGTTATATAACAGGTGCTTAGGTGATTTTGTGATAAAAATGGTAATAAGCTGCACAAGAAAAAAACAGTACAAAATGAAAACTGTGCTCCTCTGTTCAATGGCTCAGTGTAAGAGCAACTACTCAATACAGGGAGTACTAAAATAAATGGCATCTTACATGCGAGGATAAATTTCTGAGCACGCTTAATATGAGCAAAATGAGCAAGTTACATTTCTGGAATGTGCAGTGACCAGTTTCATTTATCTTGCTCATGTTGTCAAAAATATCATGTTTATCTTGGCAAATTTATTTCCACAACAGTTGTAAAAATAAGGGATATGCCATACCCCACACAGAAATATCAGTGATATTCCTCCCGAGTGTGATCTGACCTTCTGACATCAGCCACTCGTGATGTCAAAGGACAACTCACATGAGGGAGGAATGTCACAGATATTTCTGTGTGGGGTATGGCACATTCCATTTATGCAATATCTTCCTTTATTTTGTGCCATTTAAAGCAGTTTGAACATTTTGTTAACTGCTTTGAAATCATCTTTTATCTTTTTAAAAATGTTCCCAGTGACTTCAGGATGGCATGGTAGCTGTTGTGTATTTTGATGTTGCAATGTGTCATTACGGCCGTGTGCTCAGCATGTGGCCTAATGGGGAGCGGGGGGAGAAATGTTCTTCAGCCGGGGAATGGAGCGCCAGTGGCAGCTGAAGAGCAGGATACCGAAGGGAGAATTTAGAAGTGCTATGGGAGTCGATGGAGCAGTATTGCTGCTCACACTGAGACTAGAAGGACTGGTGGGGCGTTGTTTGTTTAAACATGGAAATTAAGCAGTTTTTTTTGTTTTTTTTTTAAGAAAACTGTAGGCTGTTTTAAATGTGGTGTGAAGGGTTCTGTGGTGAGGATGTTTGGACTGAGCAGAGGCATTGCACAAGTGAGCTGTTGGAAATTATCTGAAAGTGAAAGTGCTCCTCGCACTGTTGCCTCCAGTCAATAAGGACCTACTATAGGTATATTTGAACTTAGAGTAAGAATATTTCAATATTCTCACTCTAGGCCCCTCGGAAGCAAAAATAACTATAATAAGTGCTCTATACTCAGGTATTGCATAAATAGGGGATATCTCACAGAATGTCCAGGAATAAGCTTTTTATTCACTCTGGAATGTTGTAAATAATACTGTCTAGCAATGTGGAACACAGCCCCGAGTGTTAGGCTGGCACTGTTGACATTATATTGGAAGTTCAACCTACACCATGGGACTAGTGATTATCGGGTGTCCAAATCCCAGTGTGGTTTACTCCTGACTGTTTTAAATGTACAATATGTCACATTTTACAAAAGGACTGCTGCACTTATGTGTCATTAACGTAATCAGTGTTTTTATTGGCTGTGAGTGAGTGTGCTAAACGTGTGTAATTTCTGTGGTTCAAAAGGCTGCAGCAGCACAAGTGAAAGCACAGAGGTTCTAAGGGAGAACAGACACATTCCAGGCGAAATAACATGTTTTTTTTTGCTATTTATTTCTTCTCCAGGTCCCGGTCAGCTACTATCCCCATCCACCAGTCCAGCCCCATACCCCGAGATCAGGCCGCTACCCCTCTTCCCCCATGGATTATCCCCCATGGCAGGGTGGTGAGGAGTCCACCTTTTTTGGCTCTACTCACATGAACAGAATCCAGTTCGGGGAGCGTCATTCAGGGTTGGGACCTGCGGCGGGTGGATGCATCATCCTGCGCAAACGGGACCAGTTTTTTCCTCCCGTTTACTCCCTTACGTGACGGGCGTGCAATGACGCCAATGGAATAAGTATGCACGCTGGCCCACACGCTCCTCCTGGCACCTGCCCCATCACGCCCCCTCTCGCTGCAGCAGCGTGCAATGTCCCCAGCCTCCGCTTAGGGACAGCCATCGCCGACCAGCAGAGTCCTCCCTCACCCGAGAGGGAGAGCAGTCCATTGGATGTTTTATCTTCTCTCCTCACATCTCATGCCCGCGTTTTTATTCCCGACGGGTCGCCGGTGTAGTGCGAGGTAAGGCATCCAGCGCCTCAGCCCTCAGCGCTACTGGGCCGGAAGGGAAATAACATGTTATTCGTCCTGAAAGGAAAATAAGACGGCAGAATACTTCTTTTATTCTACCGTTTCACATCCCTCCCATTGTATATATTTGTTCATATGACAACAGGGAGAATAAATGGTGCCAAATAAATAGTGTTGTTTTGTTAATAATATCTCTAAGATCAAGATAAAATGTTTATCTTTTTTTTTTGCTGCAGTTTATTTACCCAGGATAGTCCAGCTGAGATGCAACATCTTATTTCCACTGGGTTCCTTCTTCTACTTGTTATCTACGCCTTAATAGCGAACATGTTACAAACCAAATAATATTGGTTAGATATGTCATAATGCTTTACCTAACCAACTGAAGAGCAGCTGAAACAATGCCTGATAAGATGACAGCTGAGCTGTGCAACTAGCTAAACCAGAGGGGGCAAACTACTAACACTATAATAACGGATGACTCTTCACAGCAACTTGTTTATGAGTTGTGTCAAATGCCATAACAATCAGGTATGACATCAAACTAAGTTATTACAGCATTTTTTCCACTCATGCTGTCCTGCTTAACTGTGCATTGCGAAACTGGGAGCACTGTTTGGAAAACAAAACTGAACCTGGTAGGTCAATAAAGTTTCTTGGCAGCATCCTGGTGGACTCCATATGGCTGGAAATGAGGACGGCTGTCAGGAACCCCAGAGAACCAGCCAAATGTTGAGGTCCTTCACAAGCAGCATAGGAGGCTAGCGCCATGCCTGCCCGCAGTTTTCTTTAAAGCTACAGTTGAGCACCAGTTATTATTTAACAAAAAATAAATAAATAAATTGTGTGCATAAGTTTTTTTTTGTTTGTTTGTTTTACACACCCTCAGTGTGTGATGACTGCATAAACCTCTTGTGCTTCACTCTCAAGGCTTATGGATCATCACATACCGCAGGCGTGTATAAAATCCTTGTAACACTCAGTTACATATGTATTATTCTGTTTAGCTGTTATGAGTATAGTCTTCATTACAATACTAATTCATATGATTAATCTACTATGTTTTTATATTTGGATGGCCATCAGAATCACAAAAGTAGCACTGCTGCTTGTGCTGTGGGCCAGTCTTTAAAAATCATACCCAGGCCATGGCATCCATACAGCGGTAGGGCTACCACCAAGGATCTGGGTTTGGGAACAAGCCTGGGTCATTGGGGCCAGCCAGGAGGAGAATGACTGAGTGTCCCAACGGGCACTCTCCTTCGGGGGGGGGGGGTAGCCTCCGCTAAGTGGGAAGTACCTGGGTGACTGTAAGTGGAGCAGCAAGCAACACTAAGCAAAGGGGGGGACACCAGTTGGTGCCATGCAATGCACACTTGTGTGCTCATGTGCACCCTCACCAACAGTGAACTGGGAGAGTGGGAAGCAGTGTTCCCATTCACGCACAGATGTATGTGAATCACGTAAGAAATATGAATTTCACGTACATCTAAATGTGTGTAGGGGGTACAGCTGCACATAAAGAAGCCTGGCTGATTTTTCGTATGCAGGCATGTGAGCTGCTTTACATGCAGACTGTGCTGTTTTTCTTTTTTCCCCCCACATTAGCAGCCATCGTAGGATTGGTCTACCAGACAGAAACTAAGAAAAAAAATCCTCCTATCCCGTTCCAGCAGTTGCCAGTGGGTGTGACACTTGACTGTTGCCTAGGTGCGATCGTACCGCAGGCTTCACATGTGCAGCAGGAGAAAGTACAATGGCCAGACTAAAGAAAAATGTAAAGTTAGCAGCAGAACTTCAGAGGGACATGCCCAGCAAGTGGGATCTCTACCGTTTCATGACCTGAAGGTTTGTATTTCTTTTCTTTTTTTAACAGGTTGAATGTGGATCAAGTGACTGGTGGACTGGACTACTGTCTAGCTTAGGGGTTGTGGAGTTTTCCTTGCCATATGGCCGTCACCGACCGTGTGTTCCTTCCATAGCTCCACTTCCCACCAATCAAACATCTGTCCCCGGTTCCAGATTCCCTGACCCGGCTAACCTTTCCTCCAGTCCAGCTATGCACCTGCTGCCCCCAGGCCTGGCCTGACAACCACTGTTAAGGTCTGTCCATCCGTTTCCACCATCAGAATTGGAAATCAGCCCGCCCCACTCACATTCCAATTCCGTGGACCTGGCAATGATGGCAACCTTCCTTAAGTTCTCACTGTGACTGATCTGATCAACAGTGATCAGCCATACACCCATTGTGCCCTCGTCCGGCCCTGGCCTTGCCCGAACCGATCGCTTGCCTTGCTGCAGTGCACCGATGACTGAGAATACGATACATCATCACACTTCTAGCGGTCTGTCCTCCTAGTTTCTCTCAGCTCAGATTCAGGGTCAGGCCCAGCTCCTTTAATTTCCCTACTGCCACCGAAATCTGATCACAATGTGAAAAGCGGTTTTCTTTATGGGGCTGCTCCTGCTGTGCTTACTGAGCTGAGACTGAGAGAAATTACATAGCCACTAGTGAGCTGATGATGTCCCCGTGGGTCAAATTCAGTGTTTAGTGAGAACTGAAGAAATTAAGTTCAATTGAAGTACCGAACGGCTGCTGTGCTCCCACCCCTCCACCCCTTACACTCACCAGCTCAGTCGGCTGTTATCTGTGAAGCGGTTTGTAAGGTGTAATAGCAGTGCTCACTGCTCTGTCCTCCCCTCTCTGAGTCACCTCTTGAATTGGTACGATGTGGGGCTGGGGCACGCATGCACCTCCCATCTGCTTTCCTCTGTGATCAATCATCAGCAGTGCACATAAGTCTGTTGCAGTGAGAGACCTTCCCCCAATCCTGATTACTGCTGATTGTGTGCTGTTGGATTCAACTAATAGGCCTGGCTTCTCCGAACTCCTTGCCCTCAGTTAGGGTTATTCCATGGCAGGCACATGTTGTTATATTATTAAGCTGTGTGTGACAGTGCATTTGTTGCAGACAGTTGAGGAGTGGACTGGAGTGGAGCAGAGCTGGAGAAGTGGACTGGAGTGGAGTAAGTGGAGACTGAATAGAGACTGACTGACGACCTTGTCACCTGACATGCCATTGCTGTGTGTGTTTATACTGAATTATCAGTATCATGCATCATATTGGTTGGATCATAATGATTAATAAAGTGCTCTGATGAGTCAGTGAGCTTTCTTTTTTGCATCTGATTCAGACACTGCTGCATGTGCTGCTGTGCATATATAATAAAACAGAAATGCACTGACTGATGCAGATCTGTTCTGTATGCTTGCTGATGAATGCTGCTGCTTGCTGCTCTCATCAAGTCCATGGACTGAAGTGCCCTGCTGCCCCACTGAGCCCTCCCACCGCACACTACAGAGGTTTAAAGATATTTATTTGTAAAAGCCATGTTAGGTAACCGTTAAGAACAATTTCGGGGGGGCATGGACTAGTACTACTAAACAGAAGAAGAGGAGAAGACTGAGTTTGTGTTTCTGAGTTGCTGTGGTTGTCAAAAAAACCTGCTGTTGTGCCTTATGTTGAGGCAATGATTGCCACTGACTGTGGTGCTGTGTGGCATACCCCTTAAAAACAAATACGTACCTCCACTGATGTTCTGCAAAGGGTGTGGCATACCCTCAGTATACAATCTGTACCCCTGAAAAACTTTGGGGGTACGCTGTACCCCATTACATGGACCTGGTGGGAAGAACAATGGGAAACAACACAGCCCGCTCCACTGGTGGCGTGCATGTTCTAAAATTCAGAGACTCTCAAGACAAAAAACGGCAAATGCAAGCCAAAAAATGTTGCTCAAACATTTTATTAAGTAAGAAACATGTAGGCAACTTGAACTTTTGAAGGTGCAGGGTGGAGAAAACTGGGTGCTCACAGTGCCTTGACTGATTTTGCACATGCATACTTCTTCAGGCAGGCCAGTTCATTGTTAATGACGTGCTCATATAGTAAAGTGCAAGCACCAAAATGTTCAGACCTTCAAGTGCCAGCGCTGTGCAATATCATAATATCATCATCATCAAATCTTTATTTTTTCAGGCGAACATCATTGAGCAAGGCTCATTTACAAGATGGACCTGATAAGGTCAAGGTTCAATAGTTGATACACAACAGATACATCATACACTTATATAAGACAGTTATACATACAGGGAAAAATAACATTTATAAACACAGTGATGTACAGTAAATTCACATGATAAAAAACGGTTACAGGAAAGTTAAGCTAGTATGTACAGTATATACATATCCCAGTGGGGGGGCATGGCAAACACTCAACATAATGTAATACTAGGATGGTGATGGTATTACTGGGTGCCATAAGATGGGGTGTCTCTCTGGAAGGAATATGCCATATACGGTTTGGAAGGGAGAATTGGTAGATGACAGGAAAAAATTACTCACCTTAGTAATGTTGTTTCTTCTAATGGAGTCTTGCTATATTATGACAATTGCAGTTTGTCCCAGCCTTAGAACTGCTCCGGAGGTGAAAGAGTTAACTTCCATGCCAGGCATGGAACTTGGAGCGCGAGCTCCGTTAGAGAAGCTCTGTCTGTATAATTTCAAACCGAAACTGTCAGATCTTTACGAGCAAAACTCACTAAGGTTCTGTGTGGAAGCTGTAAACCTACACTAGCCAACTGGCTACTTAAATATTAACACATTTTCCTGGTCCCAACACCAAGACTCAAGTCAGGGGACCAGAAATTAAGATAAGTTAAGATAAGATAAGATAAAACACAACACCCAAACACCCCAAAAAGAAGGGGTGGAAAACACAAGATGGGCATCAATAAGTGCCAACACCGGACTGCCCACCCCAACCCCAGAGTAGAGGTTCTGAGAGGGGCAGGTTGGGGGAGAGGTCATAATATAGCAAGACTCCATTAGAAGAAACAACATTACTAAGGTGAGTAATTTTTTCTTCAAACAACATGAAGTCTTGCTATATTATGACAATTGCAGACTATACAGCAGTACCTCCATGGAGGAGGGACAGAACTCACTTAGGAAATAGGCTCTGAAGCACAGCTGTGTTAAATCGAGCATCCCTCCTGGCCTGGATGTCCAGGGAGTAATGCTTAGTGAAAGTATGTACTGTTTTCCAAGTAGCTGCTTGACATATCTCTAAGATAGGGATGTCCCTGGCTGCTAGGGACGAGCTATACCTCTGGTAGAGTGAGCCCTCAGGCCTGAAGGGGAACCTTACCCAGGTTTTGATAGCAAAATTGATACAAGAGACAATCCACCTGGCAATGGATCTCTTAGTGGCAGGTTTCCTTTCCCAACCTCACCATAAGTGAGAAAGAGTTGGAGGGAGTCAAACCTGTGACCCTTAGTACGCCTATGTAGTAACTAAGGGCCCTCTTAACATCTAAACTGTGTAGCCTCCTCTTGGCAGAGGAGGAGTGGTCAGTGAAGAACACTGGAAGAGAAATAGATTGATTAAGGTGGAAATCTGAAACCACCTTACGCAAAAACTTCCTGCTAGTCCTGAGGACTATCTTATCCCTGTGAAAGGAGATAAAGTCAGTGTCCACTGACAAAGCTTGTAACTCACTTATGCGCCTGGCAGAAGTGATAGCTACTAGAAACACAGTTTTCCAAGTCAAGTACTTAAGCTCTGCCAAAGACAGAGGTTCAAAGAGGGGTTGCATCAGCTGAGCAATGCAAACATTAAGATCCCAGGCAGGGGCAGGGTCCCTGAATGGTGGATTGGTATGAAGCAATCCCTTGAAAAACTTGGAAAATACAGGGTGAGCAGAAAGAAGAGGGCTTCCTGCTGAAATAAAAGCAGAGACAGCTGCCAAATGCACTTTCAGGGTAGCTGGTCTCAGCCCCAAAGAATTTAGATGGACCATATAGTCCAAGACAGTGGGCAAATCAGCAGATTCTGGGGAAATATGCTTCCCAGAGCACCATATGGAAAACCTTTTCCATTTAGAGTTATAAGTAGCCCTGGTGGAAGGCTTCCTAGAAGCTTTCAAAATTCGAGAACACCTTGAGAAAGGTGTAGGTCAGCAATCTTAACTCCTCAAGAGCCAGGCCTTGAGGTTGAGGGATTTGAGACTGGATACCAAACTCTCCCTAGGCACAGGTTAACAAATTGTGGTTCCTGGGAGACACAGGGAAGATGGACTGCTAAGGACAGAAGGAGTGGGTACCAGGGCTGTCTGGCCCAATCTGGAGCAAACAGAATCATCTTGGGGTTGAGATCTGATTTTGACTAGCACCTTGAACGGGGGGCATAGAGGAACTTCCTTCCCAATCGAGAAGGAAGGCATCCAGGGGACTGAGCCCAACACTGGGGCCTGCAACAAAAAGCAGAAGTTGATGATTGTCTGGGGCTGCAAAAAGATCTATCTGAGGGGTGCCCCACCTGGCAAAAACTAACCCCAGTACTAGGGGATCCAGTGACCATTCGTGATGGCCCTGGGAAATCCTGCTGAGAGCATCTGCCAGGACATTGTCCTTGCCTGGGAGGTGAACTGCTATGAGGGAGATGTTCAGGGAATAAGCCAGAGACCACAACTTCATTGCCTCGGTGCACAAGGCCGAAGACCGAGTGCCCCCTTGTTTGTTGATGTACCACATTGTAGTGGTGTTGTCTGTTCTGACCTGCACCACTTTGTTCTGAACAGATGCAGAAAAAACCTGAAGTGCTAGAAAAACAGCTCTGAGTTCCAACAGATTGATGTGGAGCAGAGATTCCTGAGGGGACCACAATCCCTGGGTGGAGAGGCCATGTGAGCTCCCCATCCCAAAGGGACGATCTGTAGTAAGGGTCAAGGAGTGAGATTGAGGGATGAAAGGAACCCTTGTCTCAGGTTGCTCTGATCCTGCCACCACTGTAGGGCCTGGATCAGGGTTCGAGTTACTGGGATCAACTTGGATAGGGGATCTCTTCTTTGAGAACAAAAGGCTCTCAAATGGAACTGAATGTCCCTCATCTGAAATCTTGCTCCTTGCACTACAGCTGTGGAAGCAGCCATGTGTCCTAGAAGCTGTAGAAAATGTCTTGCTGGTCGAGAGACCTGCAGGGTGAAGGAGGAGGCCAGGGCCACCAGGGTCCTTACCCTTTCTAGGGGAAGGAAGGCTCTGGCCTGCTTTGTGTCCAGTTCTGCGCCTATGAAGGTGAGTAGCTGGACAGGTTCCAGAACTGACTTTGGAAGATTGAGAAGAAAACCTAGAGAGGTAAGCAGCTGCTGGGTAACCTGCAGGCGTGATTTGACCTGGTCTGGAGACTGACCCACAATAAGCCAGTCGTCTAGGTAGGGAAAGATGGCAATCTTTTGCCTTCTTAAGTGAACAACTGCTACCGCCAGGCATTTTGTGAATACCCTTGGGGCAGAGGTAAGGCCGAAGGGCATTGTTCTGAACTGATAATGGCCTGAGGGCAGTTCGAATCTGAGGTACTTTCGGTGGGAGCTTCTGATAAGAACATGGAAGTAGGCATCCTTGAGGTCCAGGGAAGCTAGCCAGTCCCCTGGCCTTAGGGAGAGTAAAATCATTCCCAGAGTCACCATTTTGAATTTTGGTTTTAAAAGGTGCTTGTTCAGATATCTTAGGTCCAGGATGGGCCGCCATTCTCCTGTCTTTTTTGGGGTAAGAAAGTACCTGGAGTACAGTCCCTTGCCCTGGTGTAGGGGAGAAACCCTTTCTACAGCTCTGAGAGCAAGGAGGGTTGAGACTTCTATTTCCAAAGCAAGAGTCTCGAGTGGATTTGCAGGTGGAAAAGATCTGATTCTCATCTTTGGAATTTTTTTGAAGCTGAGAACCAGTCCCTGGCTTACTACTTCCAGGACCCACTTGTCTGATGTTAAAGACTCCCAGTCCTGGATGAAGTAAGCCAGCCTGCCCCCTACAGGTAATGGAGTATCGGCCCTGGGCATCCCATCAGGGTGCCTGTTTGGCAGGGGCTTTAGGCTGAGAGGTGGGAGCAGGCCTGCTCGTACCCCGTCTGCCTCTCCCTCTGAAGAACCCCCTCTGAACATAAGCTGAAGAGGAGGCCTGGGCTTGGTAAAAAGGCCTGTGAAAAGGCCTGCCCCTGCCCCTGGGGGGCTGCCTCTGAGGAGTGGCTTGCCTTTCCTTGGCCTGTGCACTCCTATAAGTGGTTCTATATTCATCCATTTTCTTCATATAATTCTCTGTCTGCTCCCCAAACAGAGAATTTCCCACCACAGGAAAATCCATGGCCTTAGCCTGGGTATCCTGTGACAGACTAGTACACCTGAGCCAAGCCAATCTACGAAAAGCCACAGATGTAGCCATGACTCTTGAAGATACGTCATTAGAATCCACTGCAGCATGGAATTGCACCTTAGATGCCTCAATACCATCAGCAGCCACCTGTTCCAGCTCCTTGGCAAGCTGGCCGGGTGCCTGTTTGGCTAAAGCCATGACAGTATCCCATCTGGATTTCTGGAATCTTGCAACATAGGCCATATAATTTGCCTGTCTGAGTCCCAAGGACGCTGCCATGTATTGTTTTTTAGCCATGGCATCAATCCTTCTGGAGTCCTTGTCAGAGGGTGCAGCCAGGGAATATTAGCCTTATCACAGGCTGCAGCCTGCACTACCCCTACATGGCTGCATTGCTGTGAAAGAAACTCTGTATCAGGACTGACAAAGTGTACCTCCTGTCCATCTTTTATCCACAGGAGGCACAGAATTAGGAGCTTTTAAAATTTTATTGTTTGTTTCTAAAGGATTTATGTAAAGGAATAGACAATCTCCTGGACTCTGGGATATCCATCATCTCCACACAGTCAGGCTCTCTTGCTCATCCACAGCTTCCTCCAAAAGGAGCTGGAGGGTTTCAGCAACTTTTTTATAAAACAGAAAATGAGAAGGGGACTCAGAAAGCCTAGGGGGAGACTCTCCTAAAGGTCTGCCTGGGGAGATGTCCGGTTCAATGGGCACATCCAGACTTTCAAAATCACATTCACACTGTTCATAATCATCCTCCCTCCTCCGGTTCATAAAACCTCTATATCATATTCTTGAACTGGTGGAACTGCACAACGACCTTTTACCAGATAGTGGCGGTTCGACGGAACCGGGGAAAGCGACTGGACAATTTGGATCGCTGGCCATCTCTGCAGCAGCTGGACAAGGAATTTTTGACTCCACACCTGCTGATTTTCTAGTTCTCTTTGCTGGAACTGGCTCCTCTGAGTCAGCTTTTCGTTTGCCCGAGGAAGTCTCGCCCTGGTCAGAGGGCACCAACCGGCTGGCCATCCGGGTCAACGGACTTTGGCTCTCTCGCCCTGAGCCTACCAACTCTCTTATCCAGGGTAGCTGCAGGGAAATTCTTGCAAATCTGGCAGTCTGCATTGAGGTGGTCAAACCCCAGACAATAAACACATGTGGTGTGTGGGTCAGCCTTGGCAAAGGCTTCCCCACAGACACTACAGTGTTGAAACCCAGTGGGCCCGGTTTTTCTTTTGGGTTTCTCAGACATAATGCCAGCCTAACCAAAAACTTGCCCTTTTCCGGCAAATGCCAGGCAAGACACCCTTATCGGTTCCCAACCGTGTCACGGGTCGTGGAAAAAAACCGTAATGAAATCCATTTTTTTTAGAACCGATAAGAACCGGGAACCGCACTCTAAATGACTTAAAATGATTTTTAAATAATGTTTTAAAACAACCTGATCGGTTCAAACCGAACCGATAATACATTTACAAGTTCCACACAGAAAAGTAAAACCTGTCTATTACTTACAATACCACAGACAGAGCTTGAACCGACCAGTTTACGGTTAAAATAAATATAATCATGGTTGAATTAACTGAGAAAACACTTTTTAACCAAGAAATGAACCGAGCAATAGGAGGAATCTCCGGAGCGACTGTTCAGTGAGGCAGAGTAAAGAATCTGACAGTTTCGGTTTGAAATTATACAGACAGAGCTTCTCTAACCGAGCTCGCGCTCCAAGTTCCATGCCTGGCATGGAAGTTAACTCTTTCACCTCCGGAGCAGTTATAAGGCTGGGACAAACTGCAATTGTCATAATATAGCAAGACTTCATGTTGTTTGAATGCTAGCTCTAGTGGTAGCAATTGCATTTCTCTTTGAAGAAGACTGTACAGTGCTGTTTAAAGGATGCAAATGGAATGATATTGGACAGTTTTAGGGATTTTGGTAGGGTGTTCCATGCTATAGCTAGAGAATAGCTGATTGCTGCCCTCCCTAGCCTGGTGCTGAATTTGGGCAATCTGAGCAGGATGATGTTGTTGCTTCTTAGGGCATAGGAGCTAGAGAGGTCTGGGTGAACAGTCCAGGATATAGTTTGGAAGTTTTTGACAACACTCTGTAAATCCATAGTGCTGCATTTCTGTTCCTTCTGAGGTGAAGAAAACCCACCCAACTGCAGCATGAAGAGAGCAATGATGAGTATTAGATGGCAGATCTGTAATGAACCTTATTGCTCTATGATATAAGGTATCCAACTTGTGATGGTAGAGATGAGGCAGTGACTATAAAGGAAGTCTGCATAGTCAACAACTGATAAAAAATGGCCTGGACTAACCTCATCTTTGAGTCTCTGTTTAGGAAGGGTTTTAATCTATAGAAAGGCCAAGCCTTTAGTGAAGCTTTTTAACAGTTCTTCTAAATGATGAGTGAAGTCAAGTCTGTTGTCAATCCCACACCTAGGTATTTGAAGTTTTCTACATACTCCAGATTTTCTCCAAGTATAGTGCATAGCTGGGGAGAATGATTGAGAGGATGTGCTGGTGGAGCTTTGATTTGTGAACATCATTGCTTTAGTTTTCTTGCATTTAACAGAAGCTTTTCTCGAGTAACTGATATTGTAGCAAGGAGAATTCTGTTTGTAAGATTTCACGAGCAGCTGCAGGCGAAGGGTTGCTGACATACAGAACAGTGTCATCAGCAAAGAGGTGTACAGAGGAATTGGTAAGGGTTGAATCAATGTTATTTATATAAATGGCAAAAAGGATAGGACCCAGAATAGAACCTTGGGGGACTCCTCTTGACAGTGGTTTTAATGGGGATAGGTCACCTTCAGCTTTTACCTGCTGTGACCTACCGGTGAGATAGCATCTGAACCACTTAAGGGAGGATGGATCTAGGCCAATGGAGTACAGAGATGAAAGTAGTAGCTCGTGGTCCACAGTATCGAATGCTTTGCTCAGGTCCAGGAATACTGCACAGACATTATTCTTTTATCTAATTCGGATTGCCAGTCATTTGTGACCTTGGCTAGTGCAGTGATAGTGCTATGTTGCCCTGAATCCAGATTGAGCTGGGTTTAGGAGGTTAGCATTGTCAAGATACTCCTTAACTGATTACTCACTAATTTATCCAGCATCTTGGATAGCACTGGTAGAATGGAAATGGGCTTGTAATTATTAAGATCCATAGGGTCCCCTGATTTTAGAAGTAGAACCACTTGGGCTGTCTTCCACAGTGTGGGAATAGAGCCAGAGTTTAGGGATAGGTTAAAGAGGTGTGTTAGGGGGACTGCAAGTACATGGCATGCAATCTTTAGAAAGTAGGGGTCCAGAGAGTCTGCCCCTGCGCTTTTTTTGGTATCCAGTTGCCATAATAGATCCTCTACTTGTTTCAACAGTATAGATTTGAAGCTGAAGGAAGAGTCAACTCTCTGATCACCAGTGTAATGGGAGCTTAATTGTTCCTCAGCAGGTTAGCTGGAGAGGTGTCAAAGGCAAGGCCAGCCGTTGTGAAGTGGTTATTGAAGGCGCCAGAATTTCCATTTTGCCAGTGATAGGGCCATAGCTGTTGTGTAATTGAGTTGGAAGGGGGTGTTAGCATCCTGCCCCACCATACCCTTGATGGTGCCCCAAAACCTACAGGATTATGGTAGGAAGAGTCAAGTTAGGCCAAGTAGAAGGCAGCCTTTGCATCCCTAACTTTCTTGGTGCATCTATTCCTGGCTTTCCTAAAGATCATCCAGTCATTTGCATTCTTGGTTTTTCTTGCCATTTTCCAGAGTTTGTCTCTCTCCAGCAGTGCAGCTTTGAGGTCAGCTGTAAACCAACGACAGGATTTGTTTTTTATTCGGATACTAGAGATTGGGGCATGGGTGTTAAGGGCATTTATTATAATGTTATTTAGCACCTGCTGAGCTTTTTCAACAGAATGGGCAAGATAAAACTCTTGCCAGTGTGGAGAGTAAGCTAGATCATGCAAATATCCTTCAATATTGATGTTTTTCTTGGATCTCCTCATGAGGAATTTTGCAGGGCTTGTTGTTATGCTGGTGGATCTTACCCCTCATGATGGGGCAGTGATCACTTATATCTCAGAGAAGCACTCCAGCGTGTGTGAATAGATGTGGTTTATTCACTAGCATGATATCAAGTAGTGTGCTGTTATTACTATTCCTCGATTAATTCTTGTTGGTTCATCAATTAGCTGTGTGAACCCATATGTATCACAGAATGATACCAGAGGTGCAGCTTCCTGGGTAAGCCAGTTGAAATTCAGGTCACCTAGAATAATGACTTCTTCAGTGCTGGGTTTGAGCAGGTTCCCCAGATGGGATAAGAGCTTGTGTTCAGCAGAGGGGGCTCTGTAGCAACCAACTAGCTGAAAAGCTGCTGTATTGGGAGAGAGACTTTTAGGGATAGGCATTCAAACTCCTTGGGCATAGATGTTGCAGCAATATAGGATACAGCTATACGGGATTTTGCATATATGGCTACTCCACCTCCCATGTTTGGTGATCAGCTCTGAATAGCTGGTAGTTAGGTAGGTTAACATCCCTGTCTGCTGTGGTGGGTTTGAGCCATGTCTCAGATACCACAAGAAAGTCTGGCAAGGTATGGGCAACCCAGGCTTGTATCAGTGTGAGTTTTTTCAGCAGACTGCATACATTAATATGCAGGAAACTGAGGCCTTTAATTGAGGTTAGGTCTGATGGAGAAGTGATACATTCAGGGGGTCCAGGGTTGATTTCAACGTTACCAATACATAGTAATAGAAAGAGCAGGAGTTTCGTGAGGGCTGCCAGTGATAGGGAGAGGGGGCTGTCTTTGGTCCTCCTTCTTTTATTCTGTTGCCACTCTTTTGGGGTGCTCCCTGTGGGTTTAAGAGATTGTGTCGAGACACCAAATAGCAGTTTGGTGGTTAGGCTTAGGGGGGATCTGTATATCCAGCAGTGGAGCCTTGGTTGAAATACATGTGTGGTGGTATGTGTCTCTTTATGGTGATCACACCACTGTAGTCGATGCAGCAATGGTAGAGCATATGTGAGGGTTTGAGCGTCAGCCAAAGGGGATGGTTCAGAGAGACTGGGCAGATGGATCACCCTAGTTTGTGTGACAGGGACATCTTCTTTGTGGAACCCCATGGCTGACAGTGAAAGGAGTATCAGAAGTAAACTCCCCATTATGAGAGAGATATTGGTAGTTGGCTATCGGGGAGTAGTGAAGTTGCTGATTGGTTGGATCAGCAAGCCTAAATGCAGCCTGCCACACAGTGAATCAAACAAATGAGCCCACTTACAGCTACCAAAAGAGGTTTCAAAATTCCAACAGCCCCAAACAATACCCTGCTAGCCCCTTAATAGTAAGAAAGAAAATAAATAACCTTCTGCCACGTTTATGGGCAGACTGGATGGGCCTTGCGGTCCTTATCTGCAGTCAACTTATCTGCCGTCAACTTACCAAGTCGAATCCACAAGAAACAATGTAAAACAACAATAAGCTATTGTACTGTAGATCTGATTCTGTCCCCCTTCTAGTTCCTTCTGAGAAGCCAAAGCACTGAGTTCCAAACTCTGTGACTTCCCTTGTGCTGCTTTCAAAATCAGACAGTTCCAAACTCTGTGACTTCCCTTGTGCTGCTTTCAAAATCAGACAGTTCCAAACTCTGTGACTTCCCTTGTGCTGCTTTCAAAATCAGACAGTTCCAAACTCTGTGACTTCCCTTGTGCTGCTTTCAAAATCAGACAGTTCCAAACTCTGTGACTTCCCTTGTGCTGCTTTCAAAATCAGACAGTTTCAAACGCTGTGACTTCCCTTGTGCTGCTTTCAAAATCAGACAGTTCCAAACGCTGTGACTTCCCTTGTGCTGCTTTCAAAATCAGACAGTTCCAAACTCTGTGACTTCCCTTGTGCTGCTTTCAAAATTAATCTTGGTGTTGGTTTCCTCCTCCCCCTGATGCTCTTATCCCTTTATGGACTCCTTTAAAACATAGTAATATCTCTCCAAACAGGTTTTCTGATTTATTTACTGGTCTTCCCCACTTGTTATCTCATCCAGCCATTTCAGCCACACTCTCATCTATATATATAGCCATGAAAATTTGTTACAAATACAATAGTGTATAGTAATCTATCTGTTATGGTTCCGTAACATCGAGGGGTTCCATGACATCATCCACCTCGAAAGCAAAGCTCGAGAGGCGCTTGACATCAGGGAACTCTGAGATGGTGTTTCGTCTCAGTAACAGATGGATTATCATACACCATTTTGTGTAATACATGCTTTTTGTAACACCTGATTTTGGCTTTCAGTGTGTGCAGTTCAGTTTTGCACAGAGTGCCAGACACTTGCTATGATTCACCTTGTCGTTAAGGGGATGACTAACTGAGCTGCCTGTCCTGCTCAGGATATCCTTGTACTGTTTAAACTACAGCTGCACACACTGCTGTCTGTAAGGTTCTAAGTCGTAATAGCATCAATCTGACATCAGATCGATGCTATTATGGTTTGGAACCTTAAAAACCAGCAGTGTTATGAGTTTTTGGACACCGAGATTCTCTATGGGCAGATGCTCAAACCATGTATTATAGTATCGTACTAGACAGGTGAATGAAGAACCTCCTTTGAGCTTCATTACAACTTATACTGCACTGTATGGGCCATTAGGAAAATAAAAGCCAAACATTTGAATATTTCATCAGGTAAGCCATTTAGTGAAGGCTAGGTGGAAAATCTACCTAAATTCATTTAGCAAGTGAATGCTGGTCTGAGATACGTTTAGGTGCCACATTTCACCAGATGTTAAAAAACTTCTTAAAAAGAAGAACACCATAATGGCAGCAATCTCCAGAGGGTTTACTAAACTTCTTCGCAGACATGTCATGGAACTCTCCCTTCAAAGCTAGCTACCGCAAGTGCTACGATATGTGGCTCGTGACCGAGGAGAGGGAAATGACAGCAAGAGGTAACCCCAGAGCCCCTTCCAGGGCTAAAATGCTGGAGCAGGTAAAAGAAGCTTGGGGTGCTGTGACAAAGGACAATCTTATTAAGTCCTCTGAGGTCTGTGGGATCACATCTACTGATGTAGATATGATCCACTGCACCAGGCAAGATGGCATGGCATTTGATGCTCGAGGAAGATATCATCCAGAAGTTGTCCACACTGCACGGTAAGGTTTAAGCCCATGTAATGTATTATGCCCAAACACAGATGGTACTAACCAGATGGTTTTTTTTTTCAGGTCCAGGTTGTAGCGCAGACTCCAGAGAATCAGACTTCTGCGATGAAGAAACTGAAAGTTGCTCCGAGATAGACGCTGGAGCAGACGCTGATCCTGACAGCGATGACGAACTGGATTGAAGCCCCCAGTACTTCGTTAATCCCAATTTTACTTGCAAAACAAAATAAAAAAAATGAATGTCTTGAGAGAGCTGTCTACCGTAATTCTTTTTGCTTGCTTGTAGCAGGACGCAGTTGTACAGACGCGTTGCTGCCACATGGTTACAGCAAATCTAGGATGCTGAGACCACGTGGTAGCAACCTGATTCAGTCTCGTTGTATCGCTAATACGGTATGGGGAACGGACAAGGGGGGATAACCTAAGGAGTACCTCATGTTGTGCATGGGCATAGATACATTAATGATTTAGTAATGATCTTGCAAGCACAGAAATTCAGCGAATCCAAGGACACATTGAGACCACGTGGTAGCAACCTGATTCAGTCTCACTGTATTGCTAATATGGGGAACGGACGGTGGGGGGGAATGACCCAAGTGTTATATACCAGGACTGAATCTACACATTTTGGCTAGATACAACCTCAGGCTACTAATCGGGGGGCAGCTTGTATTACTATCTTTAGAAATTGCACGCAGCTACTATTTGAGGGCGGATACTATACGGGAGCCGCTACAAAATGGTGAAATACGGTATTCTCTTTCCCTAACCCCCGAGTCGTACATGGAAACGAGCCATGGCTCAGTGTGTTTCTCCATCACAAACTTTAAATAAATAAAATAAAAAAAACATATGTTTCATTTGCGGTCTGTCTCTCCCTCTTTTCTAGACCAAGTGCCTGCCTACAGAAATATGAAAGAAAATTCATGACAGGCTTCAACAATTAATTTATACTAACATTATGTAATGGTTATTGTATAAATATTAGGAGTCACATACCGTCCCCACCCCCACCCCACTAGCACTTTAAGGTCTGAGCACTGTGGCACTTGCACCTGGCCTCCCTGAAAAGCACGCATGATACGAAACTAGTCAGAGCACCATGTGAGCATTCAGTTTTCGCCACCCTGGACCGTCACAATGTAAGTTACCTACATGTTTCTTACTTAATAAAATGTTTAGGCAACATTTCTCGACTGACATTTACTGTTTATTGTCTTTAGAGAGAGAAAGTGGGAAGAAGACATTAAAACAGTGACTGGCTAGATTAAACTGGTCTCCCTCAGGCCCTGCAACACTGACTTGGGCATCTCCTCCACCAGATCTGTACCCATGAAGTGGCTAGGGAAACCTGATGACCCTGTCATGTGGTGCCAAGTCATTGAGGACAGAGGAAGGTTAAGTCCAAGAGAAGCCGGGTGACGGGACGGGGGAGGCGGTAAAAGAGGGCAAGTCTGAGACAGGGGCATAAAAAAAACTATATAGCCGGCCTGTCGACACAGCGGTTGGATTTCCGCTTGCGACGCCAGCAACCCAGGTTAGGATAGGACCCGGGTAGTCGGAGGGCCGACTGGGGGGAGAAGGATCGAGTGTCCCCAGGACTGCACTCCTTCTCCGGGAGGAAGGGGGGTTGAGTGCTCGGTGCACGAGCGGCACCCAGCGGAGGCTGGGTTCACCACAATGCACCAACACCGGCAAGACTTCAGGGTGGGGCGGATGCTGGCCATCATTGCATGTCCCGCCCTGCCTGCAGGGAAAAAATGCTGCTGGGTCGTCTCCATGGCACCCTTCCCTCTGGGCCCCCGATTAGCCTCCGGTACCGGCACTCCCGACCAGATAAATGTAGTGCGGAGCTGGTAGGAGGAACAGCTCTGCAACCCCACCCTCTGGGGGGCAAGTCAGGGGTAACTGTGGAGAGCTCAGTGATCGCCGGAGGTGGGGGTACAGACGGGCCATGACCAAGGGCTGAGTTACCGACGACCCAGCAGGAAAAAAAAAAAAAAAAAAACTATAATCAGCCCTGCTTATGTAGTACTGTAAGGAGCGGCCTGACACCTGCCCCAGCATACAAATCAGAAAATACATTTGCACTCCGAAAAGAACACATTTTGCATGAGCATGGGGAGCTATAATTACCGCCCCTCCTCATGACGGCCCATTTATGTCAATGTGTATTTTTACTGTGTCCATTTGTGGGGCTATATAAGCCCTTGCAAGGTTTGCAACAAGTCCTGATCTATGCATGGTTGTAGATTAAAACTTCTACAGGACTTTAAAGGTTGCATAAGCAAGGTTGGTTAGCATAACCAAAATGGCTAACCTGCCCTGTACCTTATGAACATAAACAAAAAAATGTCCTAGTCTTAGCTATTCTTTTACCTTCAGGAACAATATTATTGCTATCCTTTAATTTTCAATTAAGCTTGCACAGAAAGGTAGAGGAAAAAGGCAATCATACCTTTTGGCTAGTGCTTTTCTCTCTTCAGGAGTGTAATCGAGAGACCCTATGGCACCTTCTCCTTTAGTTGGCATAAATCCAATAATGGCTAAGAGAGCAGTTCTTACTGTAAGAGAAAAGGAAGGACTGATATACATGTACAAAATAAACAATTCCTTACCTAACAAAAATCAGTTGTCAAAGCAATGACATTTCTAGCCTACAGTTCCAGACTGTTATTTATTTAGTTTTTATTAACCAGGTAAGTGCACTAGGCAATAATATGTCTATTTTCGGGCACTACCCAGGAGGTAACATACCAAAGGATAACAAGGCAATACAATATACAAGCAGCAGAATGAGGATTAACAAACATTTCATAGCAGTATGAAAAAATAAAAACAGCATCAGGAATGGCATGATACATGACAAAGTTACACAAAGACAGTAAGGCCCTATACACATTAGAGCTGAAGATTTGCACCGGTTTAAAGAACGTTTTAAAAACATTTTTAAACTCACCACAGCAGCCCGTCCAGATGAGTCTTCAACCGAGTTTTAACTCGGTTATACCACAGCCGACTCCAGCCTGCATCTGCCTCCAGTAACGTTTTTTAAAACGGGTTCTCCACGACCTTTAACACGCTTCCTGGAGGAGCAATATGCAGACGCCCGTCCACACTACAGGGTAACAAGCTTTCTCTCATAAAACTGTTTTTAAAAACGGACTTTAGACTAGCTCGCAGCAGGGTTTAAGCACGGTTTCCTAACACGCTTTGAAACCGTGCTTAAATGTGGAAGGGTGCCGTGTTTGCGCTAGTTAAAATGTTTTAAGCACCTTAAAACGTTCTAACTAGCCTGATGCATACAGAGCCTAACAGTCTCTGTCCCTCCTCTTCCTTCATGGCGCCTATCTCACTGTGCCTCCTTCATCTCTAAATACTAGTTCAGGTCTCCTCCTCCCCCCTACCTTTCCTCACTTCTCTCCCCCACTCCCCCTGCCTCCTGTTCTCTTCACTTTAGAGATACCCACATATTCTCCCTTCTTCACCCGCACTCCTCTTCTGGGCAATTTGCATTCACTTATCACCTCCCCTCCCTCTAGAACAATCTCCTTCCACTCCACAACCCCCAAAACACCAGCTAAAGCTTCTCTCTGCCCTGACCTGCTCCGACAGGTCTCCACCTAACCCTGACTCCTCTTCCTTCCTGTCTGGGTATCATCTCACTTTGTTTCTGCCACATCAACCACAAACCAAGTGGTCCCTCCACCTGCATTTTGTTACACTGCTGTAATAGAGTTGTTTTCACCTGTACTGCCACTGCTTGATCTTGACTTTACTGCACCACTGGTATAATATTTCTCCTTTATTCTTCTGGCATTATAGTCACCTTACATTGTACTTTTATGCTGCTCACTGTTCCAATTTGAGGTTTACCTCTGTTACCGCGCTTTTACCTTGGTATTTTTTTCTCTGTATGCACTTTACCGTGTACTTTGACATTAATGCTGTATTCTATTAATCATGTTTGCTGTACTATTTACCCGCTTCCCCCAGGTCGCACCTGGAAATCAGCCTTAGCTCAGTGTGCCTTTCCCGGTTACTAATTTTCAAATAAAATAAAAATACAATGATAGAAAGGCAAACATGATTATTCAGTTTGATACTGGTTAGAACAGTGCAATTCAAGAGCAAGAACAGCTTACCATGTTAAGAAGATACAGTCGTGGCCAAAAATACTGGCACCATTGCACTTTTTCAAATAACTCACAATTTCCTCTAAACATAAGTTGAAATTAACAACAGTACAGTATTTGGTCTCCACAATTCTTTATTTCTCTGTTAATATTACAGAACCTTTGTTTTTTATTCAGAATTTAATATATCCTTTTAAATCAGAAAATGAAAAGAAATGGCATTGACAAAATTATGGACACCCTAGACTTAATATTTGGTAGCACAGCCTTTGGTCAAAATAACTGCAATCAGCCGCTTCCTATAGCCATGGATGAGCTTCCTGCACCTCTCTACTGGCAGTCTGGCCCACTCTTCTTGTGCAAACTGCTCCAGTTCTCCCAGATTTGAAGGTGCCTTCTCCCAACTGCTGTTTTCAGATCTCTTCACAGGTTTTCAATGGGATTTAGATCTGGACTCATTGCTAGCCACTTCAGAACAGTCCAGCGTCTTGTCTTGAACCATTCCTGGGTGCTTTTGAAGTGTGTTTGGGGTCATTGTCCTGCTGGAAGACCCATGACCTTGACGGAGACCCAGCTTTCTGACACTGGGTTCAACATTGCGCTCCAAAATGGCCTGGTAATCTCCAGATTTCGTGATGCCATGCACACGTTCAAGGCACCCAGTGCCAGAGGCAGCACAGCAACCCCAAAACATCACTGAACCTCCTCCATGTTTGACTGTAGGGAAGGTGTTCTTTTCTTTGAAGGCTTCATTTTGTTTTCTGTAAACATAGAGATGATGTGCTTTACCAAAAAGCTCTAATTTGGTCTCATCTGTCCACAGGACATTCTCCCAGAAGGATTTTGGCTTGTTCAGGTGTGTTTTGGCAAGCCCCAGTTGGGCTTTCTTATGTCTCTCTCTCAGCAGTCGGGTCCTCCTGACCCTCCTATCATATAACCCCCTTTCATTGAGTTGGCGACGGATGGTGCCAGTTGAAACTGTCGTACCTTGTGTCTGAAGGTCAGCTTGAATCTGTTTGGCAGTTGATCGAGGTGCTTTCTCCACCATTCGAACAATCCTGCGCTGCAATCTTCGATCAAGTTTTCTCTTGCGGCCACGTCCAGGGAGGTTGGCTACAGTGCCATGGGCCTTAAACATCCTGATAACATTACGTACGGTGGAAACAGGAACATCAAGGTCTCTGGAGATTGATTTGCAGCCTTGAGATTGTCCATGCTTGGCTACAATCTTCTGTCTGACCTCCTCAGACAATTCTCTGGCTGTCTTTCTTTTCTCCATGCTCATTGCGGTACACACAGTGACACAAAACAGGAGAATGAGTCCTTTTCTCTATTCAAACTGGTTGAATGAGTGATTTTTATATTGCAGGCACCTGCAGCTCACCACAGGTGAGTTCAGTTCCACAGTGAAGGAGAATCACCTGCTTGAAATCTAATTATTTCTAACTACTTCTAAAAGGTGCCAATAATTTTGTCCAGGCCATTTAAGGATTCCTGTGTGGAATAAGCTAAGACTTAGTAAATTTTTCTGCTTTTTGTGTTTTATTCCACTGCAAACCAAAGAAATACATATGTGGATACCAAAATATTTTTTAATTTCAACATTTTTCTGGAAGGAATGGTGCATTACTAGAAAAAACTGCAAGGGTGCCAATATTTTTGGCCACGACTGTATTCATGATACTTGTTATGAAACAAAGCTGTGAAGGGGCTGCGAAAAACATCAGAGGGTATAAAGTTCCATAACCTTGGGGCTGCACAAGCAAAAGAAGATTCATGTGTCCTAATACTAAGTCTAGGAAGAGCCAGTAAGGTCTTTCACCAGACCTCAGAGGGTACGCACTGTGAACAGGTTTTAGCAGCGAGGCAAGGGATGGGGCAGATGATCATGCAGGGTGCTAATAATTATGTCCCCAAGAGTGTGGTCACAAAGAGAGGATGAAGGAAGCCAACCAAGCCTGTCATAAAGGGAGCAATGATGGGTGAGTTGGTGGGATGCCAGTGCAATTGGCAAGTACTGCGGTAAGTGACATCCCACCCAAGGACAGTAGATTCTGAAGCAACTAAGAAGACAGGGCTCCATAAAGGAATTTGGGGAAGTAGTATCCCGTGGGCAATCACGAGTTTGAGAAGTAAAGTTTTGAACCACTTTATAGGAGACACCCAGCAGGAAAATAATAGATTTACAGACACTCATAACATGAAATGAATAATCGAGGAAGGGGTTGAGGGTGATTCCAAGGCAGGTAAAGGAAGTGACTGGGAGAACTGAGGTACCATCAAGGTAAGCAATGGATAATGGGGATGGGCAGAACCTTAGTCTGGAGGACGTTCCAAAGAGCATGGACTAGTGTTTTGGTCATATTTAAAAGGAATTTGCTAACGGGCAGCCAACTGTGTACGGACTGGAGGTCAATAGTTAGATCCTGGTTTATGTGATCATTATCTTTTGAGCAAATGTAGAGGACGAGGTCATCTGCATAAAGGATGGCACAGCAGTGAGACAAGAACCGGTTTACAGAGTTTATATGCAGGGCAAACAAAAGGGAACCTAAGATAGATGCTTGCAGAACCCCTACCTATGTTGGGGCAGGTTCAGATAGGGAGTACCATATCGGATTCTCTGGGATCTGTTCACAAGATAGTTATTAAATCAAGGACAGCGATGAACAAGATTTCCGTATTAGCAAGTTTGCAGCAGAGTACAGAGTGGCCAACCAGGTCAAAAGCCTCTGTCAGATCTGCAAAGACAGCAGCTGTGAGGCTGCCCATATCCATAGCAGTGGCAATACTGATACTATGCCCTTTTCGAAAACCATACTGCATGGGAGAGAGGAGTTCTTAGATGGAGAGATAACTGGAGAACTGGAAGGGGACAACTTTTTCGAGTATTTTGTTTAAGACAGAAAGGATGGAAGAGGACCAATAGTTATTATTAAATTTATAGTTACCTTTCTTAAACACACAAACTACATAAGAAGTTTTCCATAATTCAGGTATGACACCAGTTGCCAGGGACAAGTTAATCTGGAAACGAGACAGACTAACTTATGTGCAGCAATTCTAAGCAGTCTGGGCTCAATACCATCAGAGCCTATGGATTAAGAGTCAGGGAAATGTATAAGGAGTCTGCAGACTTTAGAAGTGCAAGTCAACTTAAAGTAAAAAGAGGGATGTACAGTGGATTGGGGGGTGCTGGTAGGGAGCCACCACTAGATGATGATGAAGACAGTTCAGGGAAGGCCTTGGTATTTGAGGTGAGAAATAGCAATCAAATGTATTAACTATAGTGGAGCATATATTAAATTTAAGCAATAATGCACAAGAGAGTGTGTGTATCATGCTGGGATAACATCACACCTCGGCTGGTTGGGCTTCGCGTTCTCCCTGGAGGCAAACAGGTCCGCCTGAGGTGTGCCCCAATGGGAGAACAGATGCTGTACTACCTCCGGCAGGAGAGACCACTCGTGGGATGCAGCCCCTATCCGGCTCAGGGCATCGGCCAGGGTGTTGGAGGCTCCTGCCACGTGAATGGCTAGGAGATCCGCCTCCAGGCTGCGCACGAGTGACCAAATGCGGAGAGCTTCCTTGCACAGAAGCATGGAGGGCCCCCGCCTGGCGGTTTAGATAGTACATGGTCGGGTATTGTCCGTCCTGGACTCGGACCACTTGACCCCGGAGGAACGGAGCAAAGGCGGTGAGAGCTAGGCGGACCGCCTCGAGCTCCAGCAGGTTGATGTGGCATCGGACTCCGCTGGGACCAGAGGCCATGAGCCCGTGTTCCCCAGATGGGCACCCCAACTCATCAGAGAGGCATCGGTCGATAGAGAGACCGTCGGCTCGGGCGACGACGGGATGCCCTCCTGCAAATGATCTGGAACGGTCCACCACTGGAGAGCGTTCCCACATCCCTGTGTCACCGACTAAGCTGGTCCAAAGGATCGCAGCGCCAGGACCACTGGCTGGCCAGTCCCCACTGAAGGGGACGATGTTCCAGCCGGGCCCAACGGACCACGCTGGTGCAGGCCGCCATGAGGCCCAGGAGGCGCAGGAAGTCCCGGGCAGGGCGAGATTGCCCAACCAGAAATGATTGGGCAAAGGAGGAAAGAACCTCGGCCCTGTCCCCGGGGCAGCTCTGGCTCGAAGAGAGTCGAGGCTGCGCCCGATGAATAGAATCACCTGCTTGACTCGGTTCCGACTTGGCCTCGTTGATAAGGAGGCCCAGTTGAGAACAGACCTGGAGGCCAGATTTCTGGACCACTCTGCCTCCTTCCTGGAGGGATGTGCTATCAGCCAGTCGTCCAGGTAAGGGTGCACCGGACCCCTCGGCGCCCGCGGGAGAATGCTGTCACCACTGCCATGCATTTGGTGAAGACCCTGGGAGCTGGAGACAAGCCGAAGGGCATGGCTTGGAACTCGAAGAGGATCCTTCCCTTCGAAGCGAAGGAATCTCTGGTGAGACGGACGGATAGGGACGTGAAAAAAGCGCGTCCTGCAAGTCCAGAGAGCAGAACCACCACGCCGCGTTCCAAGGATGGTATTATCTGAGCCAAGTGACCATCCTGAAGGTTCGAGACCTTAGGAACTTGTTTGAGTCGTAGGTGAGAATGGCGCCAGCCCCGTCCGCTCAGAACCAGGAAGTACCTGGACACAAACCCTGGGTCTGAAGGAGGGTCCACCACCTCTTATCACCTCCTTCTGGAGGAGGAGCGATGTCGGCTCGACGAGCCGCCAGTGAGCTGGGGATCCGAAGCCCCGAGGCGGCGGCTCTGAAGGGTGGTGCCTGCTCGAATTCCAGGGCAGGCCTCTTCCCACCTCCAAGACCCACCTGTCCGTGGAAACAGCGGACCAGGCGGAGCGGAAGTGCGGGCCGTCACGGGGGACCCAGGGATAAGGTGACGGGAATGGGGCGACACCCCTCAGCCCGTCACTGGGCAGGCTTGGAGGAGGGACCCGGAGGGACCTCCTGGGCCCTTTCCTCCTGCCTCCTGTTAGAGCAGCGGCTTGGGTTTGGGATGCAGGCGAGCCTGCTGGCCTGACATTGCTGGGCCGCGCTGGGGCACAGAAGGATCTAAAGGCTTAGGCTGTGGTTTAGGGCCTTTGTCCTTCTGAGCGGAAGAGACAGAGTCCAAGGTAGCATTGGACTCTCGATCCTCTGCAGGTGACCTTCCACCCCAGGGCTCAAGAGGTCAGTCCCAAAAGGGACATCCACCAACTTGTGCTGGTATCCAAGTAAAGGTGGATATCCTCAGCCAAGCCCGCCGACGCATAGCCACTGCGGCCGCCACCGATCTGGCACATGAGTCCCCTAAATGCAAAGCAGTCTGGAGCTGCTGTTTGGCCACTGCCCTGCCCTGGTCCCGCACCTGCTTAACCGTAGTCTGCAGATCGGCGGGAAGATGAGGGATGACCTCATCCAGGGAGCCCAACAGGGCATGAGAGAAATGTGCCATGAGGGACGGCCGAACTGGCCTGGCGAAGGCAGAGAGGGCCTGAGCGTAGACTTTTACGCCGACATAGTCAATTCTCTTGGACCCTTGTCAGGAGGTTTGTCCAATCCTTGGCGTTGCAAGGCTGAAAACGCTGTCGGTAACCAACCCCTCAGCAGAGGGTGTTCCAAAACCGACAAGGAACCAGTAGGACCGATACTTCCTGGCCATCCTGGCCGGGCGCAGGGCAGGAAGCAGGGCGCTGCCAAAGCTCCAGTGCCGACCCACTGTGGCCTCGCCACGGAAAGGCCTCCGTCGAGAATCCCTCGGTCCAGAATCTCCGTGAGGATACCTGGCCCGCTTGGAAGCGGGTTCGAGCTCCATCCCGGTGGACTCCGAGATGAGCGAAGTAGTCCTAGGAAGAGACGACAGGCTATCGTCCCATTGACTGGACCTCCTGAAGACCCAAGTCCAGTCGCTGGAGAAAAGGAGGAATCATCTTCGGACTCGAAGAGTCCTCGAAAAGCTGCTCTGGCCTGAGCCACCCTTCACCTGCCGAGGTCGATCGGAGTGAGGGTAACTGACAGCCGATGGGGTAGACCCTTAGCGACCGAGAATCCTTGGTCGGAGCCCCAATGGTGGCTGTGGAGGCGGAGGTTCCACCGAATGGGTGGAGCAGCTGGTTTGGCGAACAACGGCCTGGGTATAGGCTCCTCGGATAAGTCGAGGGGTTGTGTCGGCCGATCGGTGACAGCCAATGGCGGGGCGGCAATTCGGCTTATTCCAGCCAGGAGGACTGTTGCAACATAAGGTCCCGCTGGCCGACGAATTTGACGTACGAAGCCCCCTCATCCGAGTGAGGAGGACGAGGACGAGCGCGGCGCGCCGCTTACCGCGGTGCCGAGACCGAGACCGCCTATGGCGGTGGGATCGGCTGGACATGAGTCCAGACCGAGACCGAGAGTCCCGGAATTTCCGAGGTCGGCTGCGGGAGGTGTCGGCCGAACCGGCACTCCCGGCTCGGATGGTGCATCCAAGGGCTCCGGAACGGGCACAGGCCAGGATCCTCAACTCCTCCCGGGGGAACCCGGGGAGGGAATCTCGGCTGCTAAAGGCGACAGCCCGTCCAACGGGTCGAGAAAAATCTCGACTTCATCGGTGGGAGTCTCGGTCAACTGACCTGACGGGGACACCGTGAGGCCAGTGGCCGAAGCCGAGCGGTCGACCGAAGCCGACGGTCGGCGGCCCGGGAAGGGACCTTTCCGCTCCCAAGAGCGTCCGAGGAGGGACTTACCCTTGTCCCTCTTTTTGGACCGAGAATAAGGTCCCGCCAACGTAGGCCCTTCTCCTTTAGTGGAGAGGGACAGACAAAGCTCCTTAAAAGAAGCCGTGTAAGAAGAGCCCAGAGAGAGCGGGATAAATGCCGCGGCCGGGAAGAATCTGGCCAGCGCCGCCTCCTCTTCGACGACCATCCGCTCAGAGCTGATCTACCGAACGCGCCCGCGGACACACGTAACCGGGCCTCCTTGGACTTCACCGAGGAAGCAGCTTCTCGGACGGCCCAGATGTAATCGGGCAGCAGGTCTTCGAGGACGAGGGCGAAAGATGAGCACAGGTCGCGAAGCCCGCGGGTCGTGCTCAAGGCCTAAGCAGTAGAACACACGTGGAGTGTGGATCCGTCCGAGACATCTTCTGCCCGCATGGGCATCTCCGAAATCCGGGAGTCGATTTGTCCATCGCAGCCGCGAGGGATAGAAGACTGAAGTCTTTTTGCAAAATTTTATTTTTAAATCCGCAAACGGAGAAATAGGAACCAGTCTCAAACGCAGAGCGTTAAGGAGGGAACCTGAGCTTCCAAGCGGTAAGGGAGATCTGGCGTCATGGGGCGGGGCCGAGAGTTATACCACCCGGGTGGGTGGGAGGAGCAAGCTTGAAGACCTTCCGGCAAGATTTAAAGCGGCAAGGATACCTGCCAATGAGTGTGGATGAACAACATATCCATGTCCCTAGAATGCATTATTTCTTTTATACAATGGCTCCTGAGTCCCTTACGTTTTAACATTAAAATATAAAGCAGTCCCTTTCTCTTAAATCAATTAAGTCTTATTTTGGTAGTGGTTACAGCAGTATAACATGTACTATGTTGATTTATATACAGCAACAAGGAATTCTGGTTAGATTATAAAGTTAGCCTAAATTTTACTTACTCAGCAGTGCAGTCTCCATTTTTGGTAGTGGTGACTGCAATATAGTGCCTTAATATAATGGTTACAGCAGTATAACAGCTAATATGCTAATTTACATACAGCAACAAGGAATTCTGGATAGATTATACAGTTTACTTATATTTCCCTTACTCAGCAGTGCAGTACCATATTTTGGTAGTGGAAGAAGCCAGAAGGGGAAGGAAGGAAACATATTCAATTCAGTGCTTTAGAGTAACTGGTAATTGCTATTTTTCTTTTAAACTTAGATTGTGGGCTTGTAGTGACACTATACTTTCTTTGTTGTCTTTACTTATAATTGTTTTGGGCTGTTGAAAATTTAAAACATAGTGGTGGTGTAATTCTGTGCTGTCTTTAATTGCTGCAAATTTCACCCCCCTTCCCCAACTCTTAATTATATGCCCTGATAAATCTGATTGACAGGAGCTAAACACAGGGTATAGTAAGGGGTGTAGTAGGAGGGGCATAAGGGAAGAAGCCCACCTCAGCACAAGTGTTTTGACTCATTTATTTATTTATTGGTTTCTTTTTCCTTAAAAAAAATTATCTGAGGATCAGTGACAGGATTTTAGTACAGTAAATTAATAAAAGAGAACAGGAGAGCTTTCAGTAGCAGACAAGTAGTGGAATGCAGTATAATGTGGGGGAGTGGTGCAATGCGGTGGCTGTGGGGCAGCCATATTCAGGCAGACCTTCTGGACACTGAGGTGCTGCCCTATCTGCATGGCATCTCTCTGGACTGCGGATGAGGTAGCCAGACTCAGAGCGGAAGTAAACTGCGCCAGAGTACCATCACCCTATCCAGGGACCACCCAGTCCAATGCAGCTGCCTCAAAGGATGCCGAGAACAAGGAGCACTTGGATGACAGTGGGCTCAGGAGGGTTAGAGCAGTCAGGCAGAGGCACATCCCAGATCCTATTCCACTCAAGAACTCATATGCCACACTGGCAAGCGAGGACAACCAAATACAGGTACCCAGAGAATGGAAGGAAAGGATGTAGAGGTTAGCTAGGGAGGTGACCTCAGCGGGAAGCAGTGGACCCCAGAGGAGGAGGAAGGAATCCTGGTGGGGGACCCCACTGCAAGAGGGATCCAGCTAGGGAACACAGGAGGGGAGGACAGGGAGGTGAGGTGCCTACCAGGTGCCACTGGCATGGAGGGATGGAAGGAAGATCCTGGGGATCACTGGGAAGGCAAGACGGGAGGGTGAGCTGGATATCATTATCCATCTAGGTACTAATGACCTGGCAAATGGGGAGCCAAAGAAGTTCAGGAAGAGTCAGGAAACTGGGGAGGGGTCTCAAGCAAGTAGCTACTTCGTCACTTTCAGAAGTACTACCTGTGAGAGGCAAGGAGCATAGTGCATGCACCAGGAACTTTAACTCATGGTTGAAGAACTGGTGCTGTGAGGAAGGGTTTGATTCATTGGTGACTGGGGACCCACCTGGAGGGATGGAGGTTTGTTCAAGCCTGGACGGCCTGCATCCATCCTGGAGGGAATCAAGCACTCAATGATAAGTTTAAATGCTACATTGACAAGCATTTAAACTAGCAAAGGGTGGCAGGCCAGCAAGGAGGGTACCTACTTGCTCACCCCCCCCACAGCTAGGTGGAACCAGTGAACCAGAGGAGTGGCTATCTCTGCAAAGCAGTGTACAAAAGATGGAGATTATGTGCCCAAGAGGTGATAAGCAGAAACGGGCAAAATTCAGCAGAAGGGCAGAGCAGCAAGAAGAACCAGGGATAAATGACAACCAAGGAAGGGCTGAGTAGAACAGTGAGACAGTCTAGGGATGTCAAATCATGGAAAGCCATGTGTGCAAATGCCAGGAGCCTTAGCAACAAGATGGAAGATCTGGAGGCTGTCATGGTACAGTCAGACCTGGACATTGTGGCCATCACTGAAACCTGGTGTAATGATAACCATGACTGGGAGATGGCCATACCTGGCTACAACATATTCAGAAGAAACAGAGCAGGCAGGAAGGGAGGAGGAGTGGCACTGTATGTGAAAAATGGCATAAGGGCCACAGAGATCCAGGAGGAACAAAATGGGGAAGAGATACTGTGGGTTAAGCTGGAAAGGAAAATGGGGACAGCCATCTGCACAGGTGTGGTCTATAGACCACCAGCCCAGGAGGAAGAAACAGATAGGGAGCTGATGCTAGCCATCCAAAGGATGGCAGACAAGGGTGAGGTAGTACTGGTTGGAGACTTCAATATTCCAGACGTGGACTGGAGCATCCCAGCAGCAGCATCAACTAGGAGCAGATTTATCCTGGACTCCTTCAGGGTGCCTTCCTCAAGCAACTGGTCATGGAACCAACTCGGCAGAAGGCAATACTGGACCTTGTGCTCACAAACAGGGACAGTGTGATGGGGTAACAGTGGGGAGCACCTGGGTAACAGTGACCACCAGTCATTGTGGTTTGAAATCACAGAAAGAGCAGAACCAAACCACACAAAACACGTATCCTGGATTTTAGGGGGCAGACTTTGGGAAAATGAGAGATACTTGAAAGAGGCATTAAGGGAATGGGACAGGAATCAGGGGTTGAGGAACAGTGGGCAGTATTTAAATGGGATTACAAGAACAACAGAATTATACATTAAGCAGGTTAGCAAGAGGAAAAGGAAGAGGAGACCATTATGGTTTTCCAAAGAGGAGCAAAGAAAGTGAAAGCCAAAAGATTGCATTCAGGCAATACAAAAGACACAGGCAGAAGGGATAGGGAGAAGTACCAGGAGAAGCAAAGGGAGGTAGGGAGGTCAGTAAGGGAAGCCAAAGCTCAGACAGAAGAACACATTGCAAAATCAGTGGGTAAAGGGGACAAAACCTTTACAGGTACATAAGTGAAAAAGAGAGACAAAGGGAGGGATAGAGACTGAAGGGGAGGATGGGAGCATGGAGGATGACAACAGTAAAGCTGACATATTGAACAGGTATTTCTGCTCAGTCTTTACTGAGGAAGAGGGGTAATGGGTCTGAAGGGAGTACAAGGGTGAGAATGGTGCAGAAAGGACACAAGTCCTTTACACGAAAAGGTCCTGAAGGAACTGGAAGTAATAAGAGTTGATAAAGCAATGGGGCCAGACGGGTGCACCCCAGGGTCCTTAAAGAACTAAGAGAGGTGGTGGCTGAACCTCTGGCTATCCTGTTTAGCCAATCACTGAAACAGGGAGGTACCCAAAGACTGGAGGACAGCAGATGTAGTCCCCTTACACAAAAGTGGGAACAAAGAGGAAGCAGGGAACTACAGACCAGTCAGCCCTCACCGTAGTGGGGAAGATCATGGAAGCATTACTGAAGGAGAGATTGGTGGAACATCTGGTTGTCGATGGACTACAGGACCCAAGGCAGCATGGTTTCACCAGGGGAGGTCATGTCAGACCAACCCGCTTAATTTTTTGACTGGGTGACTAGGAGGTGGATCAGGGGAGGGCAGTGGACATGGCCTATCTGGACTTCAGCAAGGCCTTTGACACTGTGCCACATAGAAGACTATTACACAAACTGGGGAATATGGGTGTGGCAGGACAGTAGTGTGGTGGGTAGGTAACTGGCTGGGTGGCAGGACACAGAGGATGGTAAATGGCTGTCACTCCACAGAGGGAAGAGTGACCAGTGGGTACCACGGGATCAGTGCTGGGACGGTCCTATTCAACATCTTCATCAGTGACATTGCTGGGATCTAGAAGGCAGAATTTCACTGTTCGCTGATGACACAAAGCTCTGTAACAGAGTAGACACACCAGAGGGTGTAGACAGAATGAGAAGCGACCTGCAGAAACTTGAAGAATGGTCAGGGGTTTGGCAGTTGAAATTCAATGCAAAGAAGTGCAAGAAATGCATATGGGTCACAAAACCCAGGCACAATATATCAGTTGGGGGGTGAGGATATAGCATGCACCAAACAGGAAAGGGATCTTGGGGTTGTCATCTCTGATGACCTCAAGGTGAGGGAAACAGTGTGACAAGGCAGGTAAAGCAAACAGGATGCTGGGATGTATAGGCAGGGCATCACCAGCAGGAAAAGGAGGTCATAATTCCGCTATACAAGACACTAGTGAGGCCCCACCTGGAGTACAGCGTACAGTTCTGGAGACCATACCACGTAAGGACATAGACAGAGTAGAGAAAGTTCAGAGGAGGGCAACAAAGATGGTGCATGGATTGCATCACAAGTCCTATGAAGACAGGCTGAAGGAACTGAACATGTACTCCCTGGAGGAGAGGAGGGAGAGGGTATGATAGAGACATACAAGTATCTTACAGGGAGGAACAGGTGCAGGAAAACACTATTTTTAGCGAAAAGATGTTCCAGGACTAGAGGGCATGGGATGAAGTTGGAGGGAGGACGATTCAGAGGAAACATGAGAAAGAATTTCTTCACAGAACGGGTGGTGGACAAGTGGAACACCCTGCCAGAGGAAGTGGTGGGGGCTGAAACAATCACGGGATTTAAGAATGCATGGGATAGACATAAAGGAATTCTAGAGGTCAGGGGTAAGGGAAAACAGACTTCTAGGAAAACAAACTGAACTTACAAGCTCAAATGGGCAGACTGGGTGGGCCATAGGCCCTTATCTGCCGACACTGTCTATGTATCTATGTAACTACAGTATAGTACGTAAATATGTAAATATATGTGGCAAAGTATTATGGGTGCAATATGAATATCTTCCAGTTTTCCTTACTTTGAGGTGCATTGTCCTTTCTTGGTAGTGGTTAAAACAATATAAGCGCTCAGATATTTATTTTTTAAATGAAGTATTGTACACACACTGATAGCTGACAAGATTTCTTTGCTAAAAGATGTATTCTCCTGTTTCTGTAGTGATACAGAAATATAATAGCCTGTATACTGATTTACACAGTGAGCAATTGCGGGTACAGTAAATAGCCATTTTTTCTATCTCCCTAATCTGCATGTGGAGTGATTTTTTTTACTGATGACATTCAGTCATGTGTGTGCTTGGACCTGATACAGTGATGTTATCCTCTCAGGCACACACTGACCAATCAGAGCCCAGGATTTTTTCCTTGCCATTGTATAACATAATTTCTTTTACAACAGTGAGAGGGCCAAAAGGCATACTTACAATCTAATGATACAGAGGAAAACAAAGTCAACTAGAAGCTAAATATACATCTAAACAAATGTATTATTACAAGCTGTCATCATAATAGAGAATGTGGTCATAGCCAAATCTTGGGACCAGCGTTACAAGTGATAGTAAAATGAAAAAAATTTAAAGCAGGAGCATATTTCAGTATAATGTCAGAGACCCATCTCTTTATGACTTGTTCAAGCAGTAATACAATAGAAAGTTTTAATTTGGTATGGAGATTATTTCATGAGCATGAGGAGAGGTAGCTACCTTCTTCCTAAAGATCTTTTAGGCAATGTTGTTTAACCGAAACAGTGCTCTGAATTTCCATTTACCACAGAACAGTTCTGAGGACAGTTTGTAAAAGTAAATTAGGTGCACTGTTAACACAGCATTCCATCATTGAGAAGAAGCTACTATCAGGTGCATTCAAAACAGACGACTAAACAGACTTATGTTGTGTGGTAAGGCTGTTCTTTAGGATATAGAAGAAGATCAGCAGTACAACAGTCCATGCCCCTGCCATCCTAGTTATCTTATTTGTTGTGTCCTGCATCTACTGGTGTCACACGGTTAGGGTCTTAGCATGTGTATCACTAGGATTGAACAGTACAAAGAATAGGTCCTTGCATTCCTACACCAATACTTCCACTAGCCAAAGAAGGTTTAGTTCTTCCAAATTACCACTTGTTGCCCTGAGAAAAGTTGTACTCCTCCTCTTGCTATGCTCAGGTAATATTAAACTTAACCCTGGTCCTATACAAGCAATTCCTTCACCGTCCAAAGTCACGAAGTATAAAGGTATCAGCTTTATGCATGTTAATGTGTGTAGCCTCTTAAAGAAACTCACCTCAATACAGGCTTGGGATATCCACAAGGAGCCAGATGTACTTGTCATATCTGAATCCTGGCTTCATCCATCCACGCCAGACAAAGAGGTCAATATCCCTAACTATCTGTTATTCAGAGCCGACAGACTAACCAGAGGCAGTGGTGTAGCCATCTATGTTAAGGACAAGTTTACAGTCGCTACCCTCGACACTAAATCAATTGCCAATGCCTTTGAATGCTTGTCCTTAAAAATCAAAATATCGACATCAATGGCCCTCCGTGTCATAGGATGTTATAGATCCCCGTCCTCGGGGTCACAGCTCCTGTCCCACCTATCATCTACTATGAGTATCGATACAATGGAAACAATTATACTAGGGGACCTTAACTACGACTGGCTGTCAAGTGCATCTCTTTCACTTAAATCCTTCTGTGACTCTCACGGGCTCACTCTACTTACTAATGAACCTACTCGTATCAATAAGAAAAACCCTATGAAAAGTACACTATTAGATGTACTTCTAGTAAGCAAACCCCATTTCTTCTCCCATGCTGGGATCTTTTCTGCCGATGTTAGTGACCATAGTTTTATTGCTGGCATAAGAGCAGTCCCTAAACCAACAGCCTCAGCAAGTTCTCTACCAAAAGATCAAAACGGAATTTTAATCCGCTTGCATATATCAATGACCTGAAAGCCTCCCTGCTTTGGCAAACCTTTTATTTAGCCAAATCAGTAGAAACAGCATATGCCATTTTCCACGAAATTGTATCCAGTGCTCTTAACACCCACGCACCCTTAGTCAAAACCCACATAAAGGTTAGAAACTGCCGTTGGTTTACAGCAGGCATCAAGGCAACACTATTAAAAAGAGACAAGCTCTGGAAGCTAGCACGCAAATCCCACACAGCCAAAGACTGGCATCTTTTCAGAACAGCCAGAAACCACTGTACAAAGCTAATTTTGGAAACCAAGTCCAACTTCTATTGCTCTGAACTCGACACTGCCTCCAACTGCCCTACCAAGTTCTGGTCCACAATAAATGAACTTTCTGGTAATACCACAGGAAACACTCTCCCCTCAAAAATTATTTCCGACAATGTAACTATCAACAACAATAAAGAGATACTACAAGCCTTCAACAATCACTTTGCTACTGCAGGGCTAGCTTTTGATAATTCACCTGCATGCAACCTACGCTCCCAGCTTACCACGCAACCTTCAGAATCTAGTCCCTAAGATGCAGTCTTTTCATGCTCTCCTGCCTCACTAAAAGAGGCCTCCAGTTGGACACCAGAAAAAGTGCTGGCGCTGACACCTTCGATCCATACTACCTAAAGATTGCCTATCATGTCTTGGCCGTACCTATTACTCATCTATTTAACTTGTCCCTTTCTGAAAGGACCCTCCCCAAACTGTGGAAGACCGCACATGTTATTCTGTTGTTTAAATCCGGAGACCCCTGTGATCTAAACAACTACAGGCCCATCTCCCTTTTCCTGGTACTATCAAAACTTCTGGAAAAAATAGTGAATGCCCAGCTGAAATCTTTCATAGATGATACTAACCTGCTAAACCCAATGCAATCTGGTTTCTGAACTGAACATAGTACAATCACGGCCCTGGCCAAGGTAACAAATGACTGGCAGCACGAGCTAGAGAACAAAAAAATTGTCTGCGCAGTTTTTCTAGACCTAAGTAAGGCCTTCGACACTGTCGACCACAACCTCCTTCTTTCTTCATTAAAAGCTACTGGTCTAGATTCTACCTCCTTACGTTGGTTCCACAACTACCTTTCTGATAGGCACCAACAGGCCAAGGCCGAAGGTGAACTCTCCCCCTCAAATCTGTTAAAAAGAGGCGTCCCGCAAGGATCCATCCTGGGGCCACTCCTATTTGCCATCTACATCAACAATATAGACTCAGGCATCAATGAGGCGAAAATTCATCTGTTCGCAGGTGATACAGTGATCTACCTAAGCCGTACAACTCCTGAAAATGCCTGTAGCGACCTGGAAGCTGACTTCAACATACTTCAATACCAGCTCCTTAGTAAAAAATTGCTACTTAATGCCAAAAAGACAAAGGCAATGCTATTTTCACCTACTAACCATGCAGCCTACCCAGCTCTACCCCCCCCCCCAAATCACCACCCTCCTAGGAGAAACCTTGGAATTTGTGCCGAAATTCAAATACCTGGGGGTCTGGCTAGACTTCAAACTCTCCTTTGCAGACCACCTGGAGGATTTGTTAAAAAAACTGAGGCAGAGACTAGGTCTCTTCTTCAGGTTAAACTGCCTACTAACTACTGAGGCCAAGACACAGCTAGTTCAGTCTACGTTCCATTCCCTAATTGATTACACTGACTTTATATACAGCCAATGTGCTACTTCATATCTCGGTAACTTGGACATACTTTACCACAGAGCCCTGCACTTCATCACTGGTCTCCCCTTCTCCACCCATCACTGCTCTTTATATGCGGCAGTAGTTGGACCTCCCCACACTACAGACGAAATAAAAATGCAGCTCTCTGGACATACAGAGCTATCACTGGCAAACTTCCGCAGTACATTGTTGATTGCCTGACTCTCAAGATGCCTGGAACCTATGCCCTAAGAAGCTGTCCACTGATTTCTCTGAAAGTGCCCAAAGCCCTAACGCATTTTGGGAGAGCTGCCATAGGATGCGTTCTACCGTCACTCTGGAATGTGCTACAGAAATCACTGAAACTGAGGACTCCTGTTAGTCTCACTGTGTTTGAGACCTTATACTCAAAATACGTTACAGAGGCCCACAACTGCTTCCAATGATCCTAGCTTACTTACACCCCCCTTCCACATCCTCCCTGCTTTTCCCATCCTCCTTCCTTCTTATATCAGTGCATAACTTGTCCCTGAGCCACCTACTTATCTACCGCCCTAAATCTCACCTTCCCTCACCCACCTATTCCTTGTATACCCACAGCATCTCATTCCTTCGCTCCTAGTATAATCCCAGTTCCAGGCCCCCAGCCCCCCACTGGCTGCCACTTCTCCCGACACATGCCTCCCCCTTGATACGCCTGTTTTTTTTTTAAACTGACTATGTATGTCTCTTTGCTTGTAGCATCCACTTCAACTAATCTCTTCGCTGGACTATAATGCCTTTACCTTACAGGAATACTAAACCATGTATGTTGTTGTAGCTAGTATACATTTTTACTGACTTGCTACCCTATTGTTATGTATACACTTACAGACTGTCTTTTACCTGAACCCAAATGTATTTTTACTTATCCTGTCTATTGCAGGCCTACCTGTACTGTTGTACTCTTGCATCTACTGTCTATTGGTCTGTATATAAAGGCATTGTTACTTGACTTGTGTAATGCAGGTCCACCTTGTAAATGAGCTTGCTCAATGGTGTTCGCCTGGATAAATAAAGAATTTAATTGATTGATTGATTGTTGATTCTCTTCAAGAACTTAACCAATTTGTGCTTAAACCACCCAACTGAATTTGATTCAATTGCCCCCTGGACAATGTACCCCACGCTGCTAATAGCCTCAGAGTAATGCACACCTCCTTTGTTCTGTTCTAACGTCACAAGTTAAGCTGGTTCTCTTTCCTTGATATACAAAACACTGCCTACTAAAGTTTACATAATACTCTTCATTTACTCTGAGCACATATATCATATCCCCTCATCTGTCTCTTCTCCAGAGGGGAGTTTCAACATCTGAAGGCTGCCCCTCTGTTCATAAAGCAGCCTTCTATCCCCCTTATGGAAGAAATGTATGCATAATTACTGGTGAACAAAGTGGGTGATTTGGTAGAACTTCCTTGCTAGAAGTTTTATGGCATGCATCTAGGTCCATTGTCTGACGTGGGAACATATCACATGAAGGACTGCTCACTAGGATTATGGTTTAATTGCCTCCTCCCTGCTCATCCTGTCAGTAATTACTGCTAACCTTTCCACGAGAATGTCAGCACCTCCACAGTGGGTGACCCTCTCATAAGCTGCCTGTACACGCAACCTGGTAGCCAGTTTGTGTCCATACCAAACAAAACCTGTAACAGATGAATATTTAAATTAACAGAAAAGAATGAATGAGTCTGGTTTCATATCCTGTCACATACAGCTTTGTCTTATATGCCTCATCAAAAGTCCAGTGATGAAGCCACATGCACCTTGCACGCCTGCCACAATAGGACAGGCTCCATGAGCTGACATTCGCAAGTTGTCTAAGCTGCACCCCCAAGGAGGAGGATGCCACTGAAACAAGCTGCAAAATATTCGGCCCCCACAGACTCCCATAGCACAAATCCTACCTAAGGTAGTAACCCAGGAGCATAAACGCCTGGGCGATAAAAGAGGCATACATCATTTGCAGGCTGATGTCATCTAAAGCAAAGACCCACCTGCACACCATATCTACTTTCTTGTCATCAGCAACTGATAGGGCTGTCAGACCCTCCAAGGAACAGTGATGTGCTTCACTGCACTGCATACAGCCTTGTCAGTCACCAGGGGAATCCCCCAAGTCCTAAAATTTTCCTCCTAGAAAAAAGGGAATATCAGACTCAAGGCCAACACTTCAGAGCTGAAGGCACGGAGGATAGAATAGGGTTTACACCAACAGTCGCTGTATCCTGAACCTTCTTAAACTGCAACGTCCTGCAGACTTTTGCTAAAAGATAGGGTAGTGACTTCAAATCAAATTAAGGGAGGTTCAGAATCCTTTTTTTTTGGTTCTATCTACCCCTGTTCAGAGGGACACTCTTCCTCCTCCAATGGTTCTAGTTTCGTCAGGTCAGAATTCTTCTCAGACCCTGTTGTATCCTCGTCCTGACCTTCCCTATTGACAAGGTCAGGGGCCACCTGCAAATCTGGATGAGCAATATCTCCCTGCCCTGGCACACCTGGACAGGTCTGTATAGGCCCTCCCTGGATCTGAAGGACCCACTGAGTTTGGGTGTCCTCAAAGGAACCATCTGCTGACCATCAGCATGGAGCATGTCATCCAGGAAAAGCAAAGAAGGGTTTGTGCAACTCAACTTTACCACTGCAAGATGGTACCACACGTGCACCCCCACCAATCCGGGGGTTCAAATGAAGAGACCAAAAAATATGTTAAATTATGTTACATAGTGAGGACAGCATGAGCCTATAGGCAAGGGCCTCATACTCCTGCGGCAGGTCTTACATCTTTTTTAAGGTCACGATAAGCCATGGTGCCATTGATCTAACTGATTAGTTTGCAAGGAGTTAGCCACCTCCCAGTTGTATTTACTGCCACTTTAACAACAGTAAATCTCTTATTCGCATTCTTAATCTTGCTACTGCACCTTTAAAACCACAGAACTCTGCTTCTGCTGTCCATCTTCTAGAAGATAACTGGATTACTGCTGAACTGTGCCAGGAGGGAAGAGCAAAAACCTGAGAAAAAGGGAGGCCCCTCTCTCGCTCAGCACCTAGATCGCTCCTTGTCCAAACACTGTACACTGTCCTGACACCAGAGCTTGCCAGCATCTCTGCTGACCGTTCTGTTAGAATGTGTGGTATACTGTCTTGATACCAGAGCTTGCTGGAATCTCTGCCAACCACACTGAGTGCAGTACACTGTGCTGATACTGAAGCTTGCTGGCATCTCTGCAGAGCACGCTATTAAAAAGTGCAGGAGGTTCATCTGGGTGCACATGCATGCAGAGGTCATGTGAAAGTGTGTGATGTTAAGTCAGCATGCATCCACCGTGACATATGCATATCTCCCTGGAACATGCCAAAGAACGTGTGGCATTTGTTTCAGTGCATCAAGCTCTGCAACCATAACAGACTGGTAGAATACCAGCAACAGAGAAAAGCGGTCAAGAAAAATGGCGCAATGCACCACACCTGCAACCACAGACCTCAACAGACCAGAACAGGACCCAAACAAAGGCAACACCACCAGTATAACAGTACAGAGCAACAAAAAAAAAAAATATATGCAAACATCTATCCGGGTAGATGGAACAGCTCCAGCACAAAGACACCACCATGTGGGGTCAAGCAGGAAAAATTACTGAAAAGGAACATGCTTCCCCTCAAGCAGAGACCCATGAATTAAAAAATGTTAATTCTGCCGAGGGAGAAAAATACCAACTAGCCAAAACAACTAACTTAGTCCCAGGATAACAATTACAAACTACCACTGAGTTCCTGGTAAGAAAAAGTAAACAACACAATGATAGATGCTAGAGGGGGAAACATACACAGCAGACAGCAGTACCACCCCACTTAACTACCTGACTAAGCCCCCACCCAAACAAGACATTCCCTTACTTACCTGAGGCACCAGGTAAGACATTTCTTAAGCAGACCTCCAGCAATAACACCCTACTAAAGAAAAGTGGTCCTCATTGAGGCACTGTCAGCACTAATGAGTGTTATCTAGCAGGTTGGTCTATTTTAAAGTCACAGCTAAGCAGAGACAATTTCAAAATGTAGGAGTGCTCTTGGTCACCAGGTAACCCTAACCTGTCTCAGAGTTCCTCAATCCTGACAGAAAATAACGAACATGAAGTATTATAGATCATGAGAGCATCTTGTGATGCTCCCAATCAATCACAGCGTTACTTTCAGTTGCGCATCAGATACTTGTATTTCCAAGAGTATCTCACCTGCTGTGCTGTGGTAACGGGCTTCTTGCTAACGTCACTCACTCTACATACAGACACAATTTTTCACAAGAAATAGGTAATTTTAAAAAAAGCAAATGTCAAACAATCCTTAATGTATGTCCCCCGTCGCCACTCACTGCTGTAAAAGAATGTTTTCACTTGTGTTCAACTCAAGCCAGAACAGCTCAACTTCAATTTGCTGTTATTGCTCCAGCCAAATGTGTGAAACCACTCTTGCACAGCAATAAGTGGTTCTAGAGGACATATTAATACTGTATATAGAAAAAATCAGTCTTCCAGAGAGCTCTGTCTATGCATGCTACTCCTTCAGTGGTACAGCTTTAACTGGGTAACTGCTGTATCCAGAATGCACCATGTCCTCAGGGTACTATGCTGAGGTCACAGCTTATGGGCTGTACAACTGCCCAGTGGAGGATGCACATTGCCCAATATGTAATTATTCCCCACTGACAACTTGGAGTGATACAGAATTTACTAATAACTGGGTTAGGCTTTTTCCCATAGGGAAACCGTGGCATAATTTGCCATTATAAAGGAGCGTTTATAACGGCAAACATGCGCACGGTTTCCCTCACTATGCGCATTCCCAACCTACAGCTCTTCCGGGTTTTCACTGCTCACCACCAGATTTCTTTGTCGGTCGAAACCGCACAGCCGCCACTATCTTGAGGCAGTAACTAACTATTTAAAAGAAAACTTCCTAACAAAAATCACACTGTAAAGGGGGCAACAAAACAAGAAAAAGTAAACTGCTGTTAAGCGACCGAGGACTCGGCTAAACATCATCCAGACCACAGCCGCACCAGATCATTTTTTTTTATATAATTGTCTGTGGCGAAAAAGCCTAACCCAGCAATTATATAAAATAAAATATGGGGTGGTGTGTGTAAACTCGAATTTTACACACACCCTTGGGTTGGATGCTTGATAGACCCTTCGAGCTTCGCTCTCAGGGTTTATATGCCATCTAACCCCTCGGGTGTGTGTAAAATCTCATTACACACACCATCCCATACTTTACTCTCTAGTTTATATATTTATTTAAAATTTGGTGGCTAGGATAGGCACACTGAAAGCTGCAGCTCGATTCCAGGTGCGACATGGGGATGGGACACAACAGGGAGTGAAACAGGAGTAACAAAGTGACAACAGATGCATGAGCAAAGACATTACAGTACAAATAGTGAATTCAGAGAAAGAAAAAAAAAATTTAAGAAGTGCATTGGTTACGAGGGGTAGCCAGCATGAGAGCTAATGTGAGCTAAGGAAGCTTTCCGCCAACGTCATTCAAATTAAGAAGTACACCGAGTTTTAAGCAATACACGTGAGTAAAATGCAAAACTGGTATAGTGGGGCATGGGGTAGGTGTGGATAGGGCATGCATTGCTGTATAGTGAGAAGAGGAAGAAGCCGAGCTACAGATGCATGTTCTGAGAAGGGTGTCAGTAAAAGTGTTTTGAGAGAGTTCAGGAAGGAAGAGGGATGGGGAGAGGGAGGCTGTTCCACAGTGTTGAAAGGCAAATGGAGAAAGTAGATGGGCCTGCTACAGATCACTGTGAGGTACATGAAAGAGACATACAGCAGATAATCAGAGGGAGTAGGAGAAGGAGATGGCAGGGTTCAGGAGAGAGAAGAGTAAGTGAGCACAGTAGCAAGCCAGTATTTGGCTATAAAGGAGAAACAGTGTAGGATGCCGGGACTCACAGGAGGAAAACTATAGGTTACTTTCCTGTAACTGTAATTCTAGGAGTGGTATACAGTTCACATCCAGACTTTAGCAGCTCCCTAGAACAAGCTGATTCGTCGGACATCTTCAAGCTTAAGTTCCTCCTACCACCTAGGTGTTATATCCTCCAGTTCCACCCCATGACATCAGATTTTTGTACGCTGGAAGCAGGGATCCTGGTACCACATTGCCAGGGGAGGCTGGGTGGGCTATATGGATGTGAACTATATACCACTCCTAGAACTAAAGTTACCTGTATTTCTAAAGAAGTGGTATACAGTTCACTATCCTCACTTTGGCAGACTCCTAGCAGTTCTCCAGGAGAAGTGGGCAAGGTGTACACCCCTATTTGGCCAACAGAGACTCGAGAACCGAGGACCTAAATGCAGCATCCCAACAAGATATAATGTCGATGTGGTAATGGGATATGATGGTGTGTGCTTTACTCCAGGTGGCAGCCCTACCCAGCATATCCCTGAAAACAGACACCGAGGCAGCGGTATATCCAGTGAAATTAGCTTTAAGCCATTTGGGAGGCTCCCTACAAGCCAATCTATAGCATAGTTCAATGCAGAATGTCATCAACCTGACAATTGTCCGGTTAGCTGCAGGTCTGCCAAATGTGGCTTCAGCGTATGTTACAACAGCTGGTAAGCCTCACCCCAAACTCTAGATTTGTACTCATTATGGTAAGAGAGTGCTCTCTGTAGGTCCAAAATACAGAATCTATGGTTGGCCTCCGAAGATGGGCTGGTAAAGTATGAAAGGTGAAACGTAAAGTTGAGGTGAAACGCTGATATAACCTTCAAGAAGAACTTCAGATGGGGGTGAAGAGTGACCATGTCCTTGTGGAAGACCAGGTAGAAGACTCCAAATGAGAGCGCCTAGAGTGCACTAATCTTTCTGGCTGATGTAACAGCCACCAAGAAGGCAGTCTTCCATGATAAGTGTGACATCTCACACCGGTGCACAAGGTCAAATGGCTTGTCCATGAGCATAGCCAGCACCAGCAGCAAGTCCCAAGGTGGCGGAGACTCTGGTGCCGGAGGAGACAAATGGTCAAGGCCTTTCAAAGAGAATCACCTTCACCTGGGCCACCGTCTGCTTACCAGCCCACACCCAGAAAGAAGGGATGGCTACCAGGTGCACCTTAACTGTTGTCAATTGCAGACCCAACTGAGAGAGGGACCACAAGTAGTCGAGAATGCTCACCACAGGGCAGACAAAGTATCAAGATTCTTGCTCTGGCACCAAATCAATACCTTTTTCCATCTATATGCATAGCATTTGTGAATCTGGCATTCTCAGAGGTGCTTTCAGTCTTGGGGTGGGGTGGAAGCACCAAGAGGGTCAGAGAGGAGGACATACACGAGTTTAAGTTATGGCTGAGGGAATGGTGCCAAGAAAACAGTTACCGTCTCATCGGCAACTGGCAGTCCTTCTGGGAGAGGGACTTCTTTTGGTATGATGGCCTCCACCTGACAAAGGAAGCGGTGAGGGCGCTAGGTCAAAAATTTGATGTGTATGCGGTCTATTTAAACTGAAGGCTGGGGAGGCGGTGACAACACTTACCAAGGCAAATGGTAAGAAGGTCACTACCCCCCTGACAGCAGCAAATGATAGGGTAACTACTCCAAAGTACGATAATACCATACAAATTAGGGAAAACTCTCTTGTCAATGCCTACGGCAAAACTCGTCAACAAAATTTTTGTCTGAAACCACAGGTACAGATCCAAGGCGTTCCGGCAGAGGTACAAATGAGGGGTGGAAACCTTTCCAACAAAACTTTTCATCCAAAACCACAGGTGCAGACAAAAACAGTTCCATAAATCTTTCATCCAAAACCACAGGTGCAGACCAAAGGAGATCCATTAAGGGTACTAAAGAGGCATGGCAAAATAAAAGTAAACCCACCTGTGCCAAGAGTTGGGGTAGAACATGGAGGGCAATGGCAATAAACATCAAAAGCCTGGCGAACAAAATCCCTAACCTCATGGCCATCGTGGCAGAGGCTGAACTTGACTTAGTGGCCATGACAGAAACCTGGCTCACAGAGAACCATGGTTGGGACATGGCTATCCCAGGCTACCACTTGTACAGAAGGGACAGGAATGGTAGGAAAGGGGGTGGGGTAGCATTATATATCCGGGAAGAAATCAAGGCTACAGAGATTCAGGGGATCCCGGATGAGTCAGAAGAACTATGGGTAACAGCTGAGACAGGATCAGGGCAGCCAAGAAGACAGGAGTCATCTACAGGCCCCCATCGCAAGGGGATACTGGAGACAAGGAAATGATGGAGACATTTCACAAAATGACAGACAAGGGTGAGACAACAATAGTAGGGGGATTTTAACTTGCCAGACATAAACCGGAAATCTTGTGCAGCATCTTTATCATTAGGAAGGGACTTTGTAATGGCACTGCAGGGTGCAGGGTTGAGGCAGCTTGTAGAAACTCCTACCAGAGGTGAAGCTGTTCTGGATTTGGTTTTAACTAACAGCGACAGGGTAAAGGAGGAAGAGGTGGGGTGCCACTTAGGAAACAGCGACCACCGCATGGTGGGATTTAAAGTAAACACTAGTGAAGACATTAGTCATTCTAAGATCAGGGTTTCAGACTTCTGAAAAGCAGACTTTCAGAAGATGAGAGATAGCCTGGTAGAGAGATACAGGGAAGAGAAAGGAGTAGACGAAATGTGGGAGTATCTCAAAGGAGCTATCACAGAGGTAACTGAACAGTGCATCAGAAGGGTAAGCAAGGCAAATAAGAAAAGGAAACCCTTCTGGTTCTCCAGGAAGGTGGCTGCAATAGTAAGGGAGAAAAAGAAGGAGTACATAAAGTTTAAGGTGCCAATGAAAGATGAGGATAAAAAAACCTATAAGGTAGTACAGAGGGAAGCTGGTAAGGCAATAAGGAAAGCTAAAGCCCTGACTGAACTGAGGATTGAGCATGGGGTAAATGAGGGAGATAAAGCATTCTTTAGGTACATAAGGGAAAAGAGGAAAACCGAGGTGGGGTAGTTAGACTAGCAGATACTGGAGGGAAATGGGCAGAAAAAGATTGTCAGAAAGCAGAAATCTTAAACTAGTACTAGTCTGTTCTGTGTTCACCAAAGAGAACGCAGGGAATGGGCCAAGCCTGCATAGCAGCAACACCCAGGGACCGGGGTTGACACAAGCCCATTCACAGAGGCTCAAGTCTTGGAAGCTTTAAATAAACTAAAGGTGGACGAGGACATGGGACCGGATGGGATTCTCCTTTGAGTTCTCAGGGAGCTGGGAGTGTACTAGCAGCACCCCTAGCAGAACTATTCACCAAATCACTAGAGAGTGGGACAGTACCAGAGAACTGGAAAAGGGCAAAAGTGGTCCAGCTCCACAAAGCAGGGAGAAGGGAGGAGGCTGGCAATTATGATCCAGTAAGCCTCACGTCAATGGTAGGGAAGTTGATGGAGACACTGCTCAAACAGAGAATCATAACGTATCTGAAATCCAGTGGGCAGCAAGACCTAAAGCAACATGGGTTCATGGCAGGTAGGTCTTGCCAAACTAACTTGGTTGACTTCTTTGACTGGGTTACAAGGATTGTAGATCAGGGAACGGTGGTAGATGTCATCTGTCTGGACTTTAGCAAAGCCTTTGACTCTGTTCCACATAGAAGGCTGGTAAGGAAGCTGGACCACATGTGGTGGGCAGGGAGATGGTTGAGTGGGTGAGTAGCTGGCTGATAGGAAGAACACAGAGGGTTCAGGTAAACGGGGCATTTTCAGCTGAGAGGGAGGTGACCAGAGGGGTACCACAGGGTTCGGTACTGGGTTCCCTACTCTTCAATGTGTTTATAACAGACATTGTAAGTGGGCTGGAAGGTAAGGTGCGTATTTGCTGATGACACCAAGATTTGCAATAGCATGGACTCCCCTGAGGGTGTGACGAGTATGACTTTAGACTTCAAGAAGCTGGTGGAGTGGTTGGAAACATGACAGCTGAAATTCAACACCAAAAGTGCAGTCATGCACTTAGGCAGAATAATCCCATACAGAATTACTACCTGGGGAAGAAGCTAGCCTTCATCAGCGGAGAGGACCTAGGGTCATTATATCAGAAGACTTGAATGTGGGTAAACAGTGTGAAAAGGTGGCACTAAAGGCAAGTGGAATACTAGGCTGCATCGGGAGGAGAATCACGAGTCGCAGGAGGGAAGTGGTGTTACCACTCTACAGGGCACTGGTACACCCCCACTTGGGAGTACTGTGTACAGTACTGGAGACCGCACCTCAAAAGGGACACACAATCTAAATGTACAGAGGAGGGCCATAAAAATGATTTAGGGACTGCACCATATGACATACCAGGACAGGCTGAGGGAACTCAACATGTACTCTCTGGAGGGCATGATGATATATGAGGGGCATAAATAAGGTTAATATTCAGGAGCTTTTCCAATTCAAAATGAGCGGGAGAACGAGAGGGCATGACATGACGCTGAAGGGAGGGAGGTTCAGGAGTAATACAGAGAGGGTGGTGGACCCATGGAATAGCCTGCCCAAGGAGGTAGTGGAAACCAAAACGGCAAGCGAGTTTAAGAATGTATGGGATAAACATAAAGGTAGCATACGGAAAGGCAAAGGAGGGAAGGGGAGGGAGAATAGCGCCAGGTAGGTTCTTGGGCAGACTAAATGGACCTTACATAGATACATAAGGGATCTGTTCTAATTCCCGCAATAGAAAATACTGAGTGATGAAATCCTGAAAAAAAAATCTCAATTAATCAAAATACAGAAACAAAAAAAACACTGAATATCCAAATGCCGCCTCATTACATTTAAACCAGTAATAATGACTCACCAGACTCTGCAGTAAACTCCAGGCAGTAGCGGCATCAAATCCTCGGGGCAGCAGCAGCATCGTAAAGCCCTCTGCAGCAAAATCAATCACTCGGGGCAGCGAAAGGACCTCAGCACCATCCCTCTGTTCATTTTATTTATTCCATTAAACATTCACCTTTTATTTTAAGATTAAAAAACAGTTACAGTTTATTCCCGAATCTCTGGGCAGCAGCATCAAATCCTCGGGGCAGCAGCAGCAGCAGTGAAACTACATGGGCAGCAGCATCAAATCCTCGCAGCAGCAGCATTGAAATAACCTCAGCACCATCCCTCTGTTCAGTTTATTTATTCCATTAAAAGTTCACCTTTATTTCTAGCTGTAAAAAAAGACTGCATACGGTTTCTCTTTACTCCCAAATATCTGTGCAGCAGCATCAGGTACACTTAAATGCTAAGGTTGTGAGCTATCCCTCGAAGAAAATCTAATGTGGTTCTTTGTTCTTTCACTGTCACCGCATTTTGAATTTTTTCCTCCCTTTTGCAGTACCTCTTTTTTGTTGGAGACCTAGGTAGACCGCAAAGTATTTTCTCACCGGTTGTTTCTGTGACCATTGCCTCTTTTTGTAGCTGTTCTATAAAACGGTATGTCCCAACATAAGCAGACCCTATCAAAGCCCCTAGTCGTCGATGCCAAGCCTCGACTTTATTTTGTGTCCTTGGAAATCCCATTTCCACCTGATCTTGGACTGACCAAAATTCTAGAGGGAACATTGGAGGGTTTCTGATCGGTGCTCGGTTTCTCATTACTCTTCTGACTCTACCCAGAACGTAATGTTCCTCAAACCACGAAATAAGAAGGGCAGCATTGTCAGGCATAATAGCTTTCAATTCTTGAAAAGCACTAACAATTTCTCCCAATGGAAGAAAAGCCAGAGCAACAAGGTGTTGTAATAGTAGGCTAAATTCCATGTCGGTGCCATGCTGCTGTGCTAACCCGCATGCCCGTATCTTCCTCCACACAATCTGGCCCAGGTGGGAAAGACATCCTTTATTTATAGTTGAAGGAAACTCAATTTTGCACGCATTAATAACTGCATGCTCAAACTCAGTTATGATGTACTTAGGGGCTAGTATTAAGTCTGCCTCGTCTGCCAAGCCTTGAAGATCCTGAAATAATCTTTGATAACTGCATTGGGACTTAACCAACATAATCACAAACGCCAAAGGGACTATCCTGCAAGTTTCCTCAGGTCCCACTGGGCCGTGTATTGAGTAAAGCTGACGGAATATAGAGGGAACAGTCCTAAAAGTCCCATCCATTATCCAATATTGTGCCCTGGACAACCGCTGAATATTAGCCCCAGTGCAGAACAGCAAGAAGCGTTCATCACCCACAGTGGTGTCTCGCAGCAACCACGGCTGACCATTCACTGACCACAACTCCTCGGACACACTAACCTCTGGAAGTGATCGTGGCTCGGGTGGTCGACGTGCTCTTCTTGCTCGCTTTATAACCTGAAGCAATGTCTGCTTCTGTGGCATGCTTTGGCTGAGTTCAGGGGGTACAGAGGACAGTGCATCTTGCACTAGCTGTGAAGGGTTATTGTAGGTTTCTACAGCTCTCCCTGTTTTAAAACGGACACTGCTTCTGCCTTCGGTGCATCTGGTGAATGGTTATGTTCCTTATCATTCACCAGCAGATGCAGACCACCGTGAAGGACAGTAATTATACGACCATGGCAGTTCAGTAACTTGTGGCTTTGACAGCACCAGTAATGCCGCTCACCATTAATCTTTTCGCTCACCAGCAGGTACCTTCTAACGGACAGCTTATTCCGTCCTTTTTGTGAAGGGACAGGTCGGCACACAGGATAATCAACTTATGGGACCGACATTGTTGTTTGTTGCTGAAAGCCATGGTTGGTAGCCAGGATACCTATGTAGCCCGGATTACAGCCTTGCATCTGCACTCTTTCAACATCGTGTCAGTGCAACAGGTAATCAGGTGATCATCACACCTGATGACCTGATGCCATTTTACACTTAAGTATATTTCCGAATTTCAGTATTTTTTATGGCGGGATTTCGAATGTATTGGGAAATCGGCCGTTCAGGATGTTTTCCGTGGTAATTTACTATTCAGTATTTTTTTAGACGGGATTTCATATCTAACCCATACATACTGTAGATACACAGACACTGTCGGCAGATAAGAGCCTATGGCCCACATAGTCTGCCCATTTGAGTTTGTATGTTCCCTTTACGTTTTTCTAGAAGTCTGTTGCCCTTTACCGCTGACCTCTAGGATTCCCTTATGTCTATCCCATGCATTCTAAAATCCCGTGATTGTTTCAGCCCCCACCACTTCCTCTGGCAGGATGTTCCACTTATCCACCACCCTTTCTGTGAAGAAATTAAGCATGGTGAAGTCATGAGTACAGCGATCAAATAATTCTTTAGTGACCGTGATAATACAGGATACATGCGCCCTCACCTAGGATCAAAGCCCTGACCCTTTGCTTGTAAAGCTAGGACAAATCCAGTGCGCCACCTGAGGAGCCTTGCAGTCCCTTTCTGCCGTCACTTTCTATGTTTCTTTTTTTTTTTTACCTTTCCATTAATATTTTATACGTATGCATAAAACATTTGTTTCCAGAGCATGTATAATCACTAAAAGTTAACGTTATACATTACTAAGGATTATGATTACACACTACAAATAGTACAGCATTCGGGGTAGTAGTCAAGTTAATATCATAAAAATAACAGAAAAGACAGTATCAAGGAGCTATATATGCAGCCAACGCCCAATTATATCACATCACACTGTATGAAGTCAGCATAATGTAACCAACCATTCAAGGTCCTTTAGTTTAAATCATAAACGGTATAAAAGATCCATTTTCCCCAACCCAGAGCTCCTCCAAAGCCCTCATTTATAACAGGTAGCAAACGAACCTTCTTTAATGAGGCCCCAAGAGTTTTAATCAAAATGAGTATAATAATTTCTATTAGCACCTCTCTCATTCTAGAAAAAGTAAAGGATACCATAGTGAGCTAGAGACCAGCTCCAGGCCACATCACTAAGATGTAGTTAATTAAGTGAGGGCCATAATCAGTAAATCCATCTCCCTTGGGAATCTAACCCCTTAAAATGAAGAGTACCTGATATAGCAATATAACTGATTAACAACCAGCTGTTACAAATGGTATACAGAAACAACAACTCGATATAAAATACAGTTACGTAAGAACTTACCGTAACAGTAGATCTTCGAGAGAGGCTCTTGCAGTAGGTGTTCACATATAGGACTGACCCGCCAGGCGTCAGGACCCCACGGAAAAATTTCTAGCTAGCAGTCTCTAGCGGGGGAACGCCCCCATGTCAGGTGACCGATGTAATGCAACATCAGTATAAAGGGGCGTTCCCCCACGCCCGCCTTCTAGTTCTTTCCCACCAAGGGCCAAAAGAGGAAAGACGAGAGAGAAGAGGATATTCTCCCCATGGAAATGGAACCAAAAAAGCTTAGGGGGATGGAGGGCAGGAAGGCAATACCTACTGCAAGAGCCTCTCTCGAAGATCTACTGTTACGGCAAGTTCTTACTTAACTGTACTGTCTTACTTTGAGAGGACTCTTGCAGTAGGTATTCACATACAGGACTGAGTCCCAAGCAGTCTGGAACAAGGAAAAGCATTCGGGAGGAGGGCAGACATCCATAGCATAGAATCTTAGACTGAAAAGGGTCTCATGAGAGGAGACCTTGTAGCACAGCCAACCCGAAGCCTGCTCTACAGCGAGAGGCGATATCCAAACTGTAGTGTTTGGTAAAGGTATGGATGGAAGTCCAAGTTGCAGCTGCACAAATGTCTGTTGCTGACATATTTTTGAAACAAGCCGTGGAGGCAGCTACTCCTCTGGTGGAGTGGCCTCTGACCTGACCCGGCAGGGTCTTGTTGGACTTGTCATAACAGAAAGTGATACAACAAGCCAACCATTTTGATAGGCATTGCTTAGAAACAGCATTACCTTCTCTTTTGACAGCACAAAAAACAAAGAGCTGATCAGTTTTCCTGAGAACCTTGGTCCGAGTGGTGTAGTATCTCAGTATTCTGTGAACATCCAAAGTATGTAAGAGGTACTCCCCTTGATTGGAATGTTGTGATTCAGCATAGATTCAGCCACCACCTTAGGGAGAAACTTGGGGTTGGTGCGTAGAGCCACACGTTCCTTGTGGAAAATCAAATACGGGATTTTACACATCACGGCCTGAAGCTCGGAAATGCACTGAGCAGATGTAATGGCCACTAGGAAAAGTGTTTTCCAAGAAAGGAACTTCAAATTGGCTGTAGCTGCTGGCTCAAAGGGTGGCAGGGTAAGCTTCTCCAGAACAAAATTCAAGTCCCAAGAAGGGGCAGGAACCCGGATGGGGGGCCTCAAATGGAGAATCCCTCTGAGGAAGGTCTTGGAGACTTCCAACTGAGCAAAGGTCCTGTCTCCAAAGGGAATATGGTAGGCTGAAATAGCAGCCATGTGGACCTTTAAGGAGGAATGACTGAGAGCCAGGTCGAAGAGGTGACGCACATAGTCCAGGATTTTATTGGCGGGGCATGAGAAAGGCTCCAAGTCTTCCGAAGAAGCCCAGATGGAAAACCATTTCCACTTCATGGCATAGGTGGACCTGGCGGAAGGCTTTCTGGCCTCTACCAAGATGTCCGCTCCAAGCGGAGAAACTCTGAAGCGGTCTTTTGCTACGTCTGCAGGAGCCACGCATGTAGATGAAGGGATTTCAGACCTGTATGAACAAAGGTCCCCTGATCCTGGGTCAACAATTGTTGTGACAGAGGAAGAGGAAGTGGAGATTCCTCTAAAAACTGTTGCAGAAGAGAGAACCAAACTTGCCTGGGCCAGAAGGGAGCGATGAGAATCATGTGAGCTCCCTCTGAAATTAGTTTGTTCAGGACCCTCAGAATTAATGGAAGAGGAGGGAAGGCATAAACAAATATGTCCCTCCAAACAAGAGACAGAGCGTCCTGCCAAAATATGCCTCGCCCTGGAGCGAGCGAGTAAAAGGCGTGAAGTTTTGCATTTTGGGGAGAAGCAAAGAGGTCTATTTCTGGTGTGCCCCATCGCTGAAAGATGTCATTTATGACTTCTTGATCCAATTCCCATTTGTGGGACCTGGCTGAGGAACGACTGAGTCAATCCGCCAGCATGTTTTCCACCTCCGGAACGTGAACTGCAGTCAAGTGAAGATGATGCTGGGTTGCCCAAAGCCAGACCCTCATTGCTTCCCAGCACAGAGGGTAGGAACGTGTTCCTCCCTGCTTGTTGAGATACCAGACTACACACATCACGTCTTTTTGAATGAGGAGATGACCGTGAAGGATAAGGGAGTGAAGAGCCTGAAGGGCATAAAGAACTGCCCTCAGTTCAAGCACATTTATGTGCAAGTTTTGTTCGGACTTTGACCAGCTGCCCAGAGTCCTATGAGACCCGAGATGGGCTCCCCAGCCTTCTCCTGATGCATCTGTCGTCAACGTCTGGGAAAGAGGTTCAATATTGAAGTGAACTCCCAGGCACAGGTTCTCCTGCACCATCCACCATTGCAAGTCCTTGATCATGGGATCGGAAACTAGCACCTCTTGGCCTAGATTGTCCAGGGTTTGGTCCCATTGAGACCGAAGCGTCCACTGAAGATCCTCATATGGAGCCAAGTGTGTGGGACTGTCGGAATGGCAGCCACCATTAGCCAGAGGAGGCAAAGGACTGACCTGGCTCCAACCCTCCTGCAACCGGACAGAAAATGGCCCTGCATCTGAAGGGTGTCCACCCTGTCCAGAGGCAAAACGGCTTTGCCGATGGTCGTGTCCAGAACCACCCCAATAAACTGGAGGCGTTGGCAAGGGACCAAATGGGACTTTGCCTGGTTGATGGTGATACCCAAGTTGGTGAAAACCTGCAGGGTAAGGGAAAGGGAGTGCAGGAGTTCCTCCCTGAATGGGGCCACCAGGAGCCAATCATCCACATACGGGAATGCCTGACCCCCCAGGTACGCAGGTGGTCCGCTACCACAGACAAGCATTTGGTAAACACTCGGGGGGGGGGCTGAGGAAAGACCAAATGAGAGGGCCTTGAATTGGTAGTGGTACCCCTGAAAGCAAAAATGGAGTAATTTGCGGTGGGAAGGGCATATGGGGAAATGCAGGTAGGCATCCTGCATGTCCAAAGTGCACAGCCACTGTCCCTGCTGAAGAAGAGGTAGAAGACTCTGCAAAGAGAGCATTCTGAAGCATTTGTACTCCACGAACATGTTCAGAGAACTGAGGTCTAGGATAGGCCTCACATCTACAGTCTTCTTTGGAATTAGGAAGAAATGGGGAATAGTAGCCCATCCCCCTAAGGTGGTTGGGGACTGGTTCCATCGCCGCCTTTGAAAGAAGGAAGGCGATTTCTTCTAGGACCAGAGGAAGATGTTACGGGAAGTAAGACGACTGAGGGGGTGGTCTTCGTGGTGGTTTCTGTAGAAACTCTATTGAGTGTCCTGCTGATATCAACTGGAGCATCCAAGCATCTGACGTTATCCTCTCCCAACCCGGCAAATGGAGGGCGAATCTCCCTCCTACCAGTTCCTCTGAGAGTTCGAGAGGCGGGGAGTCAGGAGGTGTGGGGCAGCGCAGCAGCCGAGGCTCCAGTGGGTTTCTTGCTAGGGGGAGTCTTGGTTGCTAGAGGGGCCCGACGCTTCTTGGCCCGTTTGCCCTGTGGCTTTGGTTTTTTGACGGTTCCTTGTACGAAAAGGACGCCGCTGCCCTTTAGGGTGCATGTACATGGAGTCAACAGACTTCAGTGCAGTGTCCTTCTCCTGCAGGTCGGTAATGATGTCCTTGACATCACCACCGAACAGCACCGAACCCCTGAAGGGAGCATCCTGGACAGCGGATTGCACTTCAGGGACCAGTCCTGACACACGGAGCCAGGCATGACGCCATAAACCCACAACGAAGGCTGAGCTCCTACCGGCTGTCTCCACTGCGTCGTAGGTGGCACGAAGCATATGCAGACTAGCCAAACGAGCAGAACGGATGAGATCTGCCACTTCCTGCTTAGTCTGAGACTCAGGAAGGGAGTCCAATTTTGATTCCACCTGACTGAGGATGGTCTTCTGAAAGTCCCCCATATGTGCTACATAGTTCAGGGTCCTAATACCTAGGGTACAAGAGGAATATATCTTCTTCCTGTATTGGTCCAGAAGCCATGATTCCTTGTCAGGTGGGGATGAACTGAGGTCTTGGGTTAGTGGAATGGCCGTGAGAGGCGCAAATGATGACCGAATCTGCCTTGGGGTGTAGGTTAAAGAACTCTACACCCTCGGGAGCCTGGTATAGCCGATCTGCCTTCCTCGAAAGGGGGGCTAACGCTGAAGGTTGCTTCCAAGTAGTGGAAACAAGGTCCGAGTGAGGCTCTATCCAGGGTGGAATCAGCGTAGGAGCAGTCCCGGGCAGATCCAAATGAGCAGCAAGCTTTTTACGCTGTGGTTCTGGCTCTAGTGATTGCCACTGATGGATTTCCTGGATCTTCCTCAGTAACTCCAGAAAGGAGGGAACTTCGAAGGGGTCCTTAGGCTGGGGCGATCTGGAGTACGTGGCTAGTCATCAGGATCAGAGGGTCCAGTCTCTGAGTCAGAAGTGTCCGATGAAGAAGAGGAGGACTCCTCCCTATGAGGGGGAGGAACAGTCCCTTTGGTGAGTTCCCTGGGATGCGTATCCTCCTCACACCAGCTGCCAGAGGGCTCTCTTCTGGTGTCGGGTGGGGGGGAAGGAGTCTCCCATCTACGACGTCAGGGATCCTGCAAAGGTTCCGGTGTTGGTAGACAACTTTCAACCTCTCTGGTGAGTTGAGCCTTGGCCTCAGTCCACCAGGAGGCCAAAGTCTCCTTCAAGTTCACCGGCAGCTGCGGAGTGGGCAGCGGAGGAGGAGGAGAATGAGGGAAATATGGATACTGAGGGTCTCCATAAAAGGAGTATCCATAACCTGATAGCCCAGCGTCGGGTACTGCGGCACCAGATAATGTGGCATCGGGTATGTAGGCGCCGGATACTGCGGAGCCAGGTATCACGGCACCGGATATTGGGGTGTTGGATACCCGGGAGCCAGGGGCTCTGACGGAGCAGAGGGACCTGGCAAAGGCCCAGCTGGCAGGTCAGGTAAAGGCAATGCTGGCCCCGCGGGCATCAGTACGCCATCCGGTAAGGGGACATCGGCTGGCGTCTGAGGGTCCGGCATCAGGTCATCGGGTTCCTGAGGAGGAGACCCTGACAGCAGTGCCTCTAGGTCCTCTGTGACAACTGGGGAGGGAGGATTAGAATCCCTAGGTGTTAGCAGAGGAGACGCAGGGACGTCAGATGGCAACGCAACGTGCTGTGGAGAGCCTGGGGTATCGGACTGACATTTGGGATCCGGCACAGGCTTCTTGGCCGGGCGGGCATCGGTGGGACTGGCGTCCAACTTATCAGCCGAATCCTGGCGGGCGTCGGAGGAGCTGACATCCAACTTATCAGATTTCTTGCCAGAGGAAGGTCGCGGTGGAGATAGGGCCTTGTCGGGCAAAGATTTGGCTGGGCACCCCCCCAAAAGGACAAGTGGCTTATCAGCCTTGTCTGGGCGGACGTCAGTGGTACTGGCGTCCAACTTACCAGACCTGCTCTGACCCAAAGACCGCGTGGTGGAAGCGGCCTTCCCGGGAGTGGAGGCCTCCTTTTCCCCAGAGGCTCTTGAAGGGCCCAAGCGCGAAGTCAGACGGAGGGGCGACGCCTTCTTGGATACCACCAAGACTGACGTTATGGAGTGGTCCCCTGAAGGGGATGTTATCATAAGTGCCGCGACTCCGGCTGGCTCGCAGCCGCCGTGGAGGCCATTTTCTGCTCTCGATGTTTCTCCTTGTCCCTTTTCTTCTTGTGGCCTACAGGGGAAGTGGACACCTGCCTTAAATTTCTTTAGCTCCTTCTCCATGGATGCCATTCTTTTCTTGAGAGTATGGGCTTCCAGGAACTGCTGCCTTCTTTTCCGGGTAGCGGAGTTCAATTTTTGGCAGTGTTGGCACTTCTCCACGGGATGGTCTGGGCCCAGGCAGAAGAGGCACAAGAAATGGCCGTCCTTGTGTGGCAGTTGGGAGCCACACGAGTTGCACTTATTTTTATGCAATTCAGAGGGCGTCGGGGATGACATACACAGTGAATCAGGATGTATGAGCAAAAAAACAGAGAAAATTATGTTGAAAAGTTCGAGAACTAATGACCGGTGAAAGACTGACAAACACTGAACTCTACCACGAGGAACTTTTACAAGCCGATGGCGGGAAAGAACTGGAAGGTGGGCGTGGGGGATCCCCCCCTTTATACTGACATCGCATGACGTTGGTCACCTGACATGGGGGCAGTCCCCCACAAGAGACTGCTAGCTAGAAATTTTTCCGTGGGGTCCTGACGCCTGGCGGATCAGTCCTATATGTGAATACCTATTGCAAGAGGCCTCTCGAAGTAAGATCATTAGATTTATCGGTCTCTGAATCTAGATTTTCATTGCTTGCAAAGCTCTAAAAAGACTGTTATAACCCAAGGCATGTCAAGAAAATCATACTGTCTGGTAGACTGTGTACTATTCAAAGTTCAATAGAGTCTTGCATAGAGAAATCATGTCCAGTTAGAGGGATTCGCCCCACCATTTCAAATAATATGCCCCTTAGTGTGGTTTTTAAATAAAACGTCTTTCCAACAGCGAAAATCCCTTCCCCACTGAACAGCATAAGAAACGTGGAACAGTACAATGTTAATAACCAAGGAACAAGAATAAAGATTAGGCAAACCAGCTTGACAGTCCTGAATTAATAGCCACTACAGCTCATATGTTCAGTCCTCATCTGACTCTTCCTCTGAAGGCCGTTCTTCATGAACTCTCCATGCTGCAATCTTCTCAACGCAGAGTCCTGCCTCGTTCGGGTCAATAAATCTGTAGTGTTTGTGTCCGTCGGTGAAGCAAAGCCAGGCTGGAATGCCTAAGTCTCTCAGTTTATATTTTATCCCATCAAAGTCCTTGCATTGCATTCTGGTAGCATATGCGAGGTCCGGAAAGAAAGGGATTCGACTCTCATCATGGTAAATGGGGCTTTTGTTTCTGACAGCTCCTACGACTAAATCCCGCTCTGCCGCCGAGGTAAGAGTTATCAGGATGGTGTGAGGATTATCAGAGTTAATACTGGGCCTGCGGGGGGTAATCCTATATGCTCGCTGGAGTGTAACTGCACTCAGGCCTGTTATTTCAAAAAGCCATGGACCCAGATATGCTGCAAAATTTTCCCCTTCTGTCCCTTCGGGAAGGCCTAGGATTCAGTTATTTGCAGCTCGGACTGTATTTTCTAACTGCTGCATGCGGCTCTTTAAGGCTGCTTGCTGTTTGACAGAACTGGCGGTAGCCGCTAGGGCCTTTCCCGCTGTTGCCTCAGCGCTCTTAGTTGCTTCCCCCATGGTGTTCAGTCGCGATTCCACAGCTTGAAACCTTTGGGAAAAAGAGTCCAATTTTTGATTGCTTCCTTGTACAGTTTTGGTAAGTGCATTTACTGCAATTTGTAGGGAGTTTAGCGAGGCCGATGGTTGCTCTGTGCTAGGCGAGACAGAAGCTCCGTCCACGAGGTCTGGTTGTTCAGCTGCAAGAGCACACGGCTGAAACAAGTCTTGTTTTGCCGGCTTAGTTTTCCCCATAATAGCATAAACTGTGTATCCAAAGATGCAGAAATCAGTGCCCAAGGCGATCAGCTGTTTCTTTTGGCAATTCAGAATCTGGAATTAGCAGTTTTCACTAAATAAAAGAGCCTTTCTCAGGAGCTCCAGAAAGCTGCTGCTTCTTGCTGGGCTGCTAACTCCACCCGGTTTCTATGTTTTATTTTTTATTTTTATTTTATTTAAACAGCAGTTTGGAAAACCTTTGAGCCATAGGCTCATTTACAAAGGTACCTTGTCACAGTAAGACAAACGAAAATACACAGTATAGCAGTACAACACATAAGTATAACAGTAACTTAAGACATAGATACAAACAAGCTGGTACAGGTAGGATTGATGCAAACAATACCAGAGTTATGTTGTCCTTAGCAGCAGTAGTAAGCTTTGTCATAAGTATTGACTACGGCTTTGACTAATGGCAATTACAGCATCGGGTGTTAATAAGGTGGTTACGTAAGGAAGTTTTGAAGCACGATATAGCTGGAGTTTCGGAGATGGAGGGGGGCAGTGTGTTGAACCAGGAGGAGGCCCTAAAGCTGAAGGCTCTTTGGCCGTGAGAGGTCCTAGCTCTAGGGATAACAAGAGAAGTTTTCCCAGAGGTCCGGTATGAACTAGTGGGACAGGCGGTATGGTGGTGGTCAATCCGGCGGGGATAGCCCAAGGAGGGTCTTTTGTAAGGGTACAGGTCAGATATTTGAGGCTCGTCAAGATCAAGTACCAGCTTTGTGCGTACTGAATGAGGTGTGTGTCAGCCTAGGTGCCCCAGTAATTAACCTGCAGGCCTTATTCAGAGAAAAGCAATTTTATGGAGTGCGGTCTGATCAGCAGCACCATACACCGGCAGTCCATAGTCCACTAGGGACAGGATAGAGGAGGTGACTCGATGGTCAAGAGCCTCAGCGAGGCAGTGTTTATACCGGCGTAAGATGCCCAATCGGATATTAGTGACAGTGGCTAGGCAGCGATGTGTCCATGGAAGGAGAGGGAGGGGTCAAAATGGATCCCTAGGTATTTATAAGAGCAAACTTGTTCGAGTAGGAAAGAGGACCCAGAGTGAATGAGAGTTTGAAGTTGCAGGACTTGTTTTGAGGATGAGTAAAGAACATGGTTTTGTTTTTAAGATTTATTACCAATCTATGTTCCTTGAACCAGCCCTCAGCTGTGAAGAGGACTTCTGCAGCAAGTCCTGGAGGGCAATAGGTTCGACTTGAGGCAAAGATGACTGCATCATCAGCGTGCAATAGAATGTTCCCCGAGCAAGGCGTGGAAGGGTGTTAAGGTAAAGGGAGAATAGTAAGGGGCCCAGAATGGAGCCCCAGGGAACCCAGAAAAGATAGGACAGATGTCTGGGTAGGTCCCATTAATTTTACAGCTTGAGCGATCAGACAGATAACTGGTGCACCAGGAGATAGGCCCAGCAGCAAAACCAGAGAGACTAAGGGCATCAAGAAGGAGGGGGTGGGAGACAGTGTTGAAAGCTTTAGAGAGGTCAATGAAGACCGCACCAACCAGAGAACCAGTGTCTAAGGAGGAGTGGAGAAAGTTGGAGAACTCTAGGAGGGCTGTGCTGGTACTGTGGCCCGCTCGGAAGCCATGCTGCTCAGGACATAGGACATTGTAGGTGGAGAGGTAGTCAGAGATTTGAGAGGCCACCACTTTTTCCAAGGCCTTGGAGAGAGAAGAGAGACTGGAGATTGGTCGATAGTTTCCAGCCACAGTCCTATCACCACCTTTGAGGATAGGGGTGACAGTGGCAACTTTCCAGGCAGTTGGAACCTTCCCCCAGGCAAAGAGAGTGGTTGATGAGGCATGTGATCGGGTTAAGGACTGTGTCTAAGACACAGATACACGGATCCAGGGTGTCACTGCCTGTACTATTACTCTTGAGGGCAGTGACAAGGTGCGGCCTAAGTTCTTGGGCAGAAACACGCGGAGGAGAAAATAAGGGCGAGTATTTACGGCAGGTGCTGGGGGAGGAGGGTCAAAAAATTTGTAGGAGGATAGGGCTAAGGTCAGTGAATGAGGTGTTGAGGTGGTTGGCTATGAGGGATGGGTCTGAGGAGATCACACCATTAATGTTGATCTGGGTGGGTGGGGGAAGTGTGCAATCCCATTTAACTGTTTAATGTTATCCCAGAAGGTTCTGGGGTTCCCCATGAGGCAGTGAGTGAGGACCGATAGTGCTCGGACTTGGCCTTTCTGATGGCCGAGTGCACTTGTTTGGGTGGCAGCATATAACCGCCCTGTCATTGGGCGGCCAGTCTCAATGGCATGGTGCCATAAGGTTGTCCCTATGTTTGAGTTGGTGGATCAAAGCTGGGGTTACAGGGGGCATTCTGCCTTTTAGAGCGGGGGTCAACATTGGGGTAAAAGATATCACAGGCATTATTAAAAGTTTGGGTAAAGAAGGAGAGCTGTGTCAATGTCAGGAGTTGCCTGTATAGGAGACCAATCAATTTGGGACAGAAGTTCCTTAAGTTTTATCAGTCCACAGGTATTAGACGCCCGGCATGTGGACTGTGCTATGGGTCTGGGGACTGAGGATGACCAGTGGAATAGAATGGGGAGTGATCACTGAGAGAGTCTGGGAGGACTTGTACATTGGGGATCCGATTAGAGGCGGTTGGTGAGTACCACATCAAGCAGGGGTACTGGAGCCTCTCTTGGGGTTAGTCCTGGTAGGGTGGGTTACTAGTTGCGTAGGTCTATTGCAGAAAAGGAGTCTCGGGTAGAGGAGCAGGAGGGGCTGAGCCAGTTGACATTTAAGTCACCCACCAGAATTTGATCAGCGGAAGGAGGTAGTGAGTGAAGGTATTCTGTAAGAGAGGCAATGGCCTGCGTTGGTCCCTGGGGGCAGTATGCAGTAGTCAGATAAAGTGGTCCCTTTAAAGGGTCAGGGGTTAGTTTCAGTGTAAGCGCCTGGGCCTGGAGTCAAGGATGGAGCAGGCAGGGCTGAATGCGGGAGAGATTCCTTGACATAAATAGCGCAACCCGCCGCCCGTCTCCCAACACGGTCGGACCGGAAGAGGATGAAAACCAGGAAGGGAGACTAGGAGTCAGGGAGGATTTCGACAGCCAAGTCTCAACCACAGCGATGACATCAAGGTTAATTGATGTGACCAGGCATTGTAGTGAGTCAAACTTTTTTAGGAGGCTACAGATATTCATGGAGACCATGCATAGGCCTGTGGTGCGAGTCGGGGAGCTCCTGGGAACCAGGCCAGGGTTTGGATGAATGTTCCCTGACAGGAGTAGTACCATGACTAACACCCTGGCTGGGAGATGGTGAGAGGTTTTCCTACGATTGACATGGGGGAGGGGAGGCTAAGGGGGCAGGGGTGGGCAGGGTGGTACAGGAAGGAAGGCAAGAATAAGAAGACACCCAGATGTGCGGAGGTGACAGAGAAAGCTAGGGGAGGGCAGGAGGACGAGACACACAGAGGTCCCAAGGGGCAGGGCAGCAGGTTCAGGAACAAAGGGAGGGAGGGGTGCCAGGGCACAGTGCGGAGTAGCAGATGGGTAAGTGGGTAAGTGCACTGCCAGTGGGGATAGGCACAGGCAGAGCATGAGGCAGGGCCACTACATTGTGGTGAGCAAGATCCCAGGGAAGTAGTGCTGTACAGGTAGGAGTAGGAAGTAGCGAGGGAGCATAGGTCCCTCTAGTGGCCAGCAGGTATAACCTGCAAATGGGAAAGTGGGAGATAGGTTCTGGGCAACAGGACGTGATGTCACCGGATGTGATGTCACGGGTGGATCCTTAAGTTGACAGCACGCCCGTGGTGGGAGGGTGGTTGGAGTGAGGGGGCAGGCAGCACGGCGCCGCCGGGCTAGCACCCCTTGCAGGTGTCCAGACGTAAGAGAAGAGGCCTCTTGATCTCGAAGTTATCAGGCTGGAAATTGCCTCCTCAGCTCCTCTGGTGAGCTGCTTGTGTTGCTTCTGTTGCTTGACTGTCCCGAGTGCCTAGCTTGGGGGGAGCTGCCTATGTAGTGGAGAAAACAAAGCCTCTCATTACTATGCAGCGGGAGAATATGTTGTGACTTTCACAAAGGAGCTCCACTCTAAGCAAACAGGGCTATTCCAAAATGAGGTCACACTAGGACCCAGCTATCCTAATACCTTCAGTTACAAGCACAATTAGCTCCAATACCACCATATTAAACAAGTCTGCTCTATATTAGCTGCTTGGTATATCTGGCTTTAAGGTGTAATCAGCAATTAGCTCCAATACCACCATATTAAACAAGTCTGATCTATATTAGCTGCTTGGTATATCTGGCTTTAAGGTGTAATCAGCAATTAGCTCCAATACCACCATATTAAACAAGTCTGCTCTATATTAGCTGCTTGGTATATCTGGCTTTAAGGTGTAATCAGCAAGGCAACTCTAGGGAAACCAGTGAGTCCCTAGTTTTACACTTCAGCATTAGTAGCACAAAGAGAAGCAAATAACAAGCCCACCCAGTGGTGAACAGGGAACAAAGTTCATAAAATATAAGTGTTCATCAGGTAGCACCCCCATGCAGGCGTCCAGATGAAGAGAAGAGGCTCTCTTTACCTCGAAAGTTATCAGGCTGGAAATTCGGCTTCCTCAGCTCCTCAGGTGAGCTGCTTGTGTTGCTTCTGTTGCTTGATTGTCCCGAGTGCCTAGCTTGGGGAGGGGGGGGGGAGAGCTGCCTCGAAAGTTATCAGGCTGGAAATTCGGCTTCCTCAGCTCCTCAGGTGAGCTGCTTGTGTTGCTTCTGTTGCTTGACTGTCCCAAGTGCCTAGCTTGGGGGAGCTGCCTCGAAGTTATCAGGCTGGAAATTCGGCTTCCTCAGCTCCTCAGGTGAGCTGCTTGTGTTGCTTCTGTTGCTTGATTGTCCCGAGTGCCTAGCTTGGGGTGGGGGCTGCCTCGAAAGTTATTAGGCTGGAAATTCAGCTTCCTCAGCTCCTCAGGTGAGCTGCTTGTGTTGCTTCTGTTGCTGGATTGTCCCGAGTGCCTAGCTTGGGGCTGCCTCGAAAGTTATTAGGCTGGAAATTCAGCTTCCTCAGCTCCTCAGGTGAGCTGCTTGTCTGTTTCTACAAGTTGACTCTTTTTGGAAGGCTTCCACAATGTGGAGCACATCTTCAGAGAGACCCAAGGCCTGGAACTCTAGCCACTCAGGAACCAGGCTGAGAGGTACAGGGGATTGAAGGCCCAGATGTAGGACCTTTCCCTGCTGTTTGCTCAGCACGTCCGGGCCAAGAAGCAACCACCATGGAGGCCTGCTGCTGAGGCTAAGAAGATCCAGGTACTAGAACTGTCTGGGCCAATCTGTAGTGATCAGGATCATCTGTACCATGTCCTTTCAGTCCATGACCTCCACCTTGGGGGAAGGGAGGAAAGGTGTACACAAGGCCTGGGGTTCAGTGCCTCGCAAAGGCATCACCCAACAGTGTCCCGGACTGTAGGGGGCAGGCACAAATCAGCCTCAGCTTTCTGTCCTCACAGGAGGTGAACAGGTACACCAGAAGAGTTCTCCACTGGGAAAACAGGAGGCTTACCATCTCCTGATGCAGGGACAACTAGTGCAATGTCTCTCCCACCCAGCTGAGAGCATCTGCCAACTGACTGTGAAATTCAACAATATGAAAATCACCATGAGATCTGCACCCAGGCTGTGCATAAGTGTCCAGATGTGGAGAGTCTCCAAACACAGGGGAAGAGACAGAGTTCCAGCCTGCCTGTTCAGGTTGTGGTGTTGTCCGTTAGGTCCACAAAGGCTTCAGGGGAAGATTTAGACAGAGCCCTGGGGGGAGCCATTAGCAAAATAGCCAGCAAGGGGTATGTTTTGACTATGAAGGACTTTAATCTGCCAGATGCAGATCGGGCCAGTCTCGCTGTAGTTACATCAACAGGCAGGGCCATCCTCAACTCCATACAAGTGGCATTTCTGAGGCAGCTGGTTTTGGAACCCACCAGAGATGGGGCAATGCTGGACCTGGTACTTACAAACAGAGACAGCATTGCTGACATCACACTGGGTAGTCCCTGAGTACATGTAATCACTGTACTGTGTGGTCTGCATATGGACAGGACAGGAATAAAAAACAAAACAAAGCGTCCTGGACTTCTGGAGGGCAGATTTTAAAGAAATGGAAACTGTCTTAGAATGGCTCGGGGAGGCTCAATGGAGCAGAATTGAGGAGGGTATATCCCAGTGACAGTATGCTCTTTGAAGGAGGTGAGCAAGGGAAAGAGGAGGAAGAGGCAGCTATGGTTCTCTACGGAGGTGGCAAAGGCAGTGAAGGAGATGAAAACATAATTTAGAAAGCACAAGGATTTGGAGAAGACAACGTCCCAGGATCAGTCTCTCGATATTTAAGTTATCCGTAACCCAAGGAGGGGTAAATTTACTAGACTTAGAATATTATGCGAAAGTGACCTTCCAGAAGGTGCTTTTTCTATGGCTATCTGACTCCTTTAATGCCCCATGAAAATTCAGAGAATTTATTCTTACTGATTTACAGGACATAGAAAGGTTTCTGTTTGCTTCCAAGGGTAGGTCTTCCTCATTAAAAAATTGTATCCAGATCACGGCTACCATTTTACGGGTATGGTACTCATTGCGCAGAAGCCCACAGTTCAGTCAGGCCTTTTTCTATTGCAGAATGCTGTCTGAGGATGAATATTTCCCACCAGCTCTTGTGGATCCAATATTTTCCAGGTGGAGGCAAGTGGGACTGACATATATATATATATCAGTTTTTGAGGCAGTCAGGGATTCTCCCTTTTGAAACACTGCAGAAGAATATGGTCCTAGACAAGCAGATTTTTATAGATACCTTCAGGTTAGAAACTATATCCTCAGACAGCATTCCATTACCCCCACATTACCTTCCCCTCAGACTTCTTTTCTGACACTACTCTTAGATTTTCTTAGAGGTAATGCTTGGCGCCATCTAATCGGGAACAGTTATAGAATCTTGAGGGACGCTCTGGGAGATAACACACTTTCTGTTCTGGAAAGATGGAACAGAGAACTAGAGGTCTCTGACGTCTCCTAGATAAAAACTTAATTGCAGGTGGTTAAAATCACATCTTCCCATTTATGTCGGGAATTTGCTTGAAAATGCAGAGACCGGTATTTTCGATCACCCACAATTTTGGTAAACTATCTCCTAGACAACTAGGGTTATTGCTGGAGAGACTGTATATGTGAGTTAGCAGATGTAGGACATATATTCTGGAATTGTCCTTTATTAATGCCATTTTGGTGCCCCCTTCAGCTGGCCTTAACAGATTGCTTGGGTGAGCAAATAGAACTTACTACGGAGATGATCCTTTATTCCATTCACCCAGACCACTCCCCCACCGACATAACACCCTCCTGACAATATATCTGGTTGTGGCTAAAAAGGCTAATACCCACAAATGGAGGACCAAGAACATTCCTTTAGTATCAGACCGGAGGCAAATAGTTTTTGGAATATATCAAATGGCATGTATTACGGCAGTTATTCATGATAAATCAACTATTTGCCGAACCAAGTGGCAGAGGTGGATCCAGTATCAATTAGAAACTGACCCAGAATTTGTACCTTAGGGTTTGGGGGGGCTGGACGAGCTACTCTGTGAGAATATTATCTTATAAAAAGTGTTATCCTTTTGCATGGTACATCATGGGACTTTGCATGATTTTTTTTTTTTTTAAAGATTATTATTTATTGTGCTGGTTGCTATACATCAACATACAGTTTGATAATGTCCTAACTGTAAATTATGATTAATTTGATGGAATGTGTTGCCTTTTCTCTAATAAAAATCAAATAAAAAAAAAAAAAAAAACAGAAAGTACAAGGAGACCCAGAAGGATGAAGACACAGAGGTATATCTGCAAATCATACGAATGAAGGAAGGAGGGCGAGGGCAGCTAAAGCACTAAAAGAGGAGAGGACAGCTAAGTAGGTCAATAATGGGGACAAGACCTTCTTCAGGTATGTGGGGAAAAAGAGGAAGACAGGAGGAGAGATAGTGAGAATCAGGAGGCCGGGGAGGGGGACGTCACAGAGGAAGAGGAAAAGAAAGCAGTAATACTAAACAATTACTTCTGCTCTGTCTTCATGGTAGAAGGTCATGGGGATGCAAGAGCATGCTGCAGTAAGCATCAAGGAGAGGGGCAGTGGACACAAGTCTACTCTCAGTGAAGCAGGTCCAGAAGGGACTGGAGGCCTTAAAGGTGAATAAAGCAACTGGGCAGGATGGAATTCATCCAAGGGTCCTAAAGGCATTGAGCATGGTGCTGGCCACTCTTCTGCCAGTGCTTTTTAGCACCTCTGTAGAGACAGAGGAAGTACCACAGGACTGAAGGAGGGCCAACGTGGTCCCTCTGCACAAAAGCGGCGGTACAGTGGATGCATCAGTGGTGGGGAAGTTAATGAAGACACTACTGAAGGAGAGGGTCATGGAGCTCCTCTAGGCAAAAGGGCTGTAGGATCACTGGCAGCATGGTTTCACTGGGGGGAGGTCATGTCAAACTAATATCATAGACTTCTTTGAATGGGTTACCAGGGAGGTGGGAGCGGTGGACGTGGCCTATCTGGACTTGAAGCTATCCACCATTTCCAGGGAGTTCACTTCCTCTGGCAACTCCTTCCACTTGGCCACCACTCTCTTGGTCTTTTTCTCATTTAGTACCCTGTTTTGTAGGGGGAAAAGACCAAGGTAGAAAGGTCAGTGGGGGTTGCCGCTACAGAAGGTAAAGCCATCAAAAAATGGAGAGCAATGAGTACCAATGCCCGTAGTCTGGGTAACAAGCTTCCTGAATTAGTGGCCTTGATGGAGGAGGAAGATCTGGATATTGTGGCAGTCACAGAAACATGGACACACAGAACCATGACTGGGAAAACATACCAGGATACACTATCTACAGGAGGGACAGGGAGGGTAAAAGAGGAGGAGGAGTAGCTCTCTACATAAGAGAAGAAATCAAAGCAACAGAACAAAAGGGTAAACAGGGAGGAGAAGAAGCACTGTGGGTCAATTTGGAGGCAGGCAATGGCACCACAATCCGCACAGGGGTTGTATACAGACCCCTCTCAGGGGGAGGAAATGGACAAGGAAATGATAGAAAGTATACTTAGAATGGCAGATAAAGGGGAGATATTGCTGATGGGTGATCTGAATATGCCAGATGTTAACTGGAGTGCAGTTGCAGCAGCCACTTCTAAGAGTGGGGTTATTCTGGATGCCCTACAGGGGCATGCCTTAGACAACTAGTATTGGAGCCCACTCGAGAGGAGCAATCTTAGACCTGGTTCTCTCAACGGAGATGAAGAGAGGATCACAGATGTAGAAGTGGGTAGCCATCTGGGAACTAGCACCATCGAACAGTATGGTTCTAATAAACACAGCAATAGAGTCAAGCCATACAAAGACAAAGGTACTGGATTTTAGGAGGCTGACTTTGCTAAAATGGGTGAGTGCCTAAGGAATGCACTAGCAAATGGGCAGGAAGGAGGGGTGGAAGAACAATGGGGAATAATAAAAACTGCCATCACAGAGGTAACAAGCCTTTGTGTAAAGCAAATAAACAAAACGAAATGAGGTAGGAAACCACTATGGTTCTCAAAGGAAGTGGCAGTGAAGGTTCAAGAGAAAAAGAAAGCATTCAGGAAGTACAAGGAATCACAGAAGGAACAGGACAGAGAACTGTATCAGTTAAAACAAAAGGAAGCTGGAAAGGCAGTCAGAACAGCAAAGGCCCAAACCGAGGAAAAGATAGCCAACTCAGTTAAGAAGGGGGATAAAACCTTTTATAGGTACATCAGGGAGCAAGGAAGACCAAGGGAGGGATAGTGAGGCTTAATAAAGGGGAGGGAAGGTGGGCAGAGGGTGACTGTGAAAAGGCAGAGATACTGAACAAATATTTTTGCTCAGTATTTACAAAGGAAGAGGGGGAGGTACCTAAAACAAACAGCAGAAACACTCTGGATACAGAAGTTGATACCAGCCCATTTACAGAAGAAAGAGTTCTGAAAGAGCTCTTAAAACTGAAGGTGGACAAAGCAATGGGGCCTGATGGATTCATCCCAGAATTCTAAAAGAACTAAGGACAGAACTAGTGACACCACTGACTACCCTCTTTAACAAATCATGGGAGGATGGGGTGGTACCTGAGGACTGGAGAAGGCAGATGTGATTCCCCTTCACAAAATGGAGCAAGGCAGAAGCAGGAAACTACAGACCTGTTAGTTTAACCTCAGTGGTAGGAAAATGATGGAATCACTTCTGAAGGAAAGAACTGTCAAGTATCTAGAGGCCAGAGGGGCACAGGACCCAAGGCAGCATGGATTCACAGCGGAAGGTCATGCCAGACTGAATCTGATAGATTTCTTTGACTGGGTGACCAAAGTAGTAGATCAGGGAGGGGCTGTGGACATGGCCTACCTAGACTTTAGCAAGGCATTTGACACAGTCCCACAAGATTAATATACAAGTTAGCCAGCCTGGGAGGGTCCCAAGATGACAGCCTGTGTAAAGAATTGGCTGGAGAATAGGACACAGAGAGTAATAGTAAATGGAGTCCACTCTGAAAAAAGGGGGGTTACCAGTGGGGTACCACAGGGTTCAGTATTAGGATCGGTCCTCTTCAATGTCTTTATAAGCGACATTGCAGAGGGACTGGAAGGAAAAGTATGTCTCTTTGCAGATGACACAAAGATCTGCAACAGAGTTGATGCACAAGGTGGGGTGGAAAGGATGAGAAGGGACTTGGCAAGGTTAGAGGAATGGTCAAATGTATGGCAGCTTAGATTCAATGCTAAGAAGTGCATGGTAATGCACCTGGGAAACAAAAACCCAGGGGAAGAGTACACAATGGGGGTGAGATACTAACAACAACAAAAATGGAAAGGGACCTGGGGGTAGTCATATCAGATGACCTAAAGGTGGGCAAGCAATGTGAGAGGGCAGCAAGGAGGGCTGGGGGGATACTGGGATGCATAGGGAGAGGCATCACCAGCAGAAAACAAGAAGTTATTATCCCTCTGTACAGACAGCTGGTGAGACCACATCTGGAGTACTGTGTGCAGTTCTGGAGACCCAATCTCCGAAAAGACATAGACAGGATGGAAGCTGTCCAGAGGAGGGCAACTAAAATGGTGCAGGGTCTGCACGCGAAGACATATGAAGAGAGACTATGAGCTTAATATGTATAGCCTCGAGGAAAGGAGGAGAGGGGGACATGATAGAAACTTCAAGTACCTCAAGGAATCAACAAAGTCCAAGAGGGTAGCATCTTTCAAAAAAAGGTGTGCAAGAACAAAGGGGCACAATTTGAAGATAGAAGGGGTGGCTCAGAGGTAATTTAAGGAAGTATTTTTTCACAGAGAGGGTTGTGGATGCATGGAACAGCCTTCCAGAGGAGGTTTGGAGTCAAAAACAGTGGTGGAATTCAAGCATGCATGGGACAGTCATAAGGCAATTCTAGGGGGGGGTAGGAAGAAGTAGGCTGCTGGTTAACTAGGATCTGCAGCTTATCCATCAGGTAGGGAAATGGGCAGACTGGGTGGGCCAAGCGGTCTTTATCTGCCGTCAAATTCTATGTTTCTATGTTTGTGAAAGTGTGCCTCATCATTTCCCTTTTGAATCTTGCCCCCATCTGTGATAGGGTTGAATAAGGCCCTGTCCCATTTGTTATTCAGACAGAGTTTAAATGCAAGGAGCAGTTCTATCTTCTCCTTTTCTGTCTCTTGTCTGTCTGGTAGCACAACCAAATGTTCTTGTGAGACCTAGCAACTCATCATCCTGCCAGTCTCGCGATTCTCTGCCTCTCGCTATCTCTCTACCTTCACTTGCTGTTTCTGTCTTTTCTTCCCCCTTGCATATCTGCAGTTATAAAATATATGTGAATCTTTATGTGAAAGTGGGATCCTTTTGTTTGAAACTGTGTATAGTTATACTGTTGAAATGATTGCAAAAAGCTATTTGGAATTTAGGGGGTTAACCTGAGTTGCAGTTTGAGCTCCTCTCAGGCTTGTTTGTAAACTCTTTGCAGAGCTGTCAACAAGAGGTAATTTCTGGGTCACCATGTTCTATTTGTTGCACCTGTAAAGAAACTGGCAAGAACATTTTGTGAGAAACAGGATGTCTCTTAATGAGTTCCCAGGCTAAGACTTATAAAAAGAGCAACAGCACTTTTGCTAGTAAGACTGAGAGACTGAAACTTGGAATGAAAGATACCCTCAGACGAAGAACTTTGTTTTCTCTGTTTGTACTGCCTTTGTAAATAGTTATGCTTGTAATAGAAAAGGGGACCAAAACCACGTATTTCTTTGATTCATTTATTCTTTTCTAAATATGCATCTGCTTCAGGTACAAGATGGTTACCAGATCATATGATCAAGTAGTATATGACAGCTAATGCCAGCCAGGGTGGATGGTCTGATGATCTCATGGGAAAGTTAACAGGAAATCTGGGGAGGAGGCAATAAAGCAATAAAATCAGTGAGGAGTCCTTCCTGGAGAAGTTCCCATGCTGAATAAAAGGACCCAGGTGGACATTATAATGTCAGCAAGGAGGTGCTGAAGGATTGGTTCACACACACACACACACACACTCTCACTCACTCAGTCAAAGAGGGCTGGGACAACATGGAATTGTCACTCAAAGTGAGTGACAGCCCTCCCCATATGGAGGGAGAAATATATTGAGGGGCTGTGAGCGGTCTCTCTCTCTTAGGCTTGGAACATCTCACAATGCCAGAGCCCTGCCGCTAGAAGTCTGGTAAGAAACAACAGCTTAGGAAACAATGTTTTCTTCAGACAGCAGCAGGTAAAGACATAGGTTTAAGTGAGACCAGCTCAGATTTCTTCTATTTGCAACCTGTCTTGTACAACTCCATTTATTTTCATTTCTACTAAACTGTAATCCTTTTGTCAGACTGTACATAACTCCTATTGTAAATACTTGTAGTATTTTAGTAAAGCTTCTGTTTTTATAGAATCAGTCACTGCTTGTTTTATTTAAAAAGGTAATTTTACTATTTCTGCTGGACTCTATTTGCAGTCAGTCTCTAAAGGGGCACTCTACCCACAGTTATTGTGTTGACCTTCCTGACCTTGAGCAAGGAGGAGGTAAAAACAGTTTTTTTTTTTGTCCCTGTTGGTAAAAACCACATGGTGACAATTATCTTGTAGTCCCTGGTGAGAGGGATTTCTATCACAATACTAAACAGTTTGTATTTTTTATTTTATTATAATAACTGGCAAGCAATTTTTACCATTGCTTGAGCTAGTTATAATTTGACATTATAACCCGTGGGTTATAACGGCAAACATGCGCCATACCACTCAAACAAAAGTTGCATCCTTTGTTGCTCTGGGCGGGCTTACTGAAAAAAACATGAATACCCTCCATCCCGCTTACCGGAGCCACCACAGCGAGAGCACGCCTTTTTATTTTTTAATTTTAAACAATTTCTCCCCTTCATTCCACCTGGTTGATCCTGCTGTTCAAAAACTGCACCAAGCAGTTTGCAGCCGCACCGGAGAAAAACCTTCCTTGGATGCGCTTCAGAGGTAAGCACCAAATGAGAAGGGACAGACCAGAAGCCAAATAAAATATGAAAACATATGCTGTTAAAAAACAAATTGGTGCTCTGTGTGTGTGTGTGTCTCTCTGTGTCTGTGTGTGTCTGTCTGTGTCAGACATAGGAAAAATCAAGTGTGGGAAAAATTGCTTACCAGCAATTATAAATAACAAAAGATGGGGAAGTGGGCTTAAATTCTAAATTAATGGTTGCCCTCAGTGTGGGATGCTATATAAAGCATCCCACACCGAGGGCAGCCATTAATTTCTCATTAAGCACACTTTCCCATCCATTACTGTATATGTTATTGATAGTAATGAATGTTACTTGCGAATTTTACAACTACTCCTGATCTTCCTTTGCTTCCTGACCTATTCCTCAATGATACTACCAGCTTTAGGTTATGCCCCCTACTGGACTTCCCACCAAGACCAAAGAGGCCCTCCGTATTTACCCTATTAAAACCTTTATAGTATTTGAGAGTCTGGATCATATTCCCCCTCTCCCTTCTGTCCTCATGGGAGTACATGTTGAGGCCCTTCAGTCTCTCCTTGTATATGTTACCCTGCTGGCTCTGGATCATTCTTGATCACCCTTCTCTAGACTGTCTCCAGTAAGTTGACATCCTTCTTAAGATAAAGGCACCAATACTACACACTGTACTCTAGATGCAGTCTTACCAGTGGCCTGTACAGTGGTAGTGTGGCAACTGCCTTCCTGCTGTACAGCCCAGCATCCAATTTGCTTTTGGATGCTGCTCTCTTCCAGTGTGCCGAGTGCTTTAGGTCACTCTTGATGATAACCCCAAGGCCCTTTTGTTCCTCAGACTTGGTGAACTACACACCACCCAACCAGCATTTGGTCTCTGTGTTCCTCGCACCTAAGTACATAACTCTGCATTTTTTTAGCATTGAACACCTGTTGCCAAATGCCAGATCACTTCTCTAACCTAGCCAGGTCTTCCCTTAGTTCCTGTCTCCCCTCCACCACGTCCACCCTCCCACAGAACTTTGTGTTGTCTGCAAACAGGCAGATTTTTACCCTTTTTACCATACCCTTTGTCACTGAGAAAGATGTTAATACTGGACCAAGTACTGAGCCCTGTGGACCCCACTGGTTACCAGCCTAGCTTCCACCTGGACCACAACCTTTCGGCTTCTGTCCTTTAACCAGTTTCCTGACCAATCTCCTACGAAGTACAGAGTCAAAGACCTTGCTGAAGTCCAGATACAGAACATCAACCGCTTGCCTACTGTCCACTACCTTGGCTACCCAGTCGAAAAAAGTAAATCAGATTAGTCTGGAAGGACCTCTCTTACACAAACCCATGCTGCTTCTCATCTTGCAGCCCATTCTCCTCGAGAAAGGCCACCAGTCTCTCTTTCAGTATAGTCTCCATCAGCTTCCCCAAGTACTGAGGTCAGACTGACTAGCCTGTTTGTTTATTTATTTGCTTTATGGGTAAGCACACTGGAAACAAGTTCCCTTTTCAGGTGCGACCCACAAAAAACACAGTACATGACAATATGATACAATAAGACTTACACATAATTATTCATACAAAAAAAAAGGAGTACAAATTCAATGTATGATAAAAAAAACAAATAAGGTTATTTAAAATCACTGGCATTTTGATGAGATCTTAAATTGCAGATAAAGAGAAGCAGAAAAGGATCTGTTTGTTGTTAAATTTCTTATTTCAATAGGAACCATATTCCATATTTTAGGAGCTGCATATACAAAAGACCGCTGACCACAAGTGGTTCTCATTAATGACAATTTCAGTGTTTCGTTATCTACCCTAGCCCTGGACCAAAAATTCTGGTCATGTCTCTATAAAAGATTAGATAAATTCTTAGGAACTCCATCCCTGATTACTCTAAATATAAATTTAGCATATAAATATTTGAAATTTAAATCAGCTGTTAACCAACCCATATCATTCAAGACTATACAATGACGTGTTCTCCGTGGGACTGTTAATGCAAACTTCCCCAAGAGTTGCAATAAAGCAGATTTCTTCTGGACAGTACAAATAGTTGCATTGTCCGTAATAAGAGAAGCGTAACTGACAACTGGAAATAAACATTGCTTGGTGATAGCTACTCTAATTTCTGATGTCAAGAAAGACTGTCAAGAAAGACTTCAGTCTGTATAAAGCACCAACTTTAGCTTGAATCTTAGAGGTTATTTTTACTAAATGAGGTTCAAAACTCAGTATTAGATCCAATAATACACCCAAATATTGGAAGTTATCTACATTTTCATATATTGTACCACCAGAAGCAGGAATTTACGAGCTGCTCCCCCTATCACTTAACTTTGCCGTAGTACCAAAAACCACTGTTTTAGTTTTGACTTTATTTAAAATCAATTTATTAGTGGTCAGCCACTGCTGCACCCTACTCATGTCCACCATTAGTATCCCATTCAATTCATCTATTGTGTCAGCTTGAAAATAAATTACTGCATCATCTGCATAAAGTGTTATGCTAGCAATATCTAAAACTGAGGAGATTTTATCAAAGAAATAACGAAAATAGAATAGGGCCCAGCATGGAGCCCTGCGGGACTCCATACTTCACATGTGCTTTACCTGACAGGCTACCACAATATTTAACCATCTGTTGTCTGTTCGTGAGGTAGTCAGTAAACCAATCAAGTGCTGACTGCCCAACTCCCAATTTACCCAACCTAGATATAAGCAGTGTGTGATCAAACCAAGTCGAATGCCTTGGTCAAGTCCACGAACACGGCCCCAGTTAAACACCCCTTATTCATTCCCTCTAGGACCGTGTTCGTGAACTCAACCAAGGCAGTCTCTGTTCCATACCCCCTTCTGAAACCATGCTGGTTTTGAGACAACAGACCATAATCATTTATATAAGCTATTAACTGTTCATAAACTAACTTTTCCTGTACCTTAGCAAGATTAGACAATAAGGAGATCAGTCTGTAATTTGCAAAATCTTGAGTCACACCTGATTTAAAAATTGGCACCACTAATGAACATTTCCATAAGTCAGGAACTTGACCTGTCATAAACGATAAATTATATAAAATACTAACAGGATAAGATAACACCTCTGCTGCATCTCTAAGTAAATTTGGTGGGAGCCCATCATACCCTGCAGAACAATCAGTTTTTATCTGTTGTAATAGTTTTTGTACCTCTTTGGGTGATGTTACTTTAAGATAAAAGTCTAGTCTACTATCTGTATTCATCTTATCATTATTCAAAAAACAATTATGTTCAGTCCCAAAAAAAATCTATCTAAGTCTGTAAGTTTATTATTAAATACAGTATATTGGCAATTCTCTGTGGGCTAGATATTATTTCATCCCCTAAATTCATTGTTGGCTCAGGATCATAAGTTGGATTTATTAAGATATTTACAGTATTCCAAAATGTCCTATTATCTGTCAGACCATTAGTTTGTTTTTGTACAAAAAATTTCCTTTTAGCCAATTTGATTTGGGTTTTACATTTATTTAGAAGACACCGATATGTCTGACAAGTACTAGATAGGCCATCCTTTTTAAATTGTTTCCAGACCCTGTCACGTTCCCTCATCAATTTTAACTAAGATGAAGTAAGCCAGCTACTCTTTTTACCTGTAGTCCTTTTAACATAAGGGGCAAACTGATTCAATACAGTGGTGAATTCTGTTATAAAAAAATCCAGTGCATAGTTAACATCAGGAACTGACTTCATAAACGTGCAATCTATACTATTCAACCCATCACAAAAAACTTTTAAATCAAAATCTACATAATTTCTAGCTATTTTTATATAAGGTTTTGGTTTCTTGGAACAAGCATGCTTCTACAAACAAAAGGTGGGGTGATGATCTCTCAATGAGTCTGCTATTATTCCACAATTTAAAATGTGATATGGCTTGTCAGACAATTCCCAACCAAGCACTGAATGTTTATGTGATTTAACATTTAACCTTGTGGGTAGTGTTATAAGTTGTTGTAAATCTAAAGAAGCCAAAATACCAATTAGCTGAACAGTTTCTGAACCCCATCAATTTAAATTAAAGCCTCCCAAAATAAAATTTCCCCAAAGGCTAAGGAATTCAAGCTATCCACAAAACGCCATTAGCCCTTCCTTACTCTTTTTTGGTGGTAGGTAGGTACAGCAAATAGTTAATTTTTTTATTGAGGCCAATAAAACTTGAACTGTCAAATGCTCACCACAGGTAACACTTCCTTTTAAAATACAAATTTCAGTAGTCACAATGTGTTCCCTAATATAAAACATACCACTGCCCTTTCGACCTATTCTATCCCTCCTTATACTTTTAAATCCACAAATAGATACCTCAGCGTCTGTGATTCCAGAATGCAACCAGGTTTCGGTTATGGCCTGTAATTCCTTGGTTCATCCTTTGGACTGCTTTTATGGAGAGGCACCACATGTGCAGTTCTCTATTCCAGGGCCACACCCCCAGACTTAAGAGAGGTGTTAAACAGGTCTGCAAGGGGCATGCCAGCACCTCAGCCAGTTTCTTAAGGACCCTCAGATGCACTCCATCTAGCTCTGGGGATCTGTTCACCTTCAGGGCCTTTAGGCAATTTTGCACCGTCTACCTCTACTGCACAGTCGGTGATCCCCCCCTCCCTACTCCTCGTGGCACTGGTCCATCCTTCTGTCTAGTGAAGACGCAGCACAAGTACTTGTTAATCACCGCCACTTTCTCTCCACTTCCTTCTGCCCAATCCCTCCAACCTGTCAGTTTCATGTTTAATACCCCTCGTCTCCCTTATGTATTTGAAAAACGCATTCTCATCGATTTTTTACTCCCTGTGCCAGCTGTACTTCCCAAGCGGACTTTGCCTCTCTAACTGCTCCACTCACCGCCCTTGATTCAGCATTATAGACAGGGTTACCAGATGTCCTTTTTTACGATGACATGTCCTTTTTTCCAGCTACCAAATATTCTTCATGTACCTTCTCTATCCTGTTGTATTATTATTATTTTTAGAATTTTTTTACTCTCTCTCCTACCCAGGACCTCCTTGTAAATGAGCTGTGAAGACGATGGAGACTTTAAACCTATTTAACTGGGGTCTAGTACATGGGCTCATCGAGGGAGGCATTAAGTGTCCTCTTTTTGGCATCCCACAATCTGGTACCACTAATTATAGACCTCCCTAGCCTCCTCAGTCTGAGTATGTTTGTACTTCCGAAAGGCTGCCTTCTTTTCCCTCATTTCCAGTATTAAGAAATGACAACAGTATGAGTAAAAGTTCATCCTCATGGGTAACTACAGGTGGCAGTGCAATAGAGTAGCTAAGGGGGAGGGAAGACACAGGCTGGTGCAATGCTATGCATGTTTCCATGCATGTGCATGAACACCAAGTCACTTGCGTCTTGATGGATGGGAGAAAGCCCCCTCCAATGCAGCATGATGGCTCCATCACACCTGCACTCACAGACCTAGGCACTCTTCTGACGGCCGGATACTGTGCACACAAGGGATCTAACCTCATCCAAAGAGCTCCATCGTAGGAGGCAAACCACAAGATAACATGGGAGCAGGTAAGACCCAGGAAAAGATGAGGTGACAGGGCTGGGGTGTGGTGGGGGCTCGGGGCGGAGCCAAGTGCTGCGGGAAACAAGAAGCAGAAACAGAATTAAAAAAATAAAGAAAAAACATAGTGTAGACATTAATGTAAGTGATTGTTTATTTACTAAAAAATGCAACATCTTCTATCAGTAATCTCTCTTTTATATTGTTTCAGTTCACAGAATGAGCAAACTGTGATGTTAAATAATATTCTTTTAATCAAATAATTTAATATTTGTACATCGATCTGGTCTTGACCTGAACATGTTCTCCACAAAACTTATTTATAAATATAACCTACTAGACAAGTTAGTTGTTAATATCATTTACTATGATTCAATAAATTCACCACGCATATGAATGGTTCTGAAAAGGTGCAGAGTAGTCAGTGCCTTGCTGAATTTAATGAATAAAATGGGCAGCTTACTGCACACAAAATAATCTGAAATCATAACTGTCATCGAGGCACAGGTCAGGAAGCATAGGAAAACCAGGAGCAGTTGTAAAATTCGCAAATAGCATTTAATTATTAATAACAGCAAAATAAAAAATTAAAAATTGTTCCGTATAACTATTTACAATGGCAGTACAAACATAGAAAGCAGAGTCCTTCTGAGTTTTTCTTCTCAATTTCCAATCTCAGGCTCTCAGTCTCTGTCTTCTTGCAAAACACTGCAGCTCTTTTTATAAGTCTGTGCCTGGGAAACTTGTTAAAAAAACAGCATGCTTCTCACAGAATGTTCTTGTAATTTTCCAGTGTTCTTGCAGGCGCAGCAAAAAGAACATAATGATCCAGAACTGACCTCTTGTAGCCAGTTCTGCAGATATTTTGCATCCAGCATTCTCAAGTTAACCCACTGAGTTGCAAAAAGCTTTATAGAAACACAGAAACATAGAATTTGACGGTAGATAAGGATCGCTTGGCCCACCCAGTCTGCCCATTTCCCTACCTAATGGATAAGCTGCAGATCCTAGCTAACCAACAGCCTACTTCTTCCTACCCTCCAGAATTGCCTTATGACTGTCCCATGCATGCTTGAATTCCACCACTGTTTTTGACTCCACAACCTCTACAGAAGGCGCCCATGCATCCACAACCCCTCTGTGAAAAAATTCTTGCATTACCTCTGAGCCGCCCCCATCTTCAAATTGTGCCCCTTGTTCTTGCACACCTCTTTTCTGAAAGATGCGACCTCTTGACTTTGTTGATTCCCTCAGGTACTTGAAAGTTTCTATTATGTCCCCCTCTCCCTCCTTTCCTCGAGGCTATACATATTGAGCTCCTCAAGTCTCTCTTCATATGTCTTCCGGTGCAGACCCTGCACCATTTTAGTTGCCCTCTTCTGGACTGCCTCCATCCTGTTTATGCGGAGATTGGGTCTCCAGAACTGCAGATGGGGTCTCACCAGCTGTCTGTAATGAGGGATAACAACTTCTTGTTTTCTACTGGTGATGCCTCTCCCTATGTATCCCAGTATTCCCCCAGCCCTCTTTACTGCCTTCTCACATTGCTTGCCCACCTTTAGGTCATCTGATATGACTACCCCCAGGTCCCTTTACATTTTTGTTGTTGTTAGTATCTCACACCCCATTGTGTGCTCTTCCCTGGGTTTTGTTTCCAGGTGCATCACCTTGCACTTCTTAGCACTGAATCTGAGCTGCCATACATTTGACCATTCCTCCAACCTGCCAAGTCCCTTCTCATCCTTTCCACCCCACCTGTGTATCAACTCTGTTGCAGATCTTTGTGTTGTCTGCAAAGAGACACACTTTTCCTTCCAGTCCCTCTGCAATGTCACTTATAAAGACATTGAAGAGGACCGGTCCTGCAATCATTTCAACAGTATAACTACATACAGTTTTAAACAAAGGGATCCCGGTATCAATGACGTTTCCACATAAAGATTCACATATATTTTTTTATAACTGCAGATATGCAAGGGGGAAGAAAAGACAGAACAGCAAGGGAAGGAGGAGAGACAGCGAGAGGTGGAGAATTGCAATGACGTCCTAGGGATCAGTTCCTAGGTCTCAGAACAAAATTTGGTTGCGCAACCAGACAGAGAAAAGACATAAAAGGAGAGGATAGAACAGATCCTTGCGTTTAAACTCTTTATGTATAAAACATGGCGGAGGGCCTTATTTAGCCCTGTCACACATAACCATCTGACATTTATACAACACTCAAGCTAATACAAAATTAACTGAAGCTGTCATTAGTGCTGTACATTTCATAAAATATATTTCTGCTTTAGACCAGATTTAATGTGTTAGACAGGCCCACTTTCAGTCTGGTTGCACTTCTTTTGCAGGTTTCCATACCTACATTATTTAGTGCACAGCTTAACACCCCCTATCCCCAACCGTCACAACACCTTATGAGTCCATAAATTCGTATGTCACAACTAAGAGGCTTGTGTTATGTTTTCTAACTCATTCACATATATTACATCTAGTAACAGCATGTATTTCTTGTATACTGCAGTATCTTTTTAGTTTTTTTTAAGCTGAGGGGGTGGGTGTTGTACTGTCAGATTATAAAAACAGCATCTGTTGTCAATAATGCATGTTCCCCCTATCAGACAGTTAAGTTTGTTTAGCAAGCAACAGATAAACCTATTCTTGCCCTCCCTCACAAATGAAGGCCATCTGTCAAAACAAGCACCAATAGTACATCTACATTGTCTTATTCATAAATGTTTTCTAACTATGACAAATATTGTGGATTGTGCTGTGTTTTATTCTGCAGACATTTCTTTTCAATCCCCATTACAGACAGCACTGTCTGCATTAACAAATTCTAGACAGGGCCGATATGGCTGCACTGAGCTCATACCTGTCCTGGTATCAGAGCGGCGGCAGCATGGCTCTCAGAGCAGTGTAGCACAGGTTACAGGCGGTGGCGACATCGGAGCACGGTTTCTAAGCGGTTGGGTTGCCATTCAAAAGATGGTGGCAGCAGTGACACTGCATATGCAGGAAACTTGCACATACGCAGTGACAGGAAGTGCCGCCCAATGGCAGTGCGCCGGGGAGGGGAGATCATGCTGCTAAAGGAGCTCCTTCATGGAGGACAGCTGCTATGGAGTAAGCTGCTGTCATGATGCCGTCAGCAGCACTGCAGGGAGAACACAGGGTCGCGTTCTGAGCCAACCCACTATTCTCCTACAGTGAGGGCATGACATCTGCAGAGCTCCACCCACTCAGCCATAAAATGACACTGTCTCCTATTTGTGCAACAAAAAAAATTAATCTGCATCAAGTGTGATGTAAACACAGCCATTGAATCACTTCCTCATTATTAACCAATCTGACAGCTCAATGAGACTGTTCCATAACTGGCACATAGACAGCAGGAGATGCCAAAGCACAAGCGTGCACATCACTACTAAACTGACACGTTCATTCCTCTGTTAAAAAAAATGGATCACCAAGTGTAGCAGCCCCAGAAACAGCCATATTGACAAACTCAAAAAACGCAAATTTTATAAACAGCACCACTCTGACAATACTTTCTCAGACATGAGCTTAGTACATCCAGCAGACCTGGGTTTGATTCCCACAACCTCCACTTGCATACTGTATATGACTCTGAGCAAGTCACCCCTGAAAACAGGCACAGTTTTATTTTCCTTTAGTTAGGTTGTTGCTGGGCAGAATAGGTGAGTTTGGTAACAAAGACCATGCGCCCTTGAATGAACTGGGAAGCTACTTCTACTTTTGAAGAAACCTTTGCACTGTTGTAGGTTTTTGTTTTCAAAAGGCAGAAACATTTTATTTTAATGAAAAAAGGTTTTATTTTCATTTAGTTAGGTTGTTGCTACAGTAGACAGAAGAGGGCAGGTTAGCTACGAACTGTGCAGTGTCTAGGTAAATAATCAATGGTCAGGTGCCGTATTTCAACCAATGAAGTTGTTTATTTGGTCAGTTTTTTTTGTTTTACACCCCATTTTATAACTTAATTTATCTTTCCCCCAGGACACCTATGAAAATGAGCTATTATGGCTCAGTAGACTTTTCCTGGTGAAACTCTTTCAATAAATAAATCAATAAAATTTAAGATGCCGTTTATTTTTTGATGGAATATACAATAATCTATACAGTTTACACTTTTTTAGTGTTTTATTTTTGCAATTTTAATTAAAATTAATTAAATTACTTTTGTAGCTTTTTACCATTTCTATCACAAATCACTTAAACACCTGTTGTATAAACCGAATATGACATGGCCTGACTTAAGATATCATTCTTATCTTCATTTGAGGGCACTGGTCTATTGCTATCTCACTCGTGGCTTTGCCATGAATGAGATATCAACAAACCCATACCCTCTCATGAAGATAAAAGAATATGTCAACCCATGTCATATCTCCTATTTATACACCAGTGGGAATACAATTAACAAGTGATATCTTCGTATCTAATCTCAAGATATCATGATGTAATGAATGTTAGGTAGGTCCCAACTAATATTTTGGAGGGTGGGTAAAATCACAATACATCACAATGTAATATACTGAACCAATCACAGAGCAGCTTTCGCAATGCTGATGATGTCACAATACCTCTGTGCAGCACTGAAGCCAGTAGCTGAAATCTTCACACAAACAACGCACTGAAAAATTATAACAGGTAAACTGATAATCGAATATGCAGTGACTGAACTCAAAGGGCAGGATTCTCAAAAGGGATGTGCTGGCACATCCCTGACTTGCACAGTGGTGCGATTCAAGAAGGGGGCCGATGCACTGCATACTGCCCATAATGATATGCAGTGCACCTGGAGGGGTTGTGAAGAGGACGTGCCCATGCATATAGAGTGCAGCCCCATTCACAGTCCAACTTGGAGGTACATCCCTGGGGCAAGTCCAGAGATGCGCCTCCCAAAGAAAAGTCTACTTCAAGTAGACTTAGGTGGGTGGCCACCACAGACAGGCTGCCATACTGCAGACAGCAGCACAGCAGCCTGCCCACTCTGCCTTTCCAGTGTGCCCCCCCTCCCTGCTCGAGTCCACATTACAATGCCGCTCACTGTGGTGGTAGATATGGCACACACACACCCCCGACCGAAGTTCCGGTTCCAAGTCGCACACTGCAGCGGTAGAAACATGGACACAGCCCTCCCCACTCCCTGCCCATAGCCTGAGTCAAGTCGCCACTGCAGCAATACTGTCAGTTGCACAGAACCCCGCTACCTGCCCGTAGCCCCCAAGGAATGGTGTTCACTGCGGTGGTAGAGGAGGAGAACCGGAATCCCCACCCCCCCAACTGAAATATGGCCAAGAGTTCCCACCCCTTCCCTGGCAGTACAGTGGACCCCCCACCCATTCAGGCACCCCTAAACCACCCGCCTCCCTTCCAAGCAGGTCCCTGTCAGCCCAGGCAGCACAGCAACCCATCCACAGTCCGGATTGTGCTGCCCCGATCGCAGTGACCTGCTTGGACGGGGCAGCGGAGTGGTTTGGGGTGCCTGAGTGGGTGAGGGCCGGGGTCCACTGGACTGCCATATCAGGTTTATTTTCATTTCTCTGTGATAAGAAGTATTCCATTGCTCTTAGGTCTTCTGAGTGTGGAATACTAGTGTATAAGCTTTTAACGTCCACTGTGACCAGAAAGCAATATTCTGTATCCAGTCCTTTTTTATTCATTTGTTCTAGTATTTGTATGCAATGTTTGGAATCCCTCAGGAATGATGGGAAGGCAGCAACAATAGGTTTACAATGGTGGTCAATGAAAACAGAAAGAGGTTCAGATATGGAATCTATTCCTGAAATAATGGATCTTCCCGGTGGGCTTACCGGATTTTTATGTAGTTTTGGAAGACAACAGAAAAGCAGAATTCTTGGATTAACATTAATGAGAGATTCTGCAATCCATTTTTCTATTAATTTTCTATCTTCTGCTTCCTGTATCATTTCACATATCTCCATTTTAATTTTTTCCATAGGGAAGGTGGGAACGGCCAAATAACCACCCTGCCCTTCCTTCCCCCATTATCCACAGTGGTCCAAACACTATATATCAGACATAATACTTATCCTCTAAAATTAAATTTAATACATCCATCTAGCCACATTATTAACTTCAGCTGACCCCCACATTCAGATATGCTGACCGAACTGAGTTTTTTCTTATCAAAAATGAATGGAGTCCTTGTAAGACTTTGAGCCAAGTGAGCTGTACAGGGAACTGAGGGGGACCGACAAGCAATTCACAGCTGGGCCGGCAAGCACGTCACAAAAGTGATGCAATCCCACTCGAGAGAGGAGTGTAATAACAGACAGCCCAGCTCCTCGCTTCCCTATACTCTGGAAAAGAGGCTAAGCTGGTGTCCTAGACAATGGCGGCGGGTACAAGCCTGAAATGTTAACAAAAATTTAAATTAGTCATGGGGAGCCCAGTATAGAGTAGTTTGGAAAAAATACAGAGAACTTCCTCCCTCTAAGAAACCACAGGGTAAGACAAAACTATCTTATTCAGTTAAAATGAGAAAGAAAGTTTAACTACAAGCAGACTGTTAAGCAAATGCACTGAAAACATGCCCATGTCTTATTATTGTTATGAAAATAAATCGGCTCAATACACAGGAGCTGAAAGACAGAGAGCACCAAAAAACTAGCTCATATGAATGAAGGTAAATACTTCCTACCTGAATATGATATTTGACTTAAATCATAAAGTTAGAACAAAAGTTTAATGTGGTTTAAAAAATAAACAAAGGTTTCCCTATTAGGACCAGAGAGGTTCTATTCAAAAGAATTACGATATTTTCAAGCAAAGAAGTTTATTGAGGTAACTGAAATACACATTTGTTTTTTCTAAACATGAATATAAGAAATAATTATACACTTTTGAAGTCAGACAGAATATTGATTTCATCCTTCACATTTAATATAGGACGCTCTGCAGGATTCAAATGTCATGAACATATGAGCAAACAGATACAGCTCTGATATTTAAACACGTTGGTTCCCCCCAGTATTGAATTAAAATATAAACAAGTAAACACAAAGTATTTATACATATTTATTAGAGAACTAAAAAAATAACTTTTATTATTTTTTCTACAGCCAGTGCACTAAAAAGTCTGAAGAAGAGATAGAATTGTCTTGAAACGTTACATAGTAGAATACAAATAGAAAAAGATACCACACTGCATGAGGCTGTATACTAAAGCACATATGAGTCTGTATACTAAAGTGCATAACAATCTGAGCACAAAGAGGTCTACTGGCAAATCGATTCATTGTTTCCATTGTAATAGAAAGATGAAATTGTCTACATAAGATATAATAAGTTCAAAGAGAAATTCAAGTAAAGAATGAGACAAAAGGAGTTTATTTTGGGTTAAGTCGTCTTTTTTCTACAAAGCTTCATTTTTTTCAGCGGACTTTGACTCTCCCCACAGTTCCCTACTTTTTAGTTCTCTTTCATTATTATAACAAAAGGGAACCATGGTGAAACCTTCCTAGATTTTGTTTGGACTTACATAGGCCATATATAAATACTTATATTTTGTGAAGTCTGCCAACTACACTTAGCAAGACACAATCTGGAAAAATGTGTTCAACATTTTACAGGTCTGTCAATGTTTGATAACATATTTTTTGACAACACTAGCCTTGTGGGCTGCTACACTGCTGTCTTCGGATGTTTTTTGTGTGCCTACATAGGTCTTATACAAAAACTTATATATTTTTTCACAAAGTGGGCCAAGTACTCTGTGTACAGCACTTATACTTGGCATAAAGGGTAACCTTGTCCATGTTTGACACAATTTTTGGAACTAGTAGCCTTCACACATGGTGGGGTTCTTCACCCTGGTTTTTGGAATGCTGTAAACCAACATAGACCGCCGTCACCTTATAGAAACATTTCATTATTGGCAAAGTGGGCCAAGTACTCTGCGTCTAACACATACCCTTGGCATAACAGGAACCATCACCCATGTTTGGCAGTATCTGAAAAACTGGCATTTTTAAACCAGTATCCTTCACCGTTAGCCACTGCAGCATTCTGCTCTTGTGAGTGCGTTAGGCATCTGGCTAGTCTTTCCCAGTACACACCTTGAGCAATATTGCTCAAATAAAAGACTGAGACAGCTTACCTTGCTGTAGTCTTCACTTATTCAAAGTGCTCATGTAAACGTAGCCAAAAGTGCAAGTGCTAGTCCTTAAATTCCTTCCCCTGCGGTATGTGATCCTGAGGATTACTTCTTTATTTACAGATGCAGGCTCACTCAATACAACTGGGAGGCTAACCATGGCTCACCAGCAAATTTAACTGGTATAAAGTGATTTGGGGTCCACGAGGTGGAGATCTTCAAAATAAGTTGTTCCAAAGGAAATGCTTCTGGATTGTAAAGCTGAAAACACTTAATCCAAAAGGTCTAAATGAGGACTTGCCTTTACAATGGTATTTGTAAATTTTCTCTTCTCTGGCATTTTTCCTTTTTTTTGTCTGTTTTTATATCCTACATTGCACGTTTTGCCTGTTTGTGTTTTTAAATTTTATGTATTATGCATTTTCACGTCATTCTCTGACAGCACAATTGAGCTGAACTACTCCCCATTTCATGAATATGTATTGAGCAATACTGCTCAAAGTGCATGCTGCAGTTTGTTGGGGAAACACTGTTTCCTGGATTTACATACTAACATACTAAAATGCCAGCAGAATAGGCCTAACGGTCTTTTGCGTCTGCTCGTTCGGTCAGCCCCCACCCTGGGAGCTGACCTTGCTGCCCCCCTCGCCAGTTCCGGATAGTCTCACTGCACTGGATTTTGTTTCCAGAACCCTTCCCCTGTACCTGTCCCACCCCCTCTTGAACCCCTCCACCAGCCCCCTAGGCAAGTACATTCCATGGCTCCACCACTCTCTCAGTGAAGTAGCACCTCCTTTCTCCCTGAATCTTCCCCTCCAGCTTCCCACCCATGCCCTCTAGTGGCCCCTCCTCCTTCTCCTTGAAGCACCGGACTGTTCCTCCCCTATTTACCCCTTCATGTACCTGAAAACCTCCATTATGTCCCCGGTCCCTTCTCTCTTCCAATGTGTACATATTTAGCTCTTCAAGGCTCTCCTCATAGGTCCTGTCCCCCAAGCCCCAAATCATTTTGGTTGCCCTACTCTGGACCCTCTCCAGGAGTTTAATGTCCCTCTTTAAGTGTGGCCTCCAAAACTGCATGCAGTACTCAAGGTGCGGCCTCACCAAGCAGTTATACAGAGGGAGTATCACTTCCCTCCTTCTGGAGGTGATCCCCCTAGCGATGCATCCCAGCATCCTGTTGGCCTTGGCTGCTGCCCTCCTACAAGTCTCTGAGTTGTTCATCTTGACATCCACCACCACCCCCAGGTCCCTCTCTGCCATCGAGACTTGTAGCATCCCCCCAAGGTGTACACTTGGCCTGGGTTTCTGGCCCCCAGGTGTAGTACCTTGCATTTCCCTGCATTGAACCTCAGCTTCCACTTTCTAGACCATCTTTCCAGCGCCTCCAGGTCCCCTGTAGGGCCACCCCTCCCTCCCTCCCCATCCACCACCGCCCCAGTTTTGGGTCATCCATAAAGAGACTCATCTCACTCCTGATACCTGTCCTTATGTCAGAGACGAGGCGTTGAACAGGAGGGGGCCCAAGGACCGATCCCTGTGGGACCCCATTAATGACCCTCCTTGGGGATGAGACTATCCTCACAACTACGACCCTCTGGGTCCGGTCCTGGAGCCAACTGCCTATCCATCTGATCATCTGGCTCCCACACCCCATTTCTCCCAGCTTATCCAACAGGCCAGTGAGGAACCGAGTCAAATGCCTTGCTGAAGTCTAGAAAGAGGACGTCCACTGGTCCACCCAGGTCCAAGGCACTCGTCACTCAGTCATAGAACTCCACAAGGTTTGTCTGACACGATTTCCCTGGGACGAATCCATGCTGTCTATCGTCCAGGCACCCTGACTTTTCCAGGTCCCCCCCAGCCTCTCCTTGACAATGCCCTCCATCACCTTGCCCACCACCGATGTCAGGCTGACAGGCCTGTAGTTCCCTGCCACCTCCCTTGATCCTCCCTTGTGGACAGGCACTATATGCACCACCTTCCAGTCCTGGGGCACCCACCCTATCCTCAGAGTGATGGTGAAAAGTTCCGCCAGGGGTCTCGCCAGGACATCCGCAAGTTCCTTCAGCACTCTGGGATGTAATTTATCCGCCCCAGTGCTTTCTCTGTCTTAAGGGACCTGAGGCCTCCCTCATCTCTCTACTGTGATTTCCACTTCCGCTACCTCTTCTCCTGCTTAGCCTTCCCCTCCTGCCAATGATGCCTCCCCTCTCCCCAGACCCGCTGATCAGTAAGGGTCCCCCTCCTCAGTATCACTGTCTCCTCCCATGTATGATGCAGCACCCCCATTTTCCTTGGTGAAAACTGAGGTGAAGTACTCGTTTGCTTCAGGTATTTCTCTGCATGCTCCGGGCTGCTCACAATTAGTGTATAGAGCCCCTCCACCTTCTTTCTGTGCCTTTCCCAGAGCATTCGGACAATAAAACAGTGGGCTTCTACAGTCGATTCAGGGGGAACTAGTTTGAAAGTACGAGAACTTTGAGAAAGTTTTCCTTGTTCAACGGCCTATGTTACCAAGATCAAACAAGTCTGCACAACCTACTTAAAACTGTTGGAAGGAGTGGCCTTGTGGAGTGAAAACAGGTTGATTGAAGAGTAAGGCAAAAAATATATATAGTTCAAAAGTTAAAATAAGATTGTGAACTAAATGAGACTTGTTACTTCTAGAAAAAATAAGGCACGAGACACTATTGGACTACTGTGGTTAGAAAAGGAATTATGGAAATTAGAGCTGAAAGGGAACAAAAAAACTGGGTGATCTGAAAGGGGCTTCTGTATGAGATGCAGATAAAGGATGTATGTGAAGAGTAGTAGTTAACTTCACAGGAGCAAGCCGGCTTGTCAGCACAGCAGTAAAGCTACCACCCTCGACACTGGCAACTCAAATTTCGGAATGAGTTCAAGTCACTGGGAGCCAGCCTGGGGAAAGAAGAAAAATTACTCACCATAGTAATCTTCTTTCTTTCGAGGGGTCCTTTAGCATCAGAAACTTTTGCAGTGAGCTAACCAGGTAGTACAGCCCCGGAGGTGAAGATTATGGTAATGAGCTTATGAATTAGCCAATCAGAGAGAAGCCTGCTGGTGTGCTGAGTAAAGGCTGTGAGGAAGGCACCAGAATTTCTTCGAAGGTAGAATGGGCACATGCCCACATAGGTATGAACCAACAGGATTTAAAAAAATCTGTAACAACATGAACCAGAACGATAAACACAAAAACTCTGCTCTAAATGTAATTCAAAGTTTAGAATAACCAATTTGGTTGAAGGCAAGAAGCAGACCCTCTTCTGGAAGGTTATCAGGGGAGGAAGGGTGGGAGCTTACTAATGCTAAAGGACCCCTTGGAAGAAAGAAAATTACTACAGTGAGTAATTTTTTTCTTCTCACCCCAAAGTCCTTTAGCATTAGTAACTTTTGCAGACTATAAGAAGGGAGGTCAAGGGTGTCCACCATGTGTTGCAGGAAAGTCAGCATGGAGGAGACAACCTCCTGATCTGTAGGAGATGCAGCAAAATTGGGATCAGGAGACACATCAGGCTCTGGGACGTTGCCCGCTGATATGTCATCTGGAGCATCATAATCATCGTCCCCTTCATAAGCTCCTGCATCTGAAAGAACTGCAGATGGGGTTGTGTCTGTCTAGGAAAGGCAGGGGTAGTGAAAAAGGATCCCATGCCTTTTAGGGTCTGGAAAAACATGCCAGGCTTTAGCCATGTCCTCCGTGGATGGTAACTCCTGATGCGTGTCTGGGAGACTGCCACCCTGGAGTTCTGTGTGTTTAGATTTATCTTTATGTTTTTTACCCACTGCTGTCTCACCTTTAGCAGAGCTGGGAGGGGCAGTGGTGTGTTTTTCTTTACAAGGTTTCTTTGCAGCCACCTCATTGGTGACTTGGTCAGGCTTTTTTTTTTTTTTTAACCAGGCACCTAATCAGCACCTTTAGAATTTTTTGGTTTAGAAGGAGCTTCATCGCCCCTTTTCGAAGCCTTAGTTTTAACAGGCATTTCATCAGCTCTTGAATTTATATTTTTTCCTTTTTCAGGCACCTCATCAGCACCATTGGCAGGCTTAGATTTAGAAGATGCCTCATCAGCACCTTGATTAGAATTTGTATTCTTTGAAGGCCCCTCATCAGTAGCCTTGGGTCTTTGTTTGGGGACAGAGGAAGACCCTTCTTCAGCCATCATTCTAAGCCTTTTTGCTCCATTTCTTAAGGTCTTTGAACAAAACTTAAGAGTAAAGAGAACAACAGTGGTCTGGAACTAAACACTTTAAACACAGGTTGTGGGTATCAGCTTTGGCCACTATTCTGTGGCACGTTAAACAATTTTTAAAACCTTTTGGTCCAGTCCCCTTTTTAGGGATTTCTGACATACTCAGAAAACCCCAGAAAATTCAAATCATAGGTATCATAGGTATTTCAAGCGAAAAGACAATGAGTCCATAATGCTTGCCATTTAATCACTTGCCTATATTTGTCCAGATTTGTCTGAATCTGACATCACTAGATCCAAATCAGATTTAAATAGATTCATATTTGGGCTCTCTATCACAAATGGGGTTCTATATGGTACAACGGTCGGTTCCCTCGCAGTAAAGAACCATGACTTTCTGAGGTAAAAACTAAGAAAGGAAAAAGAAAAACGCCGGTTCCCATGATAAAAATAAGAAAAGGAACCATTTAATACAATAAACGTGGTTACTGTTTAGATAGAAAGTAAAGACAAGGAACAGCGGGGGAACTGCAAAACTGGTCAAAAAATGCGATTCCTAGGAATTGAGGGGAACCACTAAAAAACAGAAAAAGGCTATTCAGCACACTATAAAAAGTAAATTAAGTAAGTTTTATAGCTACCAATAAGTAAAATGCTTTTTTCCTTGGCCTAGAGAGAGAGAGAGAGAGAGAGAGAGAGAGAGAGCATCTGAGAGGCAGTGTTGCCCAGTCGGGCGGAGAAAAAATTCTGGTGCCTTCCTCACAGCCTCTGCTCAGCACACCCACGAGCTTCTCTCTGACTGGCTAATTCATAAACTCATTACCATAATCTCCACCTCCGGGGCAGTAATACCTTGTCAGCTCACTGCAAAAGTTACTGATGCTAAAGAACTCCTGGGGTGAGAAGATGGAGTATCTGACAGACTGCTCTCCTCCTTCGGGGGGCTCGCATGACCTGCCATCTGACTGGTACCTAGCAAAGACTTCATGGTAGAACAGCTGGGTTGACTGATTTAAAGAGTGTTGCAACGTGGTCCAATGCCATCCAATCCATGTATGTGCAGGAGCAGACCATATGCATCACTCCGTGGCCTCATCCCAGGGACTGGAGACAAGAGGGTAAAATCGCCTACAGGCTTGGCAAGTGTAGCCCTGCCTGCCCCCAAGTGCAGAGTCAGGGATCCCTCACCTCACTAATGGGTATGCTTCCAGGTTTCACATCTTTCATGGGTGGCTGGATACAAGGGTGAAGCTGCTGAAGGAGCTAAAGGCAGGCCCTTCCTCAGGAGGCTTAACCTGATGAGGCAATGAAACGGTGTGTCAGAGGTGGCCCAAGAAGCCCCCGGGAGTTCAGCTAAGACAGGGCCTCAATGGATGGAAGGTGGAGCTGGCAGATGCAAAAGGAGGTCATAGCCTGAAGGGCATGAGGGACATAAACAGAGTTGAAAGAAAAAAAAAAAAAAAAACAACTTCACAGAAGCAAGAGGAAAATATGTGTAAGGCAAAAGTTGATGGATGTTATGATTATTTATCTGATCCAAAGGATGAACCCAGAGAAGTCACATTTTGTTTGGAGTTCAAGGTTAAATGATATCCCCTAGTCAGTGGGGTATCATTTTAAGGTGTCTTATGGAACTATAGCATTAGACTAAATCAGCACAACTTTCTGTATACTATTTACTGAACATTTTGGGAGATAAATCTATTCTAGAAAATACCAACTACTTACTGCTCCACGATGGCTGCCAGGTTTCAGGATGATGTCCAGAAATGCTCAAGCAGATCTTCTTTCCCACGTCGAACCTCCCATTAGACTGAAAAATTAATCATAGAGAAAAACTTCAGCAATTGTAATTAATTTACTGTTGTATGGATACTACTGTCAAAAAAAAACAGGTTACTCACCTGTAACGGTAGATCTAGGAGTGGTATATGTTGTTCATCCACACTTCTTGGCACGCCCCTTTCCTTTCAAGCTGGCTCCTCCCACCCACCCGCGTGGTATAATCCCATGATGCCAGAGCTTAGCCTGCTGGAAGCCAGGTGTGGGCATCACAGCCAGGGAGGTTGGGTGGGTCCGTGTGGATGAACAACATATACCACTCCTAGAACTACTGTTACAGGTGAGTAACCTGTTTTTCTAGGGATGTGGATATATTGTTCATCCACACTTCTTGGCAGACTCCTAGCAGTTCTCCAGGAGGAGGAAGGCGAGGCACACACCCCCTCTGAAATACTTACTTGGGGAACAGAGATTGGAGAACTGAGGCCCCAAAACCAGCATTACGGCGTGACTCAAGGTCGATGTGGTAATGGGTGATGAAGGTGTTTGCTGACTTCCAGGTAGCAGCCCGACAGATTTCCTGTATGGGGATATCCCTGGAAGCAGCCACCGATGCAGCGGTATGGCGAGTGGAATGAGCTCTTAGCCCTCTGGGAGGCTCCTTGCCTGCCAACTCACAGCATAGACTAATGCAAGATGTAATCCATCTTGTGGTCGTCCTCGTTGCTGCAGGTCTGCCAGAAGCGGCTTCAGTGTAGGTGACAAATAGTTGGCGAACCTCTCCCTGAATTTCTGGCATCCTCTCCTTATAATAGGAAAGAGAGCTCATCTCAGGTCCCAAGTATGGAGCCTGTACTCGGCCTCCGAAGTGTAACTGGGGTAGTACACTGGCAGAGTCAACACCTGGTTAAGGTGAAACTCTGACACCACCTTCGGAAGGAATTTCGGGTGGGGGCGCAGGACAACATTGTCCCTGTGGAAGACCAGATAAGGGGAGTCCACCGAGAGCGCCTGGAGCTCCCCTGTCCTTCTGGCAGATGTGACAGGCACCAGGAAGGCCGTCTCTCACGACAAGTGTGGCAACTCACACTTGTGCATTGGTTCGAATGGCTTGCCCATGACCTGTGTCAAGACCAGCAGTAGATCCCACAGAGGTGGAGGTTCACGCACCGAAGGGGATATGTGATCCAGGCCTTTAAAAATATCCCGACCACTGTCTCCTGCGCCAACGTCTGCTGACCGGCCCACGCCTGGTAAGCAGAGATGGCTGCCAGGTGCACCCTAAGGGTCGATGACCGAAAACCCCTTTTGGAGATCGACCAAAGGTAGTCTAGAATGTTAGCCACTGGTCAGGACAAAGGGTCCAGGCCCCTGCCCGGACACCAAATGGAAAACCTTTTCCACTTGAAGGCATAACATTTCCTGGTCGACTCCTTCCTGGATGCTTCCACTACTGTGAGTAAATCCTCAGAGAGACCCAAAGCCTGGAACTCTAGCCGCTCAGGTACCAGGCTGTCAAGTGCAGGGACTGAAGGTCCAGGTGGAGAACCTTCCCCTGATTGACTGAGATCATGTCCGGGCGTACTGGAAGATGCCTCGGGGGCCTGTTGCTGAGGCTGAGGAGATCTGGATACCAGAACTGGCTGGGCCAGTCTGGGGTTACCAGGATCACCTGCACCTTGTCCCTCCTCACCTTGAGGAGCACCTTGTGGATCAGGGGAAATGGAGGGAGGCACAGAAGAGGCCTAGGGTCCACAACTCTAGAAGGCATCCCAGCAGCGAGCCCTGCTGAGGGGGTGGGCATGAAAACAGCCTCAGCTTGGTGTTTTCCTGAGGCAAACAGGTCCACCATCAGTTTTCCTCAGTAGGAGAACAGGCTGTAAGCTACCTCTGGATGGAGAGACCACTCTTGGGATGTCTTGCCTATGTGGCTGAGAGCATCCGCCAGTTGATTCGAGGCTCCTGTCACATGGATGGCTAGAAGATCCACCTCCAGTCGGCTCACGAGTGTCCAGATGTGGAGTGCTTCCCTGCACAACAGCCGGGAGTGCATGCCACCCTGCTTGTTGAGGTAGTACATAGTCGTGGTGTTGTCCGTCTGGACTTGAACCACTTGACCCCAGCGATGAGGAGCAAACACCGACAGCGCCAGTCTGACCGCTCTGAGCTCCAACAGGTTGATGTGGTAATGGGACCCCTTGGGGTCCAGAACCTGTGGGCCCTGTTGTCCCCCATGTAGGTTCCCCAGCCCATGAGAGAGGAATCGGTCATGAGGACGATCGTCGGCTCGGGGCGAACAAACAGGATCCCTTCCTGCAACCGGTCTAGGACGGTCCACCACTGGAGAGGGTCCAACATCTTCTGGGTCACAGTGATCAGCTGGTCGAAATAACCTAGGCGCTGAGTCCACTGGGCGGTCAGTTCCCATTGAAGGGGCGCATATGCCACTGGGTCCAATGGACCACGGAGGTGCAGGCCGCCATGTAACCCAGAAGGTGCAGAAAGTCTCAGGCAGGGTGCAATTGCCCAACCAGAACTGATCAGGCAAAGGAGAAGAGAACCCCCGCCCTGTCCACCGGGAGCTGGACTCTGGCTCAGCAAGAGTTAAGTTCTGCTGCGATGAAACACATCACCTAAGAAAGCACGAGTTCCGATTTGGCCTCGTTGATCAGGAGGCCGAGATGGGGCAGGTCTGGAGGGCCAGGTCCCTGGACCTCTCCACCTCCTGTTGCGTGGAAACTGTTAAGAGCCAATCATCGAGGTAGAGGTATATTTTGACCCCCGATGTCTGAGATGGGCTTCCACCACTGCAATGCACTTGTTGAAGACCCATGGGGCCGATGACAGGCCAAATGGCATGGCTTGAAACTCATAGAGAGTTCCCTCTGCCCTAAAGTGGAGGAACCGCTGGTGGGATGGACGGATTGACACGTGAAAGAACGCGTCCTGGAGATCCAGTGAGCAGAACCACATGTTTTGCTCCAGGGGTTACCATCCAGAAGGTGCATGGCCTCAGATATTGATTCAGGTCATGCAGATCTAGAATGGGGCGCCAGCCCCCCATCCACTTCAGAACCAGGAAGTACCTGGATACGAACCCTGGGTTTGGTGAGGATCTGCCACTCGAGCTACTGCCTCCTGGAGGAGGAGCTGAGCAATGTCGTCTCGAAGAGCCAACTGAGTGTGGGAGGAAACTCTCTCCTCCTGTGAGCTGCATGCTTGGCTTGGATGGTGCTGCTCAAATTCCAGAGGCAGACCCTGGCCGACCACTTCTAAGACCCACCTGTCTGTGGTAACAATGGACCAGGCAGAAAGGAAGTGGCGAAGCCGACCCCCCATGGGAGGACCCAGAGCTGGGGTGACATGAATAGGGGTAGCAACCCTATCCCGTCACTGGGCAGGCTTGGAGGAAGAGGGTCCAGGGCCTGAACCCTGACCTCCTTTACGGGCCTGGGAAGGTCCGGACTTGGGGCGGGGGGAGCCAAGCCTGAGCCTGCTGCTGCTGGGCCGCAGGGAAAGAATGCCGAAAAGGCTTCTTCTTTTTCTGCTGCTTCTTGGGACCAGAAGAACTCTGAGCAGAAGTAGCGTCCACGGTGACACTGGACTGCTCGATGCACTGAAGGTGACCGGCCACACCTGGGCCGAAGAGATCGGTGCTGGGTATCCACCGGGAAGGAGGAGAGCCTCAGCCAAGCCCTGCAGCGGAAGGCAACTGAGGCTGCCAACGAACGGGCATGAGTCCCCAATGTCTAGGGCCATCTGGAGCTGCTGCTTAGCAATGGCACGGCCTTGGTCTCGGACCTGCTTGACCATGGTCTACAAGTCCGCGAGGAGGTGTGGCAGGACTTCGTCCAAGGATCCCAAAAGGGCATGGGAGAAGTGTGCCATGACGATGGCCAAGCTTGCCTGATGGAGGCCTAAGAAAGAGGCCGCATAGACCTTCCGGACAGAGTGATCCAATTTCTTGGACTCCTTTTCTGGAGGTCTGTCGGTATCAGCAGAACTGCATGTACGTCTGAACACAGAGGTAGTCAAGGCTGTCTGGCCAGGGGGCCTGTTCAGAACTCGCTTAGGGACCCCATGGGCAATCAGATACTTGCGGCCATCTGGGCAGATGGAGCTGGACAGGAGGCAGGGTGCTGCCAAAGTTCAAGGGCGGCCAACGATGGCTTCGCCACAGAAAAGGCTTCCATAGGGGGTATCCCCTCTCTTGAGGATATCTGTGAGAGGGTACTCCGCCTTTTTCTGGATAGGTTCCAGGGGCATCCCTGTGGACTCAGCGATGAGGCAGAGAATGCCTTGAAAAGACGAAGAGCCTTCCTCCGTCGCTAAATCAACAGCCGACTCATCATCCCGTGGATGAGAATGGAGGCAGTGTCATCCGACCGGACGTATTGATACAGCGTCAATCAACAGATCACCCTCGACCTGCCAGGGCAGTCGGGGTGAGAGGACCGAAAGACGCCGGGGAGCTCGAAAGGCAAAGCTTTAGAAGGAACCTCCCACGGCTGCTTAGGGCGGGCGTTCCACCAGAATCAGTGGAGAGAGCGTTTAGGCTGAACTGGAAGAGGTTTAGCCAGCTCCACGGGCGGGGAACCGATTTATCAGTTCCTGGGGAGTCGGCTCGCCTAGGAGGCAAAGCCAAGTAATGGCTGGGTAGGAGCTGGGGTCGGCTTATCCTGACAAAACCGCTGCTGCCACATGAGGTCCTCGGAAGGCCAACGGAGTTTCTGCCAAGCCTCCTCATCTAAGGAGAATGACCGATGGCTAGTTCTTTTGACTTGCTTGTGCGCCTTTCTTGGCCTATTGATCGAGGGGTCCGGACCTGATCGGATTTCCCGCGGCTGGGTCTTCTGCCAGGGAAGAAAAGGACTGAGTCCGACTGAGGCAGTCGGCACTGGAGTCGGCGACAATAGGTCGATCGGGTCGAGAACAATCTGATGGCAAAGTCGGTAGCTGTGCGTCAAGAGGCAATTTCGAAATGGCTGGCTCCTGGAACTGAGATCTCTCCCCGATCCCAAGAGCATCTCCGTCGAGATGAAGATGGTTCTGGGTCCCTCTCCCGCTTACAGGACCGAGAGGAGTGCGTACCCACAGGACTCTCAACCTTAGTCAGGAGAGAGTGGCACAACTCTCGGAAGTAACCCAAGAAAGTGGAGCCCAAGTTGAGTGGAACGAAGAAGCCCCGAGAGGAAGACTCTGCAGAGCGAGCCACTTCCTCCTTGAAGGTCTGCATGTGCTCCAACTGCTCGGTGGATCCTGCAGCCGTGGAAACCGCCCACCGGGCCTCCTTAGATTTCACTGGCAGGTTCCGTTGGGCCTGCCCAATTTAAGGCGTGCGAGATGGTCATCTAGGACATTAGGCTGAAAAGTGAGGCAGAACTCGCAGGTCATGGTGTCATGGCTGACACCAAGACAGTAGACGCACGCAGTGTGCGGGTCCATACGTGACATCTTCTGGCTGCATGGGCACCATTGAAATTCGGGGGAAGACTTTGTCTTCCATAATCGAGAAGCAACAGTCACAATCACTAACACAAGTAAGTGATTTTCGGAATGATGGAAGGTTGAGAAGCCAGGGCCTACAGAATGTGAGAGCACAGCGGAGGCAACCTGACTCTTGCAGCGGAAAGGAAGATCTGGCATCATGGGGCGGGGCAGAGCAGAGGATTATACCACCCGGGTGGGTGGCAGGAGCCAGCTTGAAGACCTTCCGGTAATCCTTAAAGGGAAAGGAACATGCCAAGAAGTGTGGATGAACAACATATCCACGTCCCTAGAACAACATTTCTTCTAGGGGCAGAAGATCTAAAAAGTCTTCAGGTCCATTAAAACCTTAGAATGGTTCATTCAGAAAACTACCAAATACAACTTAGATATAGAATTACCTTTCTTGTTGGACAGTTTTGATCATCCAGCATACTTAAAAGCACTTGAGCCTCTAGAACACCTCAGTATGAAGTTAGAACTTCTTCCTTGTTAGACAGCTGCTGTTAAAAACAGCAATTCAATGACTTGGGGGCTTGGCCGCACTCATTACTGCCTGCTGAACTGTAATATGTTTAGGATTTTAAAAGACTGTTTTATGCATTACATTTATATTTTAAAAGCACATTTTATGTGCTGTATAGATGGCGTTGACCTATCATCCTGCAACGTCTAGACTACAAGGGATGCAGAATGTGACAGAAAAGTGGCAGCATATGAGACACAAAGCAACAGTCTGAAAGCAGATCACACCAGTTGAAAATGTTATTTTGATGTAAACTCTGAAATCGGGAACAGCAGCATGAGCAGACAACCATGAGTCCAACACCCCGACACTTTAACTCACTCACAGTCTTCCCTCGGGGGAATGTGGACACAGATGGATTATTCTGCAAAACTGCAAGATGGATGTAGCACTCGATGCCAGGTTTTGGCATGCTCAAAAGCAGCTAGCAGTGCTTCAGGAAGTAGGTGTGGAAAAGTGACATGCTGGGTGACAGGCAGTAAGATCAAAAAGATAGGCCCATGTCTCAGACACAAGGACTGGGTTAAGGTAAGGCAAGCGGAGGGGGGGAGGGGGGCTCTATTCTTCACTTTTATCCTTTACCTCCTTCCAAACACAACCCAGTTTCTGGTTCCCTATCAAATCTAAAATCAGGTTGTTCCTGAAAATACTGTGCTCAGTTTGCTGCCTGGTGTACTTACATGATTACCAAAAACTAAATAAAGACATCTTTCTCAGAAAATTGCAAGCTTATTATGAGGGAGATAAGGCAGAGGCACCTCCTGTCTTGGCAAAGGAGGGAGAGAAAGGCTAACAAAGCTATCAGTTACATCCAGACCGAGGATGGGGATGTTACTTTAGATCATGGCAGGATTGGAGGTCCTCTGGACACTTTTACCAGATTCTATATTCCAGTGAGATCTGTCCAGATTTCCCTGCTACTGGTACTTTTTTTTAAAAACACTGAGTATGCCATCCCTAACTGCCTCCATGACAGAGCAACTTGATGCTTACAATTAAGTCTTGCAGACTTAAAATGGGCAGTATTCTCCCTAGCATCTGTGAAGGCCCTGGGGCCAGATGACTTCCTGGGTGAGTTTTACAGGCGGTTCTGTGATGTGTTCCAGATATCTTTACACAACTTGGTCTCCTAGGTTCTCGCTCCCTGCCCCCTTCCCTTAATTAGGTCACAATTACAATACTGCCCAAGCCTTGCAAGGACCACTTTCTCTGTAGCTCATACAACCCACTATCCCTGCTTAATGCTGACTATAAAATCATTGCCAGGTTGATTGTTAGTAGGGCAGAGAATATGTTACCAGAGTTGATTCACCTACACCAGGCAGGGTTTATGAAGGGATGAATGGCCAGGGGGCGGCAACAGGACAGTAAACATCAAGTGACATTAGGTGGGGAAGAAAGGTTCTCGATGCAGTCTCGTGGCTCTTGATGCAGAGAAGGCCTCTGACAGGGTTGTAGGGCCATTCATACTTGACACCTAGAAAAAATCTGGATGTGGCAGACGTATCTACTCTTGGATTGCTGCAATGAACAGGTGCCTGATGACACAAGTCCTAACCAATAAAGTCATGCTGACTCACTTACCGCTCACTCTCTTGCGGAAATCGCCAGGCATGTCCTTTGTCCCCTCTGCTTTATGTTTTAACATAAGAGCCAGTGGTGACTGCCTTCCAAGAAATAAAGAACAGCCAGCCACACATGCTATGTTTCCAAAATAATCCAATTTCTTTATTTTTTCAAATAAGATCCTCCTGCGCCCAATGTTTCACACGTAGGGCTTCCTCAGGGAAGAGGATCTCCTTGAAGTATTCACTGTCATATATCTCCTGTCCATTTTATTTTCTTTTTTCGGACATGCATTTGACCTCAGTGTATGTTATGTTTTTCTTTTAGTTACTTCCGTTTTCCTGCAAGCCTTTTCACTGGCATGTTCAGTTTTTTTTTTTTAATCAAGTACACAGTGTCATTTCCTTGGCAGTCAGGGAACCCTTTTTATTGAAAAATAAATAAACTGGATTATTTTGGAAACATAGCATGTGTGGCTGGCTACATTTTATTTCTTATGGATCTTTTGCACTACCAGCCCCAACTTTACAAGAGATAAAGGAAAAAGGACCCGCCCAGCTCTGTGCTTTGGCTCTGATTGCCTTCCAAGACCATGGAGCAATTTCTGATTTGACCTCTGGAGTGAAGCAGCATGTAGTATCTTTGTTTGCTGACAATGTTCTTTTACATTTACAGAACCCTTTGGGTTGCTAGCCCAACCATCGCATCTATTTTACAGGTATATGGCCCCATCTCAGGGCATAAAATTAATAAAAAAAAAATGTGATTGACTCCCCCTAGATTCAGGGCTGGGCAGCCCAACCGATTTGTAGTACTCACTCTCCGGCCCATGTCTCAAATTAAGTATCTGGGTGTCCAACTCACGAAAAACATATCATCACTGTTAGGGGCCAACTTTAAGCCCCTTTTACAATAAGTTAAGCAAAACTATGACCACTGGAGATCCCACCCCTTAACGGTGATTGGCAGAATCAACACTGTAAAAATGTGTCTCCTACCTAAATTGTTAAGTGCTATGTCCTCCCGCTCTATATTCCCTTGTATTTTTTTTAAGCCTATGGGGTTATTTTATCATTTCTCTTGCAGAACAAGAAAGCCCGCATAAAGGATGAAGTTTTGTCACAGAATGGTACAATAGGCCCTGGGTTTGTTAGGGTTTAACGGCCAGACTGGATGGATCAATGGTCTTTTTCTGCTGTCACTGTCTATGTTTCTATATTTCTATGATAGTCGGGGGACCGACAGTATGCCTATCCAACTTCTGCATTTATTATACGGCAGAACACCTCACAACTTGCCTTTCTTTGTGGCCTTGGGCAGGGGGATGTACTTTCACAGCCCGGACAGAGTTGGAGGAGGACTTTTTAGGTGGCATATCGACACCCTCAGTTTTATCTCCCTCACTACGATTAGGGGTGGTTCAGGACCTGCTTAAGCCCTTTACCAGAGCAACAGTTAGAGTATGGCTAGATAGCCAAAGGTTAATTGGTCACTCATTTCGTTTATCCTCCGAGGTGAGCATCATGTCAGGATTGTGGGGTTACAATCCACTGCCTGTCTCCCTAGGGAGGGTACTGTGGAATGGAATAAGAAGGATCTGGGTAAGGGTTGCAGGTCTCTGACTTTTTTTGCTTAACTCCAGGTGATGAGCTGCCTAGAGCAGGTTCAAAGATCTCTAGCTATTGCCCCAGTGAGGTCCCCTTTTGAGGAGACTGAGGCATGCCCACCTCCAAGGGCAAGGCATTTTTCCCTTCTTTATAACCTGCTAAATAATTCTAGAAGGATGCTACAGCTAACATCCAACAAAAATGGGCCCAAGACTTGGTGCAGGACACTACAAGCAGCAGGGCATTGGACCTCAGCAATCGATCTTCTTGTGCTCTAAAACTAGCAGGTTTAGGCAAATTCAATATAGTTTTTTTAATGCATGCCTACTACTCTCCCGAGGTAGTCCTGAGAATTGACAAGCAGAAGTCAGAAATAAGTCTTAAGTGCTAAAGAGCAGTGGGGTCTTCCTATCAATTAAGTTGGCTGTTCTGTAAGACACAAGCTTACCAGCAGGGGGTTGTCATCATTATCGCTACTGACTTATGAACGCCAACTGACTTCGACAAGCGAGAGATTACACTAGGCTTCCCTTCGATGAGTGGTGTGCAGTGGATATCTTCTCATCCACTTTGGCGGACAGTCATGGTGGTGGAAAAAAAAAAAAGTTCTTGCAGAGCACTAGATGAGTGATGAGGTACTCACAGTCGCTCAACGGGGTAATGCCCCATTTGAATACATGCAAATAGAGAAAATGCAATGTACTGTAAAATTACTTATTAGCTAACTACATTTCAAGAGGTGTGGTCGTCTTTGGAGAGGGCCTTAGAAGATGGCACAGTTGATTTATTATGCTCTTAGTAATGGGGTGTTCCTGTCACCTGTCTGGTCGAAAATTCACTTATTCTGCACAGGGAACAGTGCGGGGGCTTTATCCATCTGACCCTCTGTATGATTGTATCCCTGATGTATTCCTGATACATTCCCTTCAAATGTAGTACTTACGTGTCCTTTTACCATGTTCCACCATGTTTGCTGTATGTTGTACAATTTTGTGTTATGTATGGTATGTAATCTTTGCTTGGCTGTATACAGTTTTTTGTCTATTTTTTTGAATAGAGAAAATAAATATAGGTTACTCACCTGTAACTGTAGTTCTGTTAGTGGTATACAGTTCACATCCTCACTCTGGCAGTTCTGTTGGAGACAGATGAGTCATCAGAAGTCTTCAAGCTGAGCTCATTCCACCACCTGGGTGATATAACCTTGGCTCCACCCTGTGATGTCATACCCTTTTGCACACTGGAAGCAGGAGTCCAGGTGCCACTTGGGGGGGTGTTAGACTGTGGGGATGTGAACTATATACCACTAGCAGAACTATACGACCCATGTTTGGGAACAGACCAGGGTTGCTCGGGATCGGCCGGGGGAAGGAGGATTGAGCATCCCATAGGACACTTTCTTCCTCCAGGGAGGGAGATCTGCTGCCTCTGCACCTGGGTGACCACGGGTGGTAGCGCAGGTGAAGCAAAAAGGAAGGCAGGTACCTCTAGACTGGGATGCATCCACTCGAGTGTGTTTGCTAAGTCCTCACCCAAGGGGCGGCTGAGGGGAGGGAAGAAAATGGTGAAAAAACGCCAAGACCGTTGCATGATGGCGCCACACTCCCCCGCAGACTCTGCACCATTTACTGGGCTGCCCACTGCTGTATCCACTACCTAGTCTCCTCACAGGCCTGCGAAACCCAGAAGGCTCCACCACAGGGAAGAATTCATGGGGCACTACAAGGCAGCAGGGCTGTGAGTCCCACTGACAATCGTAACAGGGCTGGGAGGAGTAGCAAGGCTGAAAGGGGCCAGCTGAGGAGGAGGAGGGGAAAATTCGAAGCACAAAAAAAAAAAAAAGAACGACAGTAACAGGTGGGTAACCTATATTTTAACAACATGGATACTTTTCACTATCCACACTCTGGCAGGCTCCTAGCAGTCCTCCGGGAGGAGGGGCAAGGCGTGCACCCCTATTTGGTGAACAGAGACTGGAGGACTAAGGACCTCGAAACAGGATCCTGATGACTCATTATGTCAATGCTGTAATGGGAGATGACAGTGTGCGCTTTACCCCATGTTGCAGCCCAGCATACTTCCGCAATGGGGATATCCCTGGAAGCAGCCACAGAGACACTGGTATTTCTGCTGGAATGAGCCCAAAGCCCCTATAGCAACTCCCTACCAGCCAACTTATAGCAGAGGTCGATGCAAGATGTAATCCACCTGGCAATCATCCACTTTGCTGAAGGTCTGCCAGATGTGGCTTCAGCATATATGTCACAAATAGCTGGTGAGCCTCACCCCAAACTCCAGCCATGCATCATTACAGTAAGACAGTGCCCCTGAAGGTCCAAAGTATGGAGTTAAAATCGACCTCCAAGGTTGGATTGGTAAAGTATACCGATAAGTTAATCACCTGGTTAAGGTGAAACTCCAATAAAACCTTCTTAAGAACTTCGGTGGGGTGAAGGAGGACCTTGTTCTTGTGGAAGACCAGGTAAGGAGACTTCATTGAGAGCGCAAAGAGCTCACTGATACTTCTGGCTGCGTGACTGCCACCAAGAAGGTAGTATTCCACGATGGCTGTAATATCTCACACCTGTGCACTGGCTCAAACAGCTTGATCATGAGCATTGCCATCACTAGCAGTAGATTCCATGGAAATGGATGTTCACCCACCAGAGGGGACAAGTGGTCCAGGCCTTGGAAAAAGCACCTGACCACTTTCTCCTGGGCCACCACTGACAAACCAGTCTATACCGGTACCTGAGATGGTTGCCAGGTGCAACCTTAAGGGTCACTGCTCACAGCCCCAACTGAGAGAGGGACCAAAGGTAGTTAAGGATTCTCACCATTGGGCGAGTCAGGCAATTAACATCTTTACCCTGGCATCAGATCAAGAACCTCTTCCAATTAAATGCATAGCATTTACAAGTCACTCTTTATGGAACGCTTCCACAACATGGAGGATGTCTTCTGAACGGTCCAGAGCCTGGAACTGTAGCCACTCAGGAACCAGGCTGACAAGTGCAGGGATCAAAGGTCCAGGTATAGGACCTTCCACTGTTGTCTGGTCAACAGATCCGGGTGGAGAGGCAACCTCCACAGAGACCTGCAGCTGAGCCTGAGGAGATCCTGATACCAAAACTGCCTGGGCCAGTCTGGCGCTATCAGGATCATCCATGCCTTGTCCTTCTGGATCTTGACCATGACCTTGTGGACCAAGGGAAAGGAAAAGAAGATGCACAGAAGGCCTGGAGTCCAGGGCCTTGCAAATGCATTCTCCCAACAGTGTTCTGGACTGTGGGGGTGGGCACAGAACAGCCACAGTTTTCTGTTCTACCAAGAGGCAAACAGGAGTGTCCTACTAGGAGATCAGGTGGTTTACCACCTCCTGATACAATGACCACTTAAGCAACATCTCTTCAACCCGGCTGACAGGGTGCACCAGCTGACTGTTTTCTCCCGTGACAGAGATCACCAGGGGATCTGCATCCAGGCTGCCCAAGAATGTCCAGGCGTGGACAGCCTCCTGACACAATGGAAAGGAGTGCAGTCTGCCCTGCCTGTTCAAGTAAAACATGGTGGTTGTGTTGTTCATCTGGACCTGAATACCCTGACCCCGAATCAACAAAGCAAACTGCATAGAGCTCCAGCAGGTTGAGGTGGTGTTGCAGTGACCAGACCCCATGGGTTCTGTGGTCTCCCAGGTGTACTCCCCACCCAACCAGAGACACATCTATCATGAGCATGAGGGATGGTTCTTAGCAGACAAATGGGATTCTCTCTTCCAGGTGTTGTGGGGACAGCTACCACTGAATGGTATCCCACATTGGATAGGTCACCACAACTGAGTGATCCAGACGACCTAGGCATAGGGACCATTGTTGGCCCAACTCCCACTTCGGGTTGCACATCCAACAAGCGCAATGGAACCCAATGGATCTTGCTGGACACCATGTACATCAGCAGCTGTAGGAAGTACCAGGCAGGGTGCGAGCGCCCAACATAAAATGGTCGGGCAAAGGAGGTAAGATCTGATGCCCAGTCCACCTGAGAGTGGGCCTTGGCCACAAGGAGTCTAGCTCTGCCCTGATAAATTTGATCACCTGCAAGGGGACCAGCTCTGACTTGGCTGCGTTAACCAGAAGGCCCAAGTACTGACAGGTGTGGAGGACCATCTCCCTAGACCTCTCTACAGCCTCTTTGGATGGACGACCCGAGTATCACCCAGTCATCTAGGAAGGGACACACCCTGACACCCTTGCACCACAGGAAGGCTGCCACCAGTGCCATGCACATGGTGAAGACTCTGGCCGCTGATGAGAAGCCAAAGGGTATGACCTGGAACTGGTACAGGATCCCCTCTGCAGAAAACCAAAGGTACTGGAAATGGTATGGGTGGACTGGGATGTGGAAGAATGTGTTCTGGAGATCCAGTGAGCAGAACAACATGCCCTGATTTAGAGATGGAATGAACCAATTCAGAATGACCATCCAGAACTTGTGCTTCTGCATGAACTGGTTCAGAACATGCAGATCCAGTATGGGGCACCAGACCGCCATCATTTGAAACCAGCAAGTATGTGGACACATACCACTGAGTGTGCCAGGTCATCTGGAACACAGGCTATCACCCTGCGCTCTAGGAGCGGCGATGTCAACTCATACTGTGGGCGTGTCCTTGGGTATTCTGGACTCCCGAGGAGCTCAAAGTCAGTACAGTGGGAGAGCCTCAAAATCCAGAGGCAACTATTCACCTTTCACTTCTAGAACCCACTTGTCTGAGGAAATAGCAGACCACTGTGACAAGAAGTGGAAACACAGACTCCTGATGGGAGCTGGAACAGGGACTGGATGGGAGGAATGACACCCCACAACCCATCACTGCGCAGTCTTGAAGGGGACTCTGGCTGCAGGGGCTACGCAAGTACCACCACTTCTGCCCCCCTCCCCCTCCATTTTGGCCCTGGCCACTGAACTTGGGTTTTGGATGCCAGCACTGAAACTGCCCCTTCTGAAGTTGCTGCTGAGGTTGCTGTGACTGAAAGGACTGGAACTGAAAAACCTTCTTTATAGGCTTTTGGCCCCCTTGGTCCTTCTGGGATGAAGTCACAGAATCTAGGGTGGCACTGGACTTCACAATCTGCATGAGATGTCCTTCCACACTTCAGCTGAAGAGGTCAATGCCAAGAAGGCAACATTCAACTTACACTGAGTGTCCACTGTGATGGTGGAATGCCTCAGTCAGGCCCTACGATGCATGGCGACAGCAGCTGCTATGGCAAGAGCACAGAAGTCACCCTTGTCCAAAGCCCCCTGAAGCTGGTGTTTAGCCAACAACTCACCCTGGCCTCTTTTCATCTTAACTGGAAACTGTTTGTCAGATGGAAGACTGAAGTGAAGTTTCACTAACACCCCAAACAGGGAATGGCCAAAATCTGCCATCATGACAGTGTAGCTGGCCTCATGGAGACCCAGTGACACAGCAGTGTGCATCTTTTTAGTTCTATAGCCAGTCATCTTGGACTGTGTCTGGAGCTTTGTCCATAGACCTTTGGCTTCAGGATTCACGGGAAGCAGAATCCAAAACAAGCCCCCAACCAAGGGAGGTCAGAAAACCCAGAGAAAGAGCCCACTGTAGACGGAGTATCAGAGACAATATGGAAGCAGGTGCGGGCAGCATGCTGGATGGTGCCAAAGCCGCGGGCCCATCCCAAGATGGCCTCAGCCATAGGAAAGTCACCCCCAAAGGAATCATCCTCATTCAATATGTCAGTAAACTGGTACTAGCTCATTTCTGAACTGAAGAAAAGAAAATCAGCACTTATATAGTGCTTTTCATACACAATGTATCCCAAAGTGCTGCATGAACCGGTTTTATGAGAAGGGGAATACTGGCCAGAAAAGTAATGCACCCGGGAAACAAAAACCCAGGGGAAGATTACACAATGGGGGGTGAGATACCGACAACAAAAATGAAAAAGGACCTGGGGGTAGTCATATCAGACGACCTAAATGTTGGCCAGCAATGTGAGAAGGCAGTAAAGAGGGCTGGGGAGATACTGGGATGCATAGGGAGAGTCATCACCAGTAGAAAACAGGAAGTTGTTGGCCCTCTGTACAGACAGGTAAGACCACATCTGGAGTACTGTGTACAGTTCTGGAGACCCCACCTCTGCAAAGACAGACAGGGTGGAGGCTGTCCAGAGGAGGGCAACCAAAATGGTGCAGGGTCTGCACCAGAAAACATATGAAGAAAGACTAAAGGAGCTTAAGATGTATAGCCTCGAGGAAAGGAGGGAGAGGGGGGACATGATAGAAACTTTCAAATACCTCAAGGGAATCAACAAAGTCCAAGAGGGTAGCATCTTTCAGAAAAAGAGATGTGCAAGAACAAGGGGGCACAATTTGAAGATAGAGGAGGACGGCTCAGAGGTAATGTGAGGAAGTATTTCTTCACAGAGAGCGTTGTAGATGCATGGAACAGCTTTCCTGAGGAGGTCGTAGAGTCAATAACAGTGGGGGAATTCAAGAATGCATGGGACAAACATAAGGCAATTCTAGTGGGGGGTAGGAGGAAGCAGGCTGTTGGTTAACTAGGATCTGCAGCTTATCCGTTAGGTAGGGAAATGGGCAGACTAGGTGGGCCATGCGGTCCTTATCTGCCATCAAATTCTATGTTTCTATGACACCAGGGAAATTCCCCTACTCTTTCGGTAGGGAGAGCCCCAGCCTTCTCTGGCACGCCAGGATGGCCACTCTCAGTGAACAGGGTGAGAAGATGGACAACAGTGAGGTTGGGTGGTGAATCTCCTCTCCTGCCTTACTTTCGCAAGAGACTACTGCTACCATGTTACACCTGAATGAAACCTGTATGGATTTTGCACTGCAGAGTGGATTACAGCATCAGCACAATGGAGGATGTCAAGACCTGTGTGAACGGATCGCGCTGATACGCAGTTACTCACCACTGCTATAGCCTTGGATTCTGGTCCACGCTCGGAGGATTTACTGCTTTGTATGACTGCTGAGAAAAGATTATTTCAGCAGCGATGGGAGTTCTCGCATGTCAAATTAGTGAAACTTGAATCTGACAGTTTGGACCTCGGGCGGCGACCTCTTGAAACGCAACCTGTGCTGCACACCTCTGACGGAGCTCAGTTCTTTATTTTGCCAGTCTTAATTGCTACTGGTGGCAGCTCTTTGCTGTGCACAACTATCCCTGCTGACAATGCGCAGTCTATGAACTTAAACCTGTCCCTAACATGGCGCCTTTACTGCCTGCTGCAGATGGGATTTGGGAGCTGGATGTCGATGCTGGGAATGGGTCCTATGAGCATCTGCGCTTGGACTAAAGTGACCCCCAGCGCTTTCTTGTACAGCAGCATGAACATACATTTCGGGAGGATCTGGCAGTACCTCTTTCAGTGCATCCCATAGTACTACCTGCTCCACGTCTGACCTCCTGCTCTGACTCACAGGGAGCATTCTGCAAGGCCAAGTCCCTGCAGTCTGCACCCACCAGGAACTCTGTTATGAAGTGTAGACACCTTTCTCAGTTGCATCCCTCTACCCCAGTAAAGGCAGGGCTTTGCAGTCTCCCTCTGGGTATGACTGGCCAGACAGCTTCCTCTGAGGAAACCCTCAGTAAGTCACAGAGCGTTTCTCAAGTCTTGGATCCTGAGGGGGTGCAGCAGCAAGAGGGGTGCCGAGATGCTCTTCTGAGCCCCTTTGAGATAATGGATAGGCACTGCTGTGCCCCTGTTCTTAATGTGGACATTTCTGTGGCTATGGTATGTCAGGAGGTTGCAGGATTGCAGGGCCAGTCCTCCTCCCACATTGTTATCCTTCCCCCAAACGAAGAACATAGTCAAAAGTTCTACTGGCAGCAGCTTATGCTCACGAGGCAGCAACTGCCGCAACTCCTAGAAGAGGAGGACTCAGTCTACCTCCATCTCATACCAGCTCCAGATTCCCTACTCGGATTATAGATCCTCTGCCTCCAGCAACTGTTGCATCTACCTTGAATTTACCACTGGCCTTGTTCACTCACCAGAGGCGGTTTCACGGGGGTTTGTCTCGAGATTTGAATGCAGGTCCCCATGACTTGGGATATCCAAATTTCCTTTTCAGTTCTCCTTTACCCCTGGACAGACCCTCACTGGATGTTGCGCCTGACTCTGTTTGCCCTTCAGCTCCTTCTCCTGGTTTTCCTGCCCCTCTGATTTCTGAGACTATAGCTGCACTTCCTCTGCCTGCCTGCCTCAGGTACTCCTCTGCCCCTCTGAATTTTCCCCCTCCTCTGCTCCTGACCAATACTCCTGCTGCTCCCTTACTGCTCATGTCTATGCCTGCAGCTCCACCTTGACCATTTCTACTAGTCCTGCTACCTCCATCAGTGATAACCCTATTGTGAGTGGAGATCCTGGTGTCAGACGGGGTCCTGGTTTGGTAGTAAGCAACTTGATAAATGCTCAGCTGAAGCCTCCTAGTTAGCTGCCGGTTGGAGAAAGGCTGCCGATGGTGTCTCTTGGGAACCCCTGGATAAGGCTTGCTACGGCTTCTTTCCGCCTGCAAATGGTCCTACAGCTCAGGGAAGTTCTGATGGAGCTCCTGAAGCGGCTGTCCCTACCCATCTACTCATGGCATCTGCCAGCATGGGCACACTGGTGGAACTCCCCTCCCAAGAAGGTGGGAGCGGCCCACCTCTGGGGGCATTCCTGCTGCGGGTGCTCCCTCTGTTCCTCCTCGTCCCACTGCTAGACTATTCCAGATGTCAAAACTGTTCTCATCTGAGAAAGACCCTCCTCAAAGGCACAATGCAGTGCGTCTCCTTTACACTGGGGGCATGGAGCACCCACCTGTTAGACTATATGTAATCCATATCTTGTTGAAAGACTCCATGGGGTATTCCCCTGATGACCTATTTGCTGTTTTGCATGTGCCCAGTGATACCACCTATGATGCTAGTTTCCAGTTTTTACCTGCTTTGTAGGATTTCTGGTCCAAATATGAATCACTTAAAGACACTCTCCAGTGGGCCCCTTTCCAGGCTATTCCTTTCCAAACCTGCTCGAAAACCATCACTATCATATTCCAGAATGAAAATGTGCATACTTCAGACATATGCTACTGGCTAAAACAGATATGTGACATTCAAGAAAAGACCCTTCCGATATCGACAGTGAGCAGGTTTGGACTGGGGAGGGAAGATCGGGTTAAATTAAAGTACTCGACTCAGAGAATCTGTCATCTTCCCAACAGTTTCTACACTGGTAGGGACAGGGGTGTGCACTTTTATTTTGGTCAGCCCCATACTTGCTATAAATGTGGTTCCCCTACCCATGTTAGTTCAGTGTGTGCAACTGATAGATGTAATAGATATCTGGAGTCTGGTCACTCCAGTAATGTTTCTTCCAATCCTTTCAATGCAACCTTTTGAAAATCAAGGTCAATCTTTTTCAAATGCCCTGGCAACACATAATACTGGGAAGGCTGGAATCAAGATGTGATCATAGCCTGAGAACAGGCATTTGGTGCTGCAGCACTTAGCACGCCAGACCCACCCCTTCACTGACACCCAGTGGTTGTACCTGATAAGCAGAATCTGCTTCCCATTGTACAGCCACCCTCGTTGTCCGTGCAGGAAGCACCCTCCCTCAAGGATATCTTCAATCATGTCTCCTCCAATCTCCCAGATCCACTTCAGGTTCTTCCCTCTGATGTGGTACCAAATCCTCAACCTTCTGTGGAACTCCCTGAGACTGCCTCGCCAGTCATGCCCCCAAATGGTTCTGGTTCAAACTCCATAAAAATGTCATCAGACACCTGCAAGGTCCACCACCCTCTTGATTTCGGTTCTGGAAAACAAGTTTGCTATTTTGTCTACACCTGGTAATTAGGGTGATACGGATGAGGATCTGACGAATCAGAGGTTTCTTCTGTTGTCTCCTCCATTCGTGACCTTGGCTCCGATCAGGACACCTCTACTGTGGATACCGCCTCAAACGTGTCGAACCAGGTCCAGACTAGGAAACAAGGGGATCCTCCTACTTGACAGTCCTCATGTGCCTGGGCCCCATCTTTCTTTTGTATCTTTGAACACAAATAGTATAAATAACGATACCAAACGACTGACTACTTTTTCCATCCTCTCCTCAATCCCAGGTTCTGCTAATTTTTTGAAGGGCACACAATTGAAATCACTGCATGACCTGACAGCCACTAAGAAACTATGGATGCATGGCCCCTCCTTCTAGTCCCCGGCCTGGACTGTTGTGATGTGGTGGGCATCGTCTTTCGTTCCTTCCCTTGCCAGGTCCAAGGTCTGATGGACATTGTACCTGGTCATGCCTTACTGCTGGTTGTTATTTGACCATTTCCCTCTTACGATTCATTAATGTATATGCGTCCCAATCTAAGACTGGCCGGATTGATCTTTTCTAAGAATTAAGGCCCTACCTTCACACTTGACATCTTGTGGTTTGGGTGGTGAATGTAATTGTAGTCTCCCCAGTCTGCTGCACATCTGCTAAAACCTACTGTGACTCTGTATATCTACAGGATGTCATTTTCACGACTTCTTTAATGGACGGAGCGATGGGTTTCCCTTGCTGTGCCTACTTCCATAGGGTATTTTGGCTACCCTTATAGATTTTGTCTTTCTCTCTTCCATGCTTACTGCGACCCAGTTTAAGATAATACCCACTGAAACTTCTGACCATCATGCCATACTGTGTGAGTGTTCCTTACTGCAGGACTTCCCTAGGTCCGGCACCCTTGACATCTGAATGCCTCCCTCCTGGATGATCCTCAGGCGGTGGCATGGTGGGAGCAGCTCTTCCAGGATCGCTGGTCAGTGTTTGGGGCTTAAACTGATACTTCCAGTGGTGGAAGACACAAACGCGACTTTCAGTCCCTCTTTAAATCATGGTCAGCCCAAGGTAAAACTCAACAGTATTTGAAGTATTTATCTTTACGTGCAGAATTGCATAAACTTATTTCTTTGATGTACAAGACTGGTGCTGATCTGACCGCCTCCATCAATAGCACCAAATCGGCTATGAAAACTTTTCAATATAATAGGGCTTCCTCCCTTTTGTATGAAATGAAACATGGTATGCAGGGCAAAAAGCAGTCCCTGGACTGCTTCCAGGCTAGTCAACAGCGAACTAAATCCCGTTTCATGTACCTCATTTCGTCCCCTGGACATGCCCTCCCTACCACCAGTAAGGATAGCATCCTACGAATTGTCCATGATCACCTCACAGACACTTTTGGAACTCCCAGTGCGTTGTCGGATCCCTGAGATGTGTTGCACTCTTTCCCCATGCCCCCTTTACCTTTGGACCTTTTTAGATCTCTTACACAACCTATACTCCTCTCAGAGGTGACTACAACTATTCATAGTCTACAGACTAATGTGGCTCCCAGCAATGATGGTCTCCCCTTGGAGTTTTATATTAAATTTCAAGCCTACCTTGGTCCTACTTTGCAATTTTTATATAACCATTTTTTGCTCACTGGTAGGCTTGCCCCTTCTACGTTGCAGGCTGTCTTTATTTTTATATATAAGAAAGGGGGACAGAACCTTCCTGCAAAACTGGTGCTCACTATGTCTTTTAAACATCAATCAAAAGATCTTGTCCAAGATATTGGTATCCCGGCTTGCAGCAGTAACCCTGATTCTAAACTCACCATCTCTGACTTGTGCCATTCCCAATCGCCGCATACAGAACAACTTGACTGTATTACGTGAAGTATTTGACAGGTCCCGGAAACACCTGACCACTGGAAACATTTTGTCCCTGGATCAGTCTAAAGCTTTTGATCAGGTGGATCATGGCTTTTTATTTGCTACCCTTACCAAATATGGCCTGTTACAGCCCTTTTTACGATGGCATACTATAATTTATGCTAGCGCCACAATGATCCCCTCTGTGAATGGTTGGTATGGGGCTCCAGTTCCCGTCTGGTGGGGTGTTAAACAGGGGTGCCCTCTGAGGCCATGCCTCTATGTTTTCTCCCTCAGCCCTTTGTTGAGACTAATCCATTTTTAATGCATGCATTAAAGGCCTTTCCTTAGTTCCTGGAACCCCTGGTTTTATATCACTGGCTTATGCGGGCAACATTTGTGTCCTTCTCTAGGATTACCCTTCGAGTATCGGAGTTCAGGACATGTTGCATGCATAATCCCTGATCTCTGGCTCTTGTATTAATTTTGATAAAAGTATGGCGGCTTCTTTAAACCATTCCTTGGAGTCTGGCTCCCCACACACTATATCAGGAATCCCAATTCAAATGAACCCTGTTAAGATTCTAGGTATTTGGTTTAATAGCACGGATGATGCTCTTTTGAATTGCAATTCAAAGGCTGAATCTCTGTTACAAGTTTGGAAAAGGCAGGATACTCTCCAGGAAGAAAATATATTTTTTCATTAAAACCTTACTGTTGCCCTGTTTTCTGTTTCTTACGTATGTATTCCCTCCCCTCCACACTTGGAGACTCGATCGTACAGTATTATTTTTTCAAACCCTCTGGGGTTTCAGATTAAAAAAACAAAAACCACAAAGGAGTTCACACTAGGACAGGGTGCCATGGAAAACTCAGAATCAAAAACACAAATCCAGGCACTCACCACCACAAAAGAACTTAGCCCAGAGGAAACATTTTAAAAGGTTTATTAAATGCGCCCGATGCATTTCTGGTCCCACTGGACCCTTTATCAAAGACTTTGATAAAGGGTCCAGTGAAAGACAACAGCGTCAGAAGCGATTTAATAAACCTTTTAAAAATGTTCTTTCTGGGTTAAGTTCTTTGTGGTGGTGAGTGCCTGGATTTGTGTTTTGGTTTCAGATTAAAGCCTATTAGACAAGAGTCATCTTACCTTCCTTATGACAAGGGTGGGAGTCGAATGATCCATCCCATAGTCCTTTTTTTATACCATATTTTTTCTTGGAATTTTGGCCTTATTCTTCATCAGCCCAGTGCTGTCTGGTCTCCAGTGTTGGAAGAATGGTTGGTCCCACTCATTTATTACTGGGAACACCATCTGTTCTCGGGATATAGGATGGATCTCCTTCTGATAGTGCCCTTGTATGTACTTCATGCTATGCAAAAACTCAAGGCATGGAATCTGACCATGGTTGATCTCTCTACACCGACGAGACGTAATCTTTATACCCATATTGTCTCTATGAATTTTGCCCCCAGCATTTGGTTTCAGAGTTCTATCCCAACTGGTAGAACCTGCTTGCCGGCTCTCATTGGGACCTGGTCTGGTTGGGACTACATGAGAGGATTTGGTGAGAGGATTACGCATGTATAAAACTATAGAGGAACAGTATCGTCCCTAGGAGTACCTGCAGTAATACAGTGGAAACCCAGTTCCATTTTTTTACAGACTGCCCCTATAGCCAAGCGGGCTCCTACGTGGGACCTGGTCTGGTTGGGACTACATGAGAGGATTTCGGTGAGAGGATTACGCATGTATAAAACTATAGAGGAACACTATTGTCCTAGGAGTACCTGCAGTAATACAGTGGAAACCCAGTTCCATTTTTTTACAGACTGCCCCTATAGTCAATCCTTTCGGCACATGCTTAGCATAGTCTGGAAGGAACATTTTTTTGCTCATGTTAACTATCATATTTTGGTTTTGGGCATCTATATGGGTGAGTGGTCTAAGTTTCATGCTGGGACTCTGCAAGTTTGGCAATTTGTAAATATTATACTGCATGTGGCAGGCCAGATATGCTCTGACGGTCCAGCAGAAGCTCCTTACACATATTGAGACTATACAAATGATCCTGCATAGCTCACTTTCTGTTTACCACCGATCTGAAAAGCCACAGGAGATCCTTTATTTAGCCCAATTGAAAAGCTATGTTGAGCTTTCTTCCCCAAGTTTTCCTATCCCTCATGCTTTAGGTCCAGTAAAGTGCCACTAGGCTGTTCTTGTTACTTTCTGAACTGCTTTGTATGATTGTTTTCTCTGTCAGATTTTTCTTTTCAGAAACAAACATACCGTTCCCCTACTCTTTTATTCTGTTGAGCAGTTATAACAGCACGTGGAAGTGATTTCCTTTGTGAATTTTTTTACCTCCCCTTTTTGTTTGTTGTACTTGGTTTTTTGTTACTTTTTACAGTTTCCCTTTCATGTTTTCATTGCGATTTGCCTTATGTATTCCTGATTTGCTGCTGGTTTTCGGTACCTTTGTTCAATAAAACTTCCCCTACTCTTTGCGAAGAGTGCCTTGGGTTCTTTTACTTCCACCTGGATACCCACCAGGACAGCACCAGGATTGGTAGAAGGGACCTCAGTTTAACATCTCATCTGAAGGACGGCACACCCCAACAGTACAGCTCTCCCCAGTACTGCACTGGTGCTGCCACGGTTTTAGGTATGAGCCCAATCCCAGTGGGACGAGAACCTTTGACCTTCTGGCCCAGAAGTGGATATGCTACCAACTGAGCTGTGCCAACACCTGGCTCTAAGGGAACTTTCATTGACTCTGACATATGTTGAACCAGGACTCCAAATTACACGGCCCATGGTCAGCTCTTTGACTGAGTCACGGTCGAAAGTGTGAGTACTGGTCAAGGCCATTGGTGACTCACCTCTGGAGTCAGAGGACTCTTCAAAGATGGCCCTTGACCGTTTTCACCATGATCACCTTGGTCATCCTGGAGGATCTCCAACAAAAGCCGGCCTGACAAACTGGCCACAGGCTGAGACTCTTGGTCAGGACCCCAAACGGAGACTGCAGCGGAGGTGGCTCAACCCCCAGAGTCGGAAAATAGATGCTAAAGATTGCTGAGAAGCATGGACCAGCATGGTAATGACTGGCGAAGGCCAAAGGACGTAAGGGGCAGAGCCCTACCCCTCTCAGCAATGGTCTACTGTTGCCAGATGAGCTTCTTGTAGTATTGACACATTTTTGTTGATGCCGCTCCTTGCTCAGCGACAAAGAGGTTGAGAGCGCCGACGGAGAAGGCCTCCAGGTCAAGAGGGTTGTGTGTGTGGAAGATCTCAACCTCGAATGTTGACCCAAGGGTTGACGTCAACAGGTGCCCTCCGTAGGGTTTGTATAAACTACCTGCCTTAGCAGGTTAAGAATGAAAGGCACTGGAGGCACGACTACCAGTGGAGGCCACTCCCAAGGCAACTCAGCTGGGAATACCGACTGGGCCTTGTCCTATTGTATGAGGACAGGGAGCACCGAGGTCTGGGAGATTGACCCCTCAATCTCAGACAGCTGGTCGACAGGCTCGAGAAGAATCGTGACTGTCTGGTCAACCAGCCCAACAGGGTTACCGTGAAGCTCTCAGCCATCCCCTCAACTGTAGGGATCTGGACCATGGCTGAGAAGTCAGGGGAGTCGAAGGAGTGGGAAAGAACAGTTATGTACTCACTGTAACAGTAGCTCTTCGAGAGAATCTCTCATCTGGCCACACCTATGAAACTGTAAGCTGCCAGGCATTAGGACCACATGAAAACTTTTGCAAGCAGTAAAATAGGGGCCACCCACGATGACGTCAGATGTTGGCTCTCCCATATAGACATGGGTGGTCCCATCCCACCTCAGTTCCCACTGAAGATCATGCTTGGAGGAGGACCTCCCTTTAGGGAACAAAGAGAGAACCTAGGGCTCTGCCGACCTGGCGAGGTAGAGAATAGCAGATAGACACTCATGGAAAAGGAGACAACACTCACCAGAGTCTCATGATCTCATAGGGGATGGAGGAGGGACAGCATGGCCTGATGAAAGACAGTCTCGACCATCTACCGTTAAGGTGAGTAAGTAACTGTTCTGTCTTCTTTGAGGATATCTTTTTCATCAGGCCACACCTATGGAACGATTACCAAGCAGTACTGACTATAAACAGTTTCAGTCGCAGGAGCCTACAGGCCTAAGAAAGTAGACCTTGGAGCACAGCTAGGCAAAAGTCCAGACTGCAGCAGCAGACACATTCTTGAAACACACAACAGATGTAGCTGTGCCTCTAGAGGAATGACCACGAACAACTCAGGAAGTTCCTCACCGTACTTCTTATAACAAAAAGTAATACAGTTTGCTAACCATTTGGACAGACGCTGTTTGGAAACTGGAACGCCCTCTTTCCCAGGAGCGAATGAAACAAAGATGTGAGGACTTCCTGCAGTCCTTTGTATGGTTTGGAGGTGTGGGGAGGGAGGACAGGGACAGTAGCTTAAGCTGTGTACCCTGCAATAAGAGTAGACTAGATGGACCAAATGGCCTTCTTCTGCTGGCTTCTTCGTACAGTATGTTCATATGTATACAGTAGCTGACTATTCTATGTACATCTAAAGTATAGAGCAATGCTTCCCCTGGATTGGCATGCACTGGAGAATAAACTGGCAGGCGAATGGTTTGATTTAAAGTAAGCCAAGATAGCACCTTTGGTAAAATATTAGGATTAGCATGCAAAGACACACGGTCTCTGTGGAAAATCAAATAATGAGGCTCACATATTAGAGCTTGTAGCTCTGAAATCCTTCAAGCAGAAGTAATGGCAACCAAAAATTATGCCTTCCAAGAAAGAAAGCATAGGCCACAAGTTGCAGCAAACTCAAAAGAAGCCGAAGTAAGCTTTTTCAACACAAAATTCGGGTCTCAAGCCAGGACTGGATTATGGATAGGAAGCTTCAAGCGCAGAATGCCCCACACAGACATACGGGAAACCTCCAGCTGGGCAACCGTACCACCCTCAATAGCCACATGAAAAGCTGAAACAGCAACCAAGTGCACTTTAATAGAAGAATACTGTAGACCTACATCTGACAAGGACAACAGATACTCTAGAACCTGATTTATTGGACAGGTAAAGGGGTCTAAGTGATGGGAAGCAGCCTACAAAGCAAACCACTTCCACTTCATGGAATACGTGGCCCTGGTAGAAGGATTTCTAGCAGCCACCAAGACATTAGCCACCTTTTGGGGAAATCCCAAATCTAACAATGGCTATGTTTCCATGAGCCATGCAAGGAGGTGACGCGATCTGAGGTCTGGATGGACCAGGGTTCCCTGTCCCTGTGACAGAAGTCTCTGCAATAAGGGCAGGGGTACTGGTGGTTCTACTGCTAGTTGCTGCAGTACGGGGACCCAGATCTGTCAAGGTCATAAGGGAGCAATGAGGATTAGAGTTGTCCCCTCCATCTGAAGTTTGAGCAACACTCTCTGAATGAGAAGGAAGGAAAGGAAGGGATACAGGAACCTCCCCTTCTGAGAGGGACAACGTGTCTCGCCAGAAAACTCCACGCCCTGGAACAAATGAGCAGAAAAGCAGTTTTGCATTGTGTGGGGATGCAAAAAGGTCCAACTCGGGACAACCCCATCTGTTGAACAGGTTTTCCACCATGAGGTCAGCAGCTCCCATTTGTGCATTTTTGACTGTGACCGGCTTAACCTATCTGCCAAGACATTTTGGGAGCCTGGAACTTATACTGCTGACAGTTCTAGACTGTGTTCTGTAGCCCAATACTATACTTTCATTGCTTCCATGCAAAAGGGGTAAGAATTTATTTATTTATTTATTGAAAGATATCGGAATTACAATTCTATGAGTCATAGACTCCTTTACAAAGGCTCCATGTCAGTAAGAATATATACGAAGCATCACAAGCTTAAACATTTGGTACAAATCTTATACATTTGGCACAGTACTAAACAAACATTTGACAGAGGATTTAAAAATTTGGTACAGCATACAATGTAGGGTTTCATCATCAGGATTCTTAAAAAAAAAAAAAAAAAAGAAAATAGAGGTCCCGGTCAACACTTTTGTACATATGACAGTACTTCAGTTTTGGAGGGTCTTACAAAAATAGGCCCAGAGTCAAGATAAGTTTAAAGTGAGACTGAGGATCGTAAGAGAAGAAAGTCCCTATGCCGGGGGGGGGCGCCATATTTGTAGCACTGGAACCTGTTTGTAAAGTTATATACAATCACAGGTTGCAGAGTTGAGGAATGTTTCAAGACCAGCTTTAAACTGACCCAAACTGGATGTAAGAGAGATTGTGGATGGTGGGTTGTTTGGCCACAGAGGGGCATGATAACAGAAAGACCATTGCCCAAGGGAGGTTCTTCAGTGTGGTACTAGTAGGGGGTGTTTGCAGAGTGCCTTGGTGCCCTTCTGAGCGAGGCTATTTGAATAAGCGGGTGGAGGCCTATCGGAGCTTGTTTGTGTAGTATCTTTCTTGCTAGAAGGCAGGTGTGATACTTAACCCTATCTTGGAAGTTTAGCCAGCCAGTAAGTTTGTAAAGCTCACAAGTGTGGGTTAGCCTGTTACAATTAGAGACCAGGCGGCAGGCTTTACTGAGGGCAAGGCTGATGCTGCACAGGGCTGTATGGTCGGCAGACCCATAAATTACTATGCCATAGTCCACCAGGGGTAGTATTGAGGAGGACACAGCTAGATACATTGCCTGCGGGGGAATGCAGTGCCTATGTCTGTATAGGATCCCTAACCTGGCATTGACAGAGGAGGATACTTGTTGGATGTGGCGTGATCGGTAAGGAGGTATCCAACATGGCCCAGGTATTTGAAACTGCAGACCTGCTCCAGAGCAATGCCACAGGAGTTTGTGATGATTAGTGGCGATACAGTGCGGGTTTCGGCGGTGTGTGAAAATCATAGCTTTTGTCTTGTTATAGTCAAGTATTATGCGTGTTCAGAGAACCAGGTTTCGAGCTCTCCAAAGAAGCCCTGCAGGGTGGCTTGTAGAGTGTTGAGATGATGTTTCCAAAAGACTACAGCATCATCAGCATAAAGCAGTAGCATCCCACTACAGGATTTGGGGAGGGGGTTCAGAAAGAGGGTGAAAAGCAATGGACCTAAAATGGACCCTTGTGGGACCCCTGTTGGGATTGGTTTACTGGAGGATATGGTTTCATTAGTTTCTACCTGTTGGGTCCTGCCAGTGAGATAGTCTTTGAGCCAGGAGGTGACCTCTAGGGAGCTATTTAGGGATGGTAAGGTATGGAGGAGAAGCTCGTGACTGACCATATCAAAAGCTTTGGTCAGATCGATATAGAGAGAGACCCCACTACTGAGCCATGATCCAGGGCCTCATGTATATAAGAAGTAACTTCGACAAGGGCTGTGACCCCTCCAGAACCCGTGTTGTTCATGACACAGCAGACTGTGTTTGGTCAGGTAGTCCATGAGCTGGTCCGCCATGATTTTTTCAAGGGCCTTGGGGGGGGGGGGCAGGACAGATATTGGCCTATAGTTGCTGGCGGAAGTGGGGTCACCACTCTTTAATATGGGAGTTATAACTGTTCTTTTCCAAGAGGTGGGGAACTGGCTGTGGCATAAGGATAAGTTAAGTATTTTGGTGAGCTGGGGCAAGGTCACATCCAAAGTAAGCCAGACAAGCTTGAGGTCCAAGCCATCGCTACTATAGCGAGAGTTTGCCAGGGCTTTGCTTAGGTAGCATTTTGCCTCATTGCAGGAGATGATTCGTAGCCGGAAAGAAAAAATTACTCACCTTAGTAATGTTGTTTCTTCTAATGGAGTCTTGCTATATTATGACAATTGCAGTGTGTCCCACCATTAGAACTGCTCCGGAGGTGAAAGAGTTAACTTCCATGCCAGGCATGGAGCTTAGAGCGCGAGTTCGGTTAGAGAAGCTCTGTCTGGATAATTTCAAACTGAAACTGTCAGATCTTCACGAGCAAAAACTCACTAAGGTTCTGTGGAAGCTGTAACCTACACTAGCCAACTGGCTACCTAAATATTAACACATACTCCTGGTCCCAACACCAAGACTCAAGTCAGGGGACCAGAAAATAAATAAGATAAAATAAAAACACAACACCCAAAACCCCAAGAAGGGGTGGAAAACATATAATGGGCAAATAAGTGCCAACACTGGACTGCCCACCCCATACCCAAGTAGAAGTTCTGAGAGGGGCAGGCTGGGAGGTATAATATAGCAAGACTCCATTAGAAGAAACAACATTACAAATGAAAGTAATTTTTCTTCAAACAACATGAAGTCTTGCTATATGACAATTGCAGAATACACAGCAGTACTCCATGGAGGAGGGACAGAACCTACTTAGGAATAGGCTCTGAAGCACTGTTGTGTTAAATCTAGCATCCCTCCTGGCCTGGATATCCAAGGAGTAATGCTGTGAAAGTGTGTACCGCTTTCCAAGTAGCTGCTTGACATATCTCTAAGATAGGATGTCTCTGGCAGCAGCTAGAGACGCAGCTGTACCTCTGGTAGAGTGAGCCCTCAGGGCCTGAAGGGGAACCTTTCCCAGTTTCTGATAACAAAATTGATACAAGAGACAATCCACCTGGCAATGGATCTCTTAGTGGCAGGTTTACCTTCCCAACCTCATCATAAGTGAGAAAAGTTGGAGGATTTGAACCTATGACCTTGGTACGCTCATATAGTAACTTAGGGCCCTCTTAACATCTAAGCTGTGCAGCCTCTCACCAGAAGAGGAATGGTCAGTGAAGAACACTGAAGGGAGATAGACTGATTAAGATGGAAATCTGAAACCACCTTAGGCAAAACTTCCTGTTAGTCCTAAGGACTACTTTATCCCTTGAAAGAAATAAAGTCAGTCTCCACTGACAAGGCTTGTAACTCACTTATGTGCCTGGCAGAAGTGATGGCTACTAGAAAAACAGTTTTCCAAGTCAAAACTTAAGCTCTGCAGAAGACAGAGGTTCAAAGGGGTTGCATCAACTGAGCAATGCAAACATTAAGATTCAGGCAGGGCCGGGTCCCTGAAAGGTGGTTTAGTATGAAGTAATCCTTTGAAAAACTTGGAAAATACAGGGTGAGTGGAAAGAGGAGGGCTTTCCTGCTGAAATAAAAGCAGAGACAGCGCCAAATGTACTTTCAGGGTAGCTGGTCTCAGGCCAAAAGAATTAAGATGGACCATATAGTCCAAAACAATGGGCAAATCAGCAGATTCCGGGAAATATGCTTCCCAGAGCACCAGATGGAAACCTTTTCCATTTAGAATTATAAGTAGCTCTAGTGGAAGGCTTCCTAGTAGCCTTTGAGTTTCAAGAACACCTTGAGAAAGGTGTAGGTCAGCAAACTCTAACTCCTCAAGAGCCAGGCCTTGAGGTTGAGGGATTACAGATTGGATACCAAACTCTCCCTGGGCACAAGATAACAGGTTGTGATTCCTGGGGAGACACAGAGAAATGGACTGCAAGGACAGAAGGAGTGGAGTACCAGGGCTGCCTGGCCCAATCTGGAGCAATCAGAATCATCTTGCAAGGCTGGGATCTGATTTGACTAGCACCTTGAATAGGAGAGGGAAGGGGAAGGCAGAAACTTCCCTCCCAATCTAGGAGAAAGGCATCCAGGGGACTGAGCCCATCACTGGGGCCTGCAACAAAACAGTGGAAGTTGGTGATTGTCTGGGGCTGCAAAAGATTTATCTGAGGGTGCCCCATCTGGCAAAACTATCCCAGTACTTGGGGATCCAGTGACCATTAAGTGATGGCCCTGGGAAATCCTGCTGAGAGCATCTGCCGGGATATTGTCCTTTCCTGGAGGTGAACTGCTATGAGGGAAGCGTTCAGGGAATAAGCCAGAGACCACAACTTCATTGCCTCGGTGCACAAGGTCAAGACCGAGTGCCCCCTTGTTTGTTGATGTACCACATTGTAGTGGTGTTGTCTGTTCTGACTTGTACCACTTTGTTCTGAACAGATGCAGAAAACACCTGAAGTGCTAGAAAGACAGCTCTGAGTTCCAACAAATTGATGTGGAGCAGAGATTCCTGAGGGGACCACACTCCCGGGGTGGAGAGGTCGCCCATGTGAGCTCCCCATCCCAGAAGGGACGCATCTGTAGTAAGGGTCAAGGAGTGAGATGGAGGGATGAAGGGGACCTCTAGTCTCAAATTGCTCTGATCCTGCCACCACTGTAGGGCCTGGATCAGGGTTCGAGTCACTGGGATCAACTTGGAAAGGGGATCTTTCTTTGAGACCAAAAGGCTCTCAAGTGAAACTGAATGTCCTCATCTGAAACCTTGCTCCTTGCACTACAGCTGTGGAAGCAGCCATGTGTCCCAGGAGCTGTAAGAAATGCCTTGCTGGTCGAGAGACCTGCAAGTGAAGGAGGAGAGCCAGGGCCACTGGGTTCCTTACCCTCTCTAAGGGTAGGAAGCTCTGGCCCGCTTTATTGTCCAATTCTGCACTATAAAGGTGAGTACCTGGACAGGTTCCAGAACTGACTTTGGAAGACTGAGCAGAAAACCCAGAGAGGAGAGCAGCTGCTGGGTAACTTGCAGGTGTGATTTGACCTGTTCTGGAGACTGGCCTACAATGAGCCAGTCGTCTAGGTAGGGAAAGATGGCAATCTTTTGCCTTCTTAAATGAGCAACTGCTACTGCTAGACATTTTGTGAATACCCTTGGGGCAGAGGTAAGGTCAAGGGCATTGCTTTGAACTGGTAATGGCCTGAGGGCAGTTCGAATCTGAGGTACTTTCGGTGGGAGCTTCTGACTAGAACATGGAAGTAGGCATCCTTGAGGTCCAGGGAAGCTAGCCAGTCCCCTGGCCTTAGAGAAGGTAAAATCATTGCCAGAGTCACCATTTTGAATTTTGGTTTCAAAAGGTGCTTGTTCAGATATCTTAGGTCCAAAATGGGCCACCATTCTCCTGTCTTTTTTGGGGCAAGGAAGTACCTGGAGTACAGACCCTTGCCCTGGTGTAGGGGAGAAACCCTTTCTACAGCTCTGAGAGCCAGGAGGGTTGAGACTTCTGTTTCTAAGGCAAAGGTCTCTAGAGGATTTGCAGGTAGAAAAGATCTGATACTCATCTTGGAAATTTTTGAAGCTGAGAACCAGACCCTGGCTTACTACTTCCAGGACCCACTTGTCTGATGTTAGAGACTCCAGTCCTGAACAGTAAGCCAGCCTTCCCCACAGGTAATGGAGAACCGCCCTGGGCATCCCATCAGGGTGCCTGTTTGGCAGGGGCTTTAGGCTGAGGGGTGGGAGCAGGCCTGCTTGCACCCTGTCTGCCCCTCCTCTGAAGAACCCCCTGAGCATAAGCAGAAGAAGCCTGGGTTTGGTAAAGGCCTGTGAAAAGGCTACCTCTACCCTAGAGTCTGCCTCTGAGGTGGCTTGCCGCTCCTTGGCTGTGCACTCCTATAAGTTGTTCTATATTCATCCATTTTCTTCATGTAATTCTCTGTCTGCTCCCCAGAGAATTTCCTACCACAGGAAAATCCATAGCCTTAGTCTGGGTATCCTGTGACAAACTAGTACACCTGAGCCAAGCCAACCTACGAAAGGCCACAGATGTAGCCATGACTCTAGAGGATACATCATTAGAATCCACAGCAGCATGGAATTGCACCTTGGATGCCTCAATGCCATCAGCAGCCACCTGCTCCAGCTCCTTGGCAAGCTGGCCAGGGGCCTGTTTGGCCAAAGCCATGACAGTGTCCCATCTAGATTTTTGGTATCTTGCCACATGAGCCATGTAATTTGCTTGTCTGAGTCCCAAGGACGCTGCCATGTATTGTTTTTTAGCCATGGCATCAATCTTCCTGGAGTCCTTGTCAGGAGGATGTGAAGCCAGGGGAATGTTAGCCTTATCACAGGCTGCAGCCTGAACTACTCCAACATGACTGCATTGCTGTGAAAGAAAGTCTGTATCAGGACCTGACAAAGTGTACCTCCTGTCCATCTTCTTGTCAACAGGAGGCACAGAATTAGGAGCTTTTAAAATTTTTATTGTTTGTTTCCTAAATGATTTATGTAAGGGGATAGACAATCTCCTAGACTCTGGGATATCCATCATTTCCACAAAATCAGGTTCCTCTTGCTCATCCACAGCTTCCTCTAATGGGAGCTGGAGGGTTTCAGACACCTTTTATAAAACAGAAAGTGAGAAGGGACTCAGAAAGCGGGAGATTCTAAAGGTCTGTCTGGGGAAATGTCCGGTTCAATGGGCACATCCAGACTCTCAAAGTCACATTCACACTGTTCATAATCCTCCTCCCCCTCCTCTGGTTCATAAAACTCTTCAATATCATATTCTTGAACCGGTGGAACCGGCCGAACCGACCTTTTACCAGACAGTGGCGGTTCGGACGGAACCGGAGAAAGTGATTGTACAATCTGTATAGCTTTAGCTATTTCTGCAGCAGTTGGAGAAGGAATTTTGGACTCCACACCTGCTGATTTTCTAGTTTTCTTTGCTGGAACTGGCTCCCAGAGTCAGCTTTACATTTGCCCGAGGAAGTCTCACCCTGGTCAGAGGGCACTCCCTCCGGTTCGGTTGGCACCGAACCGGGCTGGCCATCCGGGTCAGTGGACTTTTTGGCCTCTCGTTCCCTGAGCCTGCCAACTCTCTTATCCAGGGTGGCTGCAGGGAAATTCTTGCAAATCTGGCAGTCTGAATTGAGGTGGTCAAACCCCAGACACTAGACACATGTGGTGTGTGGGTCAGCCTTGGCAAAGGCTTCCCCACAGACACCACAGTGTTGAAACCCAGTGGGCCCGGTTTTTCTTTTGGGTTTCTCAGACATGATGCCAGCCTAACCAACAAACTTGCCCTTTGAACAGCAGTGCTAGGTAAGACACCCTTATCGGTCCCCAACCGTGTCACGGGTCGGGGAAAAAACCGTAATGAAATCCGTTTTTTTTAGAACCGATAAGAACTGGGAACTGCACTCTAAAAGCTTTAAAATGCTTATTTTTTAAAAGTTTTAAACAACCTGATCGGTTCGAACCGAACCGATAAACATTTACAAGTTCCACACAGAAATAAACCTGTCTATTACTTACAATACCACAGACAGAGCTTGAACCGATCAGTTTGCGGTTAAAATAATAATACTCGCGGTTGAATTTAAGAGAGAAAATACTGTTTAAACCGAGAAATGAACCGAGCAGTAGGAGAAATCTCCGGAGCGACTGTTCAGTGAGGCGGAGTAAAGAATCTGACAGTTTCAGTTTGAAATTATCCAGACAGAGCTTCTCTAACCGAGCTCGCACTCTAAGCTCCATGCCTGGCATGGAAGTTAACTCTTTCACCTCCGAGCAGTTCTAATGGTGGGACAAACTGCAATTGTCATAATATAGCAAGACTTCATGTTGTTTGAAGGGGATGGTTGAAGTTGGTAGGAGAGTTTATGGGTGGTTACTGATCGGGTCAAAGAACTTAGGGGGAGAATATGGCTGAGGTCTGTGAAGCAGTATTGAGGGCATCAGTGATAGATTTTGGGTCCTGGGCACTAACCCCATCAATTTGAAGCTGCATTGGGGTAGGGGATACATTTTTCCTGGTTAGTTCCTTAATGTTTCTCCAGAATTTGCTACCAGAGCCCCACGAAGAGGTAAGAGCTTGGTTGTAATACGTGGCTTTGGCTTGCTGGACAGCCCATGTGCAGCTGTTTCGAGCCTCCCTGTAATTCTGTCTGTCTTGGGGGAGTTGTGAGGCAAAGGCCTTGTGCCAGAGGTTATCCCTCTTTTGCATGCTGTCAAGTAGGAACTGGGAAATCCAGAGGGTGTCCAGTGTTTTTACTACATGTCTTGAGTAGGGGGCAAAGATGTCGCAAGCAGAGTTAAAGGAGAAAATAAAATAGGTGAGGGCAGAATCAACTGATTGGGCAGTGTGAATAGGAGACCAGTCAAGGAGGCAAGGTAAGATTTTAGGCTTGGGAAGGCTTCTTCCATAATCGTGTTTGCACTGTGGTTTTAGGGGGTTTGGGGAATTTTATTAGACCACCAACAGGTAACTGAGGAACGGTCACTTATCGAGTCAGGGAGTACCTTGACACAGGAAAGGTTATTGGGGCGGTTGGTGAGGATGAGGTCAATAAGGGTGGATGTCCCAGATTTTGGGTCCAACCTGGTTGGGGAGTGGACCATTTGCGTGAGGTCATAAGCAAGCACTGCTTCTTTGTATGAGGAGGATGCAGCAGATAACCAGTTAACACTGAAACCACCCAGTAAGATGATTTTGCACTTGGGAGGAAGGTGGGAAATACTGGCCAGTACTGAGTCAAAGGCAGACTTTTGGTTTCTAGGGGGAATGTAGACTGCCAAAACATATCGTATTTTTCCTGGATTGCCAAAGCTACCTTGACTGCTAGGGTTTGGGCTCCATGGGAGAGTTGTGGGATGGGGACTGAGAGGCGTGCAGGAAGGATCTAGTATAGATGGCGCAACCTCCACCCTCTTGCTTAGCCTGTTGGCTCGATGTATGGTGTAACTGTTGAGGCGTGAATCATTAGTGACATTTTCTGACAGCCAGGTCTCAGATAAGGCAAGGATGTCTGGGAAGTGCTGCTAATCCAACCCTGGAGGGAAGTGAACTTCCTCTGCGGCTGCAGATGTTAAGGGAGGTCAGCTTTAGGCTTCATGCTTGCCTTTTGAGTGGCTCCATGGGTAGGAGGTCCCGGTTAGGATGAACATTCCCGGATAGGAGGAGAAGGAGGAGGGTACTCCGGAGTAGTGCTAGCCAGATTAGTTTTGGCATGGCTTGGGTAGTTATGGGTAAAATTTTTTGTTGTAATGACTGGGATAGGAAGGGTGCATATCAGGTAGACTAAATGAGTTGGAGACAAAGGAGGTTGTTGCCCAGGCGAGTAGCTGCAGACAGGGGTCAGAGGGTATGCCCCTGGTGGTGTCGTGGTGGCAGTGCAGCGAAGTATGTGCATACACGGGTTTATTTGTCTGCCTGGGTGGGCAGATATGTTGGCATAGTAGTGGCCTGAGTGGTACATTATGAGGGGGTAAGGAGGAGATATCTCTGGTAGACCAGCCTACAGGCAATGCAGCAGTGCTGGTGGAAATAGATAGGGCTGTTGGTGTGATCAGGATGGTGAGAAAGACTAGCACTTTAAGGTGAGGATTCATGTTTTGCTGTCCTTGTATTGTGTGTGCGCTCTGTGATTAGTAGCCACTAGTGGTGGTGTAGTATAAGCTGCAAGTGAGAAAGTGGGCTCACTGGTTATTTCAGCCACGTGACCCACCCTATATATTTCAATGTTCATGAAGGGCGGTGGTGGAGCAGCCGATGCATAGCATCAGCGGGGCAAGCAACACTACTTAGACCAGTTTGGTCACAACTTCGGCGCCCACAGCGCTTTCAAACGGGTCCGCACTCTTTAGCTTAACGGGTTCGGAGATGTTGGGAGGGCAGCAAAGCCCTCACGACCTCCTGCAATTTGGCTTCACGCTTGTAGAGAAGAGAGGAGAGGAATGGAACATTAAATAAGATACTGGAGGGGAGGGACCTGCTGGAGGCTCAGTTTGCAATTTCTTTTTTTTTTTTTTTTAACTTTAGCCAGACCATTTAATTTGTGCTTTAACTAACAAATCAGGCTCTTAAATTGGTGCTCTACTACAGTATGTCTGCTTAACTGCCAAACTACCAAAATTACAGTATTTACAGTAACATTTTAAATCGCAGTGAAATATTCTAAGAAGGAGTGCAAAAAGGTAGCCTGCTTTACATTCACAAAGCCCTAGGTCGGAGATAGCTTAATTAAAGTAACATTTTCTACAGCTCTAAAATGCAGCCTGACTTCACTATTTATTTAAGGAACTTTCACGGTCTCCGGTTAGGCAAGGCAGCAGACAGCAAGTTAATTTTATGGTGAGACTAAATTAAGGTAACCAATTCTACAACTCTAAAATGCAGCCTGGGTTCTCTGTTAATTTAAGGAACTTGCAGTCTCCAGTTTGGCAAGGCAGCAGAGAGCAAGTTAATGAGTTACCCTTGCTTGTTTATGTAATGAATCAAACTGATGTCCATATGTGCAAACAGAGGACCCTGAACATGAGAGCCTGGAAGGCCTATAGCCCACACAAGAACAGCTCTTATTTCAAGAAACATTTATATGCAGGGTAGTCTCCACTTTGGGCCATACCCCTGCATCTGATGGGCCCCTAAATGTCCCTCGAGAGACATCTGTAGTTAAAATCTGATGAGAGGAAGGGATCATGAAAGGAACCTCCTTCAGCAGGTTGCCGAGTTCCATCCACCACTTCAGCACCTTGCACACAGGAGAGGTTACTAAAACCCTCTGTTCTAGATGATCTGTAAGTTGATCCTTTGGACTCTCAAAGTCCACTGAGGGACCCTCATGTGCAGTCTGGCCAGAGGCACTGTGGCAATGGCTCGCCATTAGGCCCAGAAGCCAAAGGAATGTTCTGGCTGTGACATATTGGCTGTCATGGACCAGCTGAGCCCATGCAATCAGATGTTCGACCTTGTCCACAGGCAGAAAGGCTAAGCCTAGGGCTGTGTCCAGAACTGCCCCTTTATACTGTAGATACTGGCAAAGGATCAGGACAGACTTTGGCATATTGTCAATGAACCCCAGGGCATCAAACAGTTGTCTTGTTCGAGCTAGGGTGTGCAGGAGTTGCTCCCTGGAGTAAGCATTCAGTAGCCAGTCATCCAGGTAGGGAAATACATAAAGGCCTTCCCTGCGAAGATCTGCTGCTACTACTGCCAAACATTTGGTAAAGACCTGTGGTGCAGATGACAAGCCAAACAGCAATACTCTGAACTAGTAGTGTTCCCCTTGAAACAGGAACCTCAGCTATTTCCTGTGAGTTTTTTGAATTTTGATATGAAGGTAGGCGTTCTTCATGTCTAGGGAGTAGATCTAATCCCCTACCTGGAGCAATGGAAGTAGGCCCTGCAAGCTAATCATTCTAAACTTTTTGCACACTATTAAAAAATTCATATCCCAAGGATCCAAAATTGGTCTTGGACCTCCTATGTATTTTGGAACTAAGAAATACTGAAAACAGAACCCCGCGTTCTCTGTTCCACGAGTAAGGGTTCTACTGCCCTTTTCTGACACAGGGTGTAGATTTCCTCCAGGTGCAGATGAATGTGATCTGGGGATAATTTGTAGCACTGGTGGATGGGCTGGAGGTAGTTCTAGAAGTTACAGAGCATGACTTGTGCTACTATTTCCAAGGCCCAGGCATCAGAGGTCACCTCCTTTCACCAGTCCAGGTGCAGGGAGAGACAACTCCCAACAACAGCCCCTGGGCAATGGTGACTGGGTGGTGTAAAGGAGTCGGCAGAGCCAGTTGCTGTGGCTCCTGCTGCACTGCCATCTCTAGGGGCTTTTGAGTGGCCACCTGGAGTGGATCCTGGGGTGACAGGGCTCCTGCTCATTTACCCTTACCCTGCTGTCTGGTAGTGGTACAGTGTCTCATACCAGCCTGTCTGTAAAAGGCACCCTCAGTCTACTCCTTGGCTGGGTATGATGGAGTGTACTGATTTCAGGGTTCTGTTGAGGCCTGCAAATTAGAGGGATATCTTGAACATCTCCACCAAACAACTTACATTCTCTAAAGGGTGCATTTAGAATGGACTGCTGTATGTCATTCAAAAGCCTGCGCCCAGAGCCAAGAGTACCTCCTGAGGCACATCCCTGAGGCAGCTGCTCTAGCTGAAGCACCAGATGTACATAGTAGGCATTTTCCTACATCAGCCCCAGTCGTTAGAGCTTTGAGAAGCCCCTGGTTCGGTGCACCTTTTGGGAGAGCTTGAGCAACTGCTCTAACTTTTCTCCAGAGTGTATCTGGACATGGTAATTTGCAGTTCTAAGGCCCCACAGAGGCTGAGGCACAGGTACCTTTAACCAGCACTTCTAAGCTCCTTGATTTCTTATCAGGAGAAAGAGTGCTAAGGTGTTTTGGTTCCCTGGATCTACCGTGGGCAGCATTTATTACTACAGAGTCCGCCTCAGGTTGGCCTGTAAAAAATGGTTTTCCTGAGGGGGCCATGTACATTGTCTACCTTTCTGGGCATGGCAGGAATCACATTGGGCCAATGCCAAGCAGCAAAGGTGTCATCCTCAAGGGCAGGAAAGAGAGGTGGAATAACTATGAGAGGGGTATTAAGCAATTCAAAGAAGTCAATGAAATTCTTCTTGTTTGCATCCTGTTCCTCCAGGTCGAATCGCATGGCAGCTTGTAATTGCTGCATCATGGTTATAAAAGATGGGTCCTCGGTGGGGGGGGCCTACAGGTGTAAACCACAGAGTCCTCACTGCTTGTGGACACAGTGGAACTAGTCCTTTCATAAGGACTTTCCACATAATCTTCAGCCTCCTCCTCCTCATCATCCTACATCATAAGGTCAGGACTGTATTCTAGGTTACTGTTGATCTGGTCAAAGGAATGAAGGGGGCATGCTGGCGAAGCAGTCAGCATGCAAGAGGGGGGCTGAGACACAGCCCTAGCATGTGCTGGCATGGGGGTTTGGCTTACAGACCCTGTCGATGGAGCTCCTGGTACACGAGGAGAAGGCAGAAGGTGTTTGAGGATGTCCGTAAAAGACAGAAGTATCACCTGTACCTCGGCACCCATGTAGTCAATGGGAATGCCGGTACAGGTCGACGGAGAAGGCAAGGTCCCTGGCGTCGATGGCGACGTGCCAACCACGTTAGGCTTGGTGGTGTCTACATCCTGACCTGATCTGGAAGTAAGGTCAACGGTCTGGGCGGCATCACAGTGTCGCCGATGGAATGGTTGACGGCGCTGAAGTGGTCATACCTGTATAACTGACCAGGGAGGTTTTGTCCTTTTCTCGCTCCCTCTCCCTGTGTTTATGTTTGTGAGACCCAGCCTTCTTCTCCTGGGATTTAGAAGACATGGATCCCAAGGAATATGCCAGCAATATGCTCCTTCTCCATTCAGGCTACCTGCTGCTTTAGGAGGTTCTTTTCCAAAGTGCCTGTTCGACGTTGCTGGATGGCTGTGTTGAACCCTCTGCAGTTCGGGCACACCTGAATATTATGGTGCGGGCCGAGGCAACACACGCAGACATCGTGTGAATCCCCAGATTATATCTTTTCACCACATTTGCAATAACAGAACAGTTTTGACAGCACCTTAGTCTACATACATGCCATTGAAAATCACTTAAGAGACTACTAACTATGTGGAGAAAAAATAAAATTAGCAACAGAAACAGTGTAGTTTCCATGCACAGTCCGACGAGTATGGCTGATGGAAGGAAAAGAACTGAGGAGAGAATGAGCTGCCCACATTTATATGAGAGAGTCGATGTCTTTTGTCGTCATGGGCGGCTCCCAGTGGACTGCTTACGAAAGTTTCCATGTGGTTCTAGTGCCTGGCAGCTTACAGTTCCATAGGTGTGGCTTGATGAAAGAGATATCCTCGAAGAAGATCAGCGTGATCTTTCCTGATCCCACAGCCTACTACTATGCTTTATGTGTTTTCTATTTTCTTTTCCCTAAGTGCTTGTGAAAGGTGCCAGATTGACAGCACTGCAACTTAAAGTCTTCTGCTTATCCACATGACTGGTGCAGCACAGGCAATCACACTGCAAGCTTACTCACACTGGCTGCCAATGTGCCTCAACCCTGTCATGGAACAACCACCACATAGGTGAGAGGGTAGTTCAGACTATGCCCATTCAGTCTTTAGCCTGTCATGTAAGACTGCCAACAAGGGTGCCAACTGTGTTGGTGATTTTGTAATCTGGACACCTGCCCACTGGGAACTGGACTGAGACCACCGCCACTCATTTTACATGAGCTGCTTAACAGCCTTCAGGTGATAATGGCTTTCAGTCACTACCGACCTATGCTGAATTTTTGTGTTTTTTACTATGGTGAGAGGGACTCTCCCAAAGGTCTGAGGGCAAGACACATTTGCTAGAATTTGTCAGAGAATGACGCTCAACGCTAATCCCGGCAGGGAACAGCACCGACACCAGCGAGGAACTCCCATAGCCACAACCTCATCTTCCATGAACATCAGCCATCTTGCTATCTTTCAGCCGACCAAGGGCCAGTTGAGTCTTCTGATCTTTGGTGAAGGACAGCAGCATGGCCTGGACAAACTGCATTCCTCGACATTGTGTTGACTGCACAGGCAGTAAAGGAACATGTCATGCAGATCCATGGCTCACATTATGTGTCAATACAGAGTGCAGAATTTAAAAATCGCTTTCTGTTCTCCATCATCAATTGCAATTGTGAAGTGGAGCTGAAAGATGTAGAAGCGAGTTTAATGATGAATGTGGAGAAGCATTCAGCAATTTGCCTGAAAGGTGCTTGCAATACTAGAAGAAAAAATTACTCACCTTAGTAATTGTCTTTCTTCTAGCGGAGTCTTGCTGTATTCTGACAATTGCAGTTAGCTCCAGCACTTGAACTGCCCTGGAGAGTGAAGGGTTAAAATTCTATGCCAGGCATAGAACGTTGGGCTTGAGCTCAGTTGAAAACTCTGTCTGTGACACTTTGAAACCAAACCGTCAGATTTTTACGAGCTAAAACTCACTGACTATATAATGTGGAAATTGTAAAATTCCTACTAACCAACTGGCAACAAAGACTTTAGATTCCCAAAAGACTCTAGTCAGGAAACCCAAAGACCAAAAACCAAGCAATAAGAAATAAAAAAAACTCTTAACTAATCAAACACAAGGCACCCAACAAAACAGAAGTGGACTAAAGACTCTCCTGGGGTGCAACACTGCACCTGCCCACCCACTTCCCAAAACAGGTTCTGAGAGGGAGGGAGGAGGAGGTCAGAATACAGCAAGACTCCATTAGAAGAAACACAATTACTAAGGTGAGTAATTTTTCTTCAAACAACATGAAGTCTTGCTGTATTCTGACAACTGCGAACTACCAAGCAGTACCTCCAAGGAGGAGGGACAGAACCTACTTTGGGAATAGGCTCTGAAGTACTGCTGTGCTAAACCTAGCATCACTCCTAGCCTGGATATCTAGAGAGTAATGCTTGGTGAAGGTATGAACTGTTTTCCAGGTGGCTGCTTGGCAAATTTCTAACAAAGGAATATCCCTGGCCACAGCCAGAGATGCAGCTGTACCTCTAGTGGAATGAGCCCTCAGGCCTGAGGGTGAAGTTTTTCCCAGTTTCTCATAGCAGAATTGGATACAGGACACAATCCACCTGGCAATGGTTCTCTTGGTGGCAGGTTTTCCCTTACCTACTTCCTCATAAGTGAGGAACAACTGGAGGGAGTCAAACCTTTGACCCTTTGTACGTTCTATGTAGTAACTAAGGGCCCTTTTAACATCTAAACTGTGTAGCCTCCGCTCTCCTGAGGACGTGTGATCAGTGAAGAACACAGGAAGAGACATACATTGGTTTAAGTGGAAATCAGAAACCACTTTAGGTAAGAACCTTCTATTGATTCTAAGGACCACCTTATCTCTATGGAATGAAATGAAGTCAGGCTCCATTGACAGGGCCTGCAATTCACTGATACGTCTGGCAGAAGTAACAGCAACCAAAAACACAGTTTTCCAAGTCAAGTACTTGAGCTCTGCTGAGGACATAGGCTCAAAGGGGGGTTGCATAAGCTGAGCAATGCAAATATTCAAATCCCAGGCAGGAGCAGGATCCCTAAAAGGGGGATTGGTATGAAGCAATCCTTTGAAAAATGTACAGAATACAGGGTGAGATGACAGAGAGGAAGACTTCCCCACTGACAGGAAAGCAGAAACAGCTGACAAATGAACTCTGAGAGTAGCTGGTTTGAGGCCTAGGCCATTAAGGTGAACCATATAATCCAGAACTGTAGACAACTCAGCAGTATCTGGGGATATATGCTTCTTGGAACACCAAATACTGAAACTTTTCCATTTGGAGTTGCAAGTTTTTCTGGTGGCAAGCATTCAAAAAGCTTTGAGAATATCCAGAACCCCTTGGGACAGATGTAAGTCGGCATACTCTAACTCTTCAAGAGCCATGCCTTGAGATTGAGTGACCGCAGACTGGGGTACCAAATCCTCCCCTGAGAGGAGGTTAACAGGTTGTGATTCCTGGGAACAGACAGGGGAAGATGGACTGCTAGGGACAGCAACAGGGGATACCAAGGCTGCCTGACCCAGTCTCGAGCAATTAGAATCACTTGGCATGGTTGCTACCTTACCTTGACTAGAACCTTGAACAGTAGAGGGAAAGGAGAGAAGGCATAAAGAAATTTCTTTTCCCAGTTCAAAATCAGAGCAACCAGAGGGGCTGAGTCCAAGACTGGGGGTCCGCAACAAAAGAGGAAGTTGTTGATTGTCTGGGGCTGCAAAGAGATCCATCTCTGGAGTGCCCCACCTTGAGAAAATCACTTTCAACACCAAAGGATACAGAGACAATTCGTGATAGCCCTGGGAAATCCTGCTCAATGCATCTGCTATCACATTTTCCTTTCCTGGGAGATGGACTGCTACTAGAGAGGTCTGTAGGGAATAAGCCAGAGACCATATTTTCACAGCCTCCGTGCACAAGGCCATGGACCGAGTGCCTCCCTGCTTGTTAATGTACCACATGGTCATAGTGTTGTCCGTCCTGACCTGAGCCACCTTGTTCTGTACTGACTGAGAGAAAGCTTGTAGGTCAAGAAGTACTGCCCTGAGCTCCAGGAGGTTGATATGAAGAAGGGATTCCTGAGGGACCACAGTCCCTGGGCCGTGAGACCCCCAGATGGGCTCCCACCCCAAAGGGAAGCATCTGTGGTAAGAACCACAGAGTGAGTCTGAGTGACAAATGGAACACCTTGCCTCAGATTGTCCAGGTCCTGCCACCACTGAAGGGCCTGAATTAAGGTCTGAGTAACAGGAACTAGCTTGGTAAGAGGATCTTTCATTTGGGACAAAAAGTCCTCAGATGAAACTGAATGTCCTCATCTGAAGCCTGGCCTCTTGGACCACTGCTGTGAAGCTGCCATGTGCCCAGAAGCTGAAGAAAATGCCTTGCTGGTCGAGAAATCAGAGAGAGGAAGGAAGAGGCCAGCTGAGAGATGGCTTTTGCCCTTTCCAAAGGAAGAAAAGCTCTTGCCTTAAGCGTGTCCAGCTCTGCTCCTATAAAAGTGAGGAGCTGTACTGGCTCGAGAACTGACTTGGGAAGACTGAGAAGGAACCCCAGGGAAGTGAGAACTTGCTGGGTGACCTGCAGATCTGACTTGACTTGGTCTGGGGACTGGCCCACGAGGAGCCAGTCATCCAGGTATGGAAACATAGAAATCCTTTTCCTTCTTAAAAAGGCCACCACTACTGCTAGGCACTTTGTAAATATCCTTGGAGCTTAAGTTAGGCCAAAGGGCATTGCTCTGAACTGGTAATGGCCTGAGGGCAATTCGAACCTGAGGTACTTTCTGTGGGAGCACCTGATGAGAATGTGAAAATAGGCATCCATGAGGTCCAGGGAGGCTAGCCAGTCTCCTGGCCTCAGAGAGGGAAGAATTGTTCCCAGAGTCACCATTTTGAATTCTGGCTTTAGCAGGTGCTGGTTTAGGTATCTTAAATCTAGGATGCGTCGCCACGCCCTGTCTTTTTTGGGGTAAAGAAGTACCTGGAGTACAGACCTTTGCCTCTGTATAGGGTAGCAACTCTCTCTATGGCTCTTAAGGCCAGTAGAGAGGAAACCTCTGCATCTAGAGCAAGGGTTTCTGATGTATTTGCAGGTGGAAAGGATCTGGGTCTCAGTTTCGGAAAATTTTTGAAATGGAGAACCAGCCCCTGGCTTACAACCTCCAGCACCCACTTGTCTGAGGTAACAGACGTCCAGTCCTGGACAAAGTAAGTCAGCCTGCCTCCTACCAGAATGGGGGCGTCGACCCGGGCTGACACATCAGGGTGTCTGCTTGGCAGGAGCCTTAGGCTGAGGGGGTGGATGCAGCCCTGCTCATCCCCCTCCTGCCTCTCTCTCTGAAGAACCCCCTCTGATAAAAGGAAGAAGAGGCCTGTGCTTGGTAGAAAGGCCTGTGAAAAGGCCTGCCCCGGCCCCTAGCTTGCTGCCTTTGAGGAGTTGCCTGCCTCTCCTTGGCCTGGGCACTCCTGTAAGTGGTCCTGTACTCATCCATTTTCTTCATGTAATTCTCTGTCTGCTCCCCAAACAGAGAATTACCCACCACAGGAAAATCCATGGCCTTGGCCTGGGTATCCTGCGAAAGGCTAGTACATCTAAGCCAAGCCATTCTCCAAAGAGCCATAGATGTAGCCATGACTCTTGATGACACATCACTGGAGTCCACAGCAGTATGAATTTGCACCTTTGATGCCTCGATCCCATCAGCAACCACCCCCTCCAGCTCCTTGGCTAGCTGGGGGGAAGCCTGTTTAGCCAGTGCCAGTACAGTGTCCCACCTGGACGTCTGGTACCTGGCTGAATCGGCCATATAGTTAGCCTGCCTGAGTCCCACAGATGATGCCATGTAATGCTTCTTTGCCATGGCATCCATCTTCCTGGAGTCTTTGTCTGGGGGGTGTGAAGCCAAGGGGATGTTTGCCTTGTCACAGGCAGCAGCCTGCACTACCCCAACATGGCTGCACTGCTGATAAAGAAACTTACCTCTTGTCCATTCTCTTGTCAACAGGAGGTACAGAGTTAGGAGACCTAAAAATTTTTGTGTCCGTTTCCCCCAAGATTTATGGAGGAGAACAGACAGTCTCTTAGACTCTGGGATGTCCATCATCTCTACAAAATCAGGCTCCTCCTGATCCTCCACAGCCTCCTCAATAGGAAGCAGGAGGGTTTGAGCCACGTTTCTGTAAAACAGAATGTGGGAAGGGGACTCAGAAAGCCTAGGAGGGGAAACACCAGAAGGCCGGTTCCACAGGCACATCCAGACTTTCACCGTCGTAATCATCTTCTTCAAAATCCCCCTCTTCATCAAACTCCGGTTCGTAAAATTCTTCAGGGGAATAATCCTGAACCGGGGGAACCGACAGAACCGAACCCCTGCCAGAAGACGCTGGATCAGTCGGAACCGGATGAAGCGATTCCACAATCCGAATCGCTCTGGCTATCTCTTCGGTTGTCGGAACATGAAGTTCTGGATCCAAACCAGCCGATTTATCCTTACGTTTTCTCTTTGTAGGAACCAATCCCTCAGGATCAGCTCTCCTCTTGCCCGAAGAAGTATCACCCTAGTCAGAGGGCACTCCTTCTGGTTCGGTAGGAACCAAACCGGGCTGGCCTTCTGGGGCAGCGGATTTCGACCTCCTTATCCCTAAGTCTACCTAACCTTTTATCCAACGAGACTTAGGGAAATTTTGCAAATTTGGCAGTCTGAATCGAGGTGGTCATACCCAGACAGTAACACAGTGAAAAGGGATCGGCCTAGCAAAGACCTCCCACACACACTGCAGTGTTGAGACCCAGTGGGCCCGCTTTTTTCTTTTGGGTTTCTCAGACATGGCCAACCTAACAAAACTTACCCTTTATAAGGCAACCGCTAAGCAAGACTCCCTATCGGTTTCTCACTGTGTTACGGGTGTTGGGGAGTCAAATTCACGTTTTTTAAACCAATATGGACTGGTAACCACACACCAAACTTTTCACAAGATTTTGATCTAAAGGATCGGTTCAGCCGAACCGATCGAAAAAAGCTTTATAATTTCCACACAAATACTATCCTACATACATACGGTACCACAGAGTCTCGAACCAATAAATGGAATTTAATGCACTTTGAACCGAGCAGAAGGAGAAAATCTCCAGAGCGACTGTTCAGTGAGGCGGAGTAAAGAATCTGACAGTTTGGTTTCAAAGTTTTCACAGACAGTTTTCAACCGAGCTCGTGCCCAATGTTCTATGCCTGGCATAGAATTTTAACCCTTCACTCTCTGGGGCAGCTCAAGTGCTGGAGCTAACTGCAATTGTCAGAATACAGCAAGACTTCAAGTTGTTTGAATCCTTCAATGCTGCAGAGCTGCAAAGGAGACCTGTCCCTTCCAGCGGAAAGAAAGATCTGACACTGCGGGGTGGAGCCAGAGGATATACCACCTGTGTGGTGGGAGGAGCTTAGCTTGAAGACTTCCGATGACTCAGCTGTCTCCAGTAGAACTGTCAGAGTGTGAATGGTGAACTGTATTCATGTTATTGTTAGCACTTTTTATTTTATTTAGCATATTTATTGATATTATGCAGGCTAGAAAATATTTTTGGGGATGGTTGTCAATGGAAAGGTTAACTTTTATTTTGACTGTCTCACAGAATTTGTACCTGTCCTGCTGATTTTTGTTTGCATTTTCATTTCGAATACAAGCTAATAATAACCAGTGTTCCCCTAGCTACTACAGTGCACAAAAGAAGGCTTAATAACGGATGATGCCTACTGTAAGGTGCTCTAAGAAAGCTACTAAATATTACCCACTGGCTGGTTCATGGTCCTGAAAAGGCCTTAACAAGTGTGCTCCAGTTCACTGCCCTATTAAGAGTTTTAATTTACCTTCACCTTCTCAGTAGTAGCCCTGATAAGGACTCTTATTAACTCCTTCTGCTCTGCCTTTACAAGCTGATCAGTTTACTCTGCTCCTGTGTATAGCCCAAACACTGAACATTGCCCTTACTTAATAACCCTGACAAGGGTTTAACCAGCCTCCCTATTTCCGATCTCTGAGCCTTTCCTGCCCTAATGGGGTTTTAAGTGGTTGCCTCTCCTAATCTCTAAATACAGAGTCTCCTCTTTCTGTGTTTATAGTCTTTCGAAAGGGCTCTCAAATATGGTTTTCTAGCCCATTACAATGGCTTTTAATTAGTCTTGCTTTTACCCAACTCCTCTTAGTTAGTAGACAGCCCTGAAAAGGGTTTGTACTTTGCATACCCAAACCTCTGCTTCCTATAAACAGAAGCTAGTATTGGGCTGCTACTGCAAGTACAGCACACAGAAAAATGAAGTATGCAGTGCTGACAGCAAAAATAAGACTGACAACCACACATGTAATAACAAGTAATATACAGTCTAGTTCTACTGCTGCATTGTTTTCATTTCTGCTGCTTGACAAAACTAATGATCATACAGAACAGCCTCAACATGTGACACCATGATGCTGGTATGTCCATAGTCCACCCTTAAAGGTAGCAGCGTATCTCTTGGGTCCTGGTGCCTGCAAAGCTTTTCACTTGGTGTCTGTTCAGGGACAGGCAGAGAAATAAAATCAACTGTCCTGGAGAAAACTGGGTGTCTGAGAAAGGCAGGCGTGGTTATTTCGACCACTGATATTTAGTTATCGAGTTATTTTGTTAATTTATTGTGATTACCAGGTAAGCTCACTGGGACCAGACCTTCTGTACAGCAGCTTCCCAGGTTAATACACAAACAGCAAGAAACAATACATCCAACTGACATACACTTAATTTTGAATACAGCAGAATACACTAGGCAAAGTGTACAGTCACTTACTGTTAGTAGAATAATACTAGGTGGCTTCATAGGATAATCAGGAGGAAGAACTATCCGACCATGATAAACTCCCCCATCAAAGTCAGAATCTGGAGGTCCTCGGACTGAGAAGTGCCACTCAAAGAGATTGTCCTAAAAAAAATTTTTTGAAAACACACTAGTAGTGACAACTCAGTTTAAATAAGACAGGTTTTGTGTTCAATGACGAAAAATGTGACAAACTGAAACCAAGTCTCAATTATTGTGAAATTTCTGGAGATATCAATAAAAGTGAGGCATTTTATTTATTTATTTATTTTACTAACATCTTGGATTAAGACCTTTGAGCTGTAAGTTCATTTACAAAGGTTCCATGTTGAAAAGCAAACTACAGTCCAAACAGATAACAAGGTACAGGACAGAAGTAAATTAGACCTAACTGCAGCAAACATAGAATCCAGTCAATGCCTCATCATCATGGAACATCATGGAACAATACAGTAAATGGAGCTCTGCTGGGTCTGATCTTGCAACAAAATGCCTTATGTTATTAATTAAATCAAAGAAGGGCTCAAAATACAGGTTACTCACCTGTAACAGGAGTTCTAGGAATGGTATATGTTGTTCATCCACACTTATTGGCAGGTATCCTTGCCGCTTTAAATCTTGCCAGAAGGTCTTCAGCTGGCTCCTCCCACCCACCAGGTGGTAAAACTCTCGGTTCCGCCCCATGATGCCAGATCTGGCCTGCTGGAAGCTCAGGCAGTGCATCGGAGGGGAGGTTGGTGGGTGGTGGATGAACAATATATGTCATTCTAGAACTCCTGTTACAGGTGAGTAACTCCGTATTTCTAGGACATGGATATGTTGTTCATCCACACCTATTGGCAGACTCCTAGAAGTTATCCGGGAGGAGGGAGGCAAGGCACACACCTACTTAGGGAATAGAGACTGGAGAACCGAGGGCCCAAAACCAGCATCCCAGCGTGACTCAAGGTCGATAGTGGTAGTGGGTGATGAAGGTGTGTGCTGACTTCCAGGTAGCAGCCCTGCAGATTTCCTGGATAGGGACGTCCCTGGAAGCAGCCACCGATGCAGCAGTATGGCGGGTAGAATGAGCTCTTATCCCTCTGGGAGGCTCCATGCCCGCCAACCTATAGCAGAGATCTATGCAGGAGGTGACCCACCTGCTTATCGTCCGCTTGGCTGCAGGTCTGCCAGGTGCGGCTTCAGCGTAGGTGACAAACAGCTGGCGAACCTCTCCCCGAATTTCAGCCATGCACTCCTTATAGTTAGCGAGCGCCCTTCTAGGGTCCAGAGTATGGAGCCTATATTCAGCCTCCGAGGTGTGATTGGGGTAGAACACCGGCAGAGTCAACACCTGGTTAAGGTGAAACTCCGACACCACCTTCGGAAGGAATTTTCGGTGGAGGCGCAGGACAACCTTGTCCCTGTGGAAGACCAGGTAAGGAGACTCGATGGAAAGCACCTGGAGCTCTCCCATCCTTCTGGCTGACGTAATAGCCACCAGAAGGCGGTCTTCACGACAGGTGAGAGAGATCACACCTGTGCATTGGTTAATGGCTTGCCCATGAGCTTGCCAGTACCAGCAGTAGATCCCACGAGGTGGAGGTTCTTGCACCGAGGGGAAATGTGATCAAGGCCTTGAAAAGCACCAGACCACCTCTCTCCCGCGCCACCGACTGCTTCCCGGCCCGCGCCCAGTGGCAGAGATGGCTGCCAGGTGCACCCTTAGGGTCGTCGACCTAAGCCCTTGCTGAGAAAGGGACTATAAATAGTCCAAGATGCTTGCCAAGGAACAGGAGGAAGGGTCCAGGCCCTTGCCCTGACACCAAATGGAAAACCTATTCCATTTGAAGGCATAGCATTTCCTAGTCGACTCCTTACTGGGAGCCTCAACTACACTGAGGACCCCGCCAGAAAGACCCAAGGCCTGGAACTCTAGCCGCTCAGGAACCAGGCCGTCAGGTGCAGGGATTGAAGGTCCAGATGGAACACCTTCCCCTGACTGACTGAAAGCAGGTCCGGGTGAGCTGGAAGCCGCCTCGGGAGCCTGGAGCTGAGGCTGAGGAGATCTGGATACCAGCATTGGCGGGGCCAGTCTGGGGCTACCAAAATCACCTGCACCTTGTCCCTCCTCACCTTGAGAAGCACCTTATGGATCAAGGGAAATGGGGGGAAAGGCGTAGAAGAGGCCCGGGGTCCACGGCCTCGAGAAGGCATCCCCCTGCAGCGAGCCCTGCTGAGGGGGGCGGGCATGGAACAGCCTCAGCTTCGCGTTCTCCCTAGAGGCTTACAGATCCACCTGAGGTGTGCCCCAATGGGAGAACAGATCTTGTACTACCTCCGGCAGGAGAGACCACTCGTGGGACACAGCCCCTATCCGGCTTAGGGCATCGGCCAGGGTGTTGGAGGCTCCTGCCACATGAATGGCTAGGAGATCCGCCTCCAGGCTGTGCACGAGTGACCAAATGCGGCGAGCTTCCTTGCACAGAGGCATGGAGCGCGTCCCGCCCTGGCAGTTTAGGTAGTACATGGTCGTGGTATTGTCCATCTGGACCTGAACCACTTGACCCCATAGAAATGGAGCGAAGGCAGTGAAAGCTAGGTGGACCGCTCGGAGCTCCAGCAGGTTGATATGGCATCGGGACTCCCTCGGGGACCAGAGGCCATGCACTCTGTGCTCCCCAGATGGGCACCCCAACCCATCAGAGAGGCGCCGGTCGAGAGAAGACCGGCCGGCTCATGACAAACGGGATGCCCTCCTGCAGATGAGCTTGGAATGATCCACCACTGAACAGCTCCACATCCCCTGGGTCACCATCACTAGCTGGTCCAATGGATCGCAGCGTTGAGACCACTGGCTGGCCAATCCCCATTGAAGGGGGCGCATGTTCCAGCGGGCCCAATGGACCACGCTGATGCAGGCCACCATGAGACCCAGGAGGCGCAGGAAGTCCCGGGCAGGGCGCGATTGCCCAACCAGAAATGATCGGGCAAAGGAGGAAAGAACCTCGGCCCTGTCCACCGGGAGCTGTGCTCTGGCTCGAAGAGAGTCGAGCTCTGCCCCGATGAAGAGAATCACCTGTTTCGGTTCGAGTTCCGACTTGGTCTCGTTGAGGAGGAGACTGACCGGAGAGCAAACCTGGAGGGCTAGATCTCTGGACCGCTCCACCTCTTGTCTGGAGGGGGCTGCTATCAGCCAATCGTCCAGGTAATCGTACACCCGGACCCCTCGGCGCCACAGGAATGCTGTCACCACTGCCATGCATTTGGTGAAGACCCTGGGAACAAGAGACAGGCCGAAGGGCATGGCTCGGAACTCGAAAAGGGATCCTTCCACTCGAAAGCGAAGGAATCTCTGGTGAGACGGACGGATAGGAACGTGGCAAAACGTCCTGCAGGTCAGAGAGCAGAACCACATGCAGCGCTCCAAAGATGGTATTATCTGAGCCACAGTGACCATCCTGAAGGTCCGAGACCTTAGGAACTTGTTTAGGTCGTGGCAGGTCGAGAATAGGGCACCAGCCCCCCGCCCGTTTTGGAACCAGGAAGTGCCTGGACACAAACCCCGGGTCTGAGGGAGGGTCCGCCACCTCTCTGATCACCTCCTTCTCGAGGAGCAGAGCGATGTCGGCTCAGTGAGCCAACAGTGAGGCTGTGGACCCCGAGGCCCCTCGGGGTGCGACGGCTCTGAAGGCCGGGGCCTGCTCGAACTCCAGAGGCAGGCCCTTCCCCACCACTTCCAATACCCACCGGTCTGTGGTGATAGCGGACCAGGCGGAAAGAAAGTGGCGAAGCCATCCCCACACGGGGGAACCTGGGGTGAGGTGACGAGGTTGGGGGTGGCACCCCTCAACCCATCACTGAGCAGGCTTGGAGGAGGGACCAGCCGAGGGACCACCTGGGCCTTTACCTCCCTGCTTCCTGGAGGAGGAAGCCGCGGGCTTGGGTTTGGGATGCCAAGCGCGAGCCTGCTGGTCCTGACGCTGCTGGGCCGGCGCGCCAAGGTGCAGACGATCAAAGGGCTGAATAGTGGCCTGCGCCCTTGTCCCTCTGAGCGGATGAGATAGAGTCCAGAGTGGCATTGGACTTTTCGATCCTCTGGAGGTGACCTTCCACTCCAGGGCCGAAGAGGTCGGTCCCCAAGAAGGGAACATCCACCAACTTATGCTGGGTATCTGCTGTGAAGGTGGATATCCTCAGCCATGCCCGACAGCGCATAGCCACTGCGGCCGCGACTGACCTGGCGCATGAGTCACCAATGTCCAAAGCAGTCTGAAGTTGCTGCTTGGCCATTGCCCTGCCCTGGTCCCGCACCTGCTTAACCATGGTCTGCAGGTCAGCCGGGAGATGAGGGACTACCTCGTCCAGGGAGCCCAACAGGGCGTGAGAGAAATGTGCCATCAGCACGGCCGAGCTGGCCTGACGAAGGCCGAGGGAGGATGTAGCATAGACTTTTCGCCCAGCGTAGTCCAACTTCTTGGACTCCTTGTCGGGAGGTTTGTCTACGTCCCTGGCGTTTCCGGCACGCCGGAAGATGCTGTCGGTAACCAATCCCTCGGCTGAGGGGTGTTCCGAGAAATCGGACAGGGAACCGGTAGGAACTGCATACTTCCTTGACATCCTGGCCGAAGGTGCAGGGCAGGAAGCAGGACACTGCCAGAGCTCCAAGGCCAGGCCTACAATGGCCTCGGCCACCGGAAAGGCCTCCGTCGGAGAATCCCCTCGGTCCAATATCTCCGTGAGGGGATACTTGGCCCGCTTGCATACGGGCTCAAGCTGCATCCTGGTGGACTCCGAGATGAGCCTAAGCAAACCCATGAAGGATGAAGGGCTATCGTCCAGTGACTGACCTCCTGAGGACTCCAAGTCAACCCGCCTGGAGAACAGGGAGGAATCGTCGTCGGACTCAGAGGAGTCCGCAAAGAGCTGCCTTGGGCCTGACCCACCCTCCACCTGCTGAGGGCGATCGGGAGTGAGGGTGACAGACAGCCTATGGGGCAGACCCTGGGCCGACCGAGAATTCTTGGTTGGAGCCCCAAACAACGGCTGTGGAGGTGGAGGTTCCACCGGAATCGGTGGGCAGCGGTTTGGCCGAGCAACAGGCCTGAAGCAGGCGCCTCGGCTAAAGCGGTTGCTTGACGCTCCGGTGACAGCCACTTGATAGCGGAGAAGCGCGACGTCGGCTTGCTCCCCAGACAGAAAAAGCTGTTGCCACATGAGATCCTCGTATCGTCGGCGCAACATCGTCAAAGTCTGCCCCCTGGTCCGAGGAGGAGGGGCGAGGAGCGGCGATGCCGCTTGCCACGGTGCCAAGACCGAGACTGCCTACAATGGCGGGATCGGCTGGACCGAGAAGTCATCCGAGACCGAGACCACGAACCTCGGCTTTTCCGAGGAGGGTACAGAGGTAGGGCGGGGGAAACCCGCTCTGCCCTCGGCTCGGAGGGCTCAACCGTGGACTCCGGAACCGGAGGCAGGGGCAAGTCCACGGACACCTCAACCACCGCCGGGGGAACCGGGGAGTGAGGGTTTTCGGCTTCACCGGTAGACAGCCCATCCAACGGGTCGAGAAAAATCTCGACTGCGTCGACAGAAGTCTCGGTCAACTGACCTGACGGGGACGCCATGAAGCCAGTGGCTGAAGCCGAAGGATCTACCGGAGTCGATGGTCGACTACTCGGCGAGAGGGATTTCTCCCGCTCCCAAGAGCGTCGACGGAGGGACTTACCTTTGTGGTCCTTCTTCCTGGACCGAGAGGAAGGCCCTGAAGATGTTGGTCCCTCTCCCTTAGTGGAGAGGGACAGACAGAGCTCCTTAAAAGCAGCTGAATAGGAGGATCCCAGGGAGAGCGGGATAAAGGCCACGGCCGAGGAAGACGAAGATGCGGCCTGCGCCGCCTCCTCCTCGAGGGCGATCATCTGCTCAAGCTGTTCTGCCGAGCCCGCCGCCGCGTAAACCGCCAACCGGGCCTCCTTTGACTTTACCAGAGGATAACGTTTTTCGGGTCAGTCAAGCTGCAGACGGGCGGCATGGTCTTCCAGGACGTAGGCCGAAAAAGAAGAGCACAGGTCGCAAGCCTGCGGGTCGTGCCCAAGGCCCAAGCAGTAGACGCACGTGGAGTGCGGATCCGTCCGAGACATCTTCTGCCCGCATGGGCACCTCCGGAAACTGGGAGTCGATTTGTCCATCGCAGCCGTGAGGGAAATATTTGACCAAAGTCTTGAAAACCTTAAACTTTATTTCTGGTAAACCGAAGAATTAGGAACCAGTCTTATACGCAGAGCATTAAGGAGGGAACCTGAGCTTCCAAGCGGTAAGGAAGATCTGGGTTCATGGAGCGGAGCCGAGAGTTTTACCACCCGGGTGGGTGGGAGGAGCCAGCTTGAAGACCTTCCGGCAAGATTTAAAGCGGCAAGGATACCTGCCAATAAGTGTGGATGAACAACATATCCATGTCCCTAGAATGTTCCTTTCATGTGATCAGAGATGCATACAGTAGATGATAAAAGGCAAAAAGAGACTATGGGCCCAAGATTTGAAAAGCTGTTAAGGTGCTAGCAGGCTTTGGGTCATGCTAACTGCATTCTAAACAATGTGTTGGCATGGTAGGTGCGATATTTGTAGGCACAGTTAGAGTGGCCCAGATCTGTTAAGGAGCTAGTACGGACATTAGGTGCTCATGCAATGGGGGTTTGTGGCATTAATAAAGGACACACTGGCTTATTGAAAGGCTGTTGCAAAAGCTAACATGCCCAGTCTCAGTACTGCAATAAATGAAATCCCTGGCTCAAGTGATACTCCTTCCCTCAACTTATCCTTGTCCTGATATCTGTATACAGGAGGCAGTATAGTGTAGTGAACTAAGCTGCAGACCTGGAGGTCTGGGTTTGAATCAATTAGCCCCACTTACATACTGTGTGACCCTGGACAAGTCCTTAACCTCCTTGTGCTCCCAGGTCGCACCTGGAAACAAGATCTGGCTTAGTCTTTCCTGGTTAAACAATTTCCCCTTTCCCTTTCCTATACAAATAAACCCCTGACTCTAGTACTCCTGTAGTGCTGTTCCTAGTGTCTGGTGATCATGGTTCACCCCTCCCAGTTTCACTGCCAGAATCCCTAGTACACAGAGGTGCTCCAACCAAGCCAGATGCCTCCAAACACCATACCAGGTTGTGGTGATGGCAGCCGGCACATTCCCTCTGCTCACCTCCACAACCAGCTGCCATCTTACATAATGTCAAAGTGACATACTGTACAGACCACAAAGAATACTGGAATGTATTACTTTAGTGCCACAAAAACAAGAACGATCTGCTAAAGACAAATCATTAACTATATTGAGGAGAGGAACAAAGGAGAGAGAGGAGAGAAGTAACAATCGTATGGTTCTTAAAGAAAGTGAGGCTAGCCATAGGGAGGATGAGCTAAAGTCACAATGCCAGGATAAGGCAACATCTCAAGTATTCTAATATTTATGGGGTGTTGGAAAGCAGTATGGAGGTGAACTGATTGACAGCTCCCAAATTAGAGAATAACAATACAGTGTATGGAAGAACACTGTTCTGCATGAAATCCATGCTTAGAACAGCACTGTACTGTACTGGGTGCTTCATGATGTTGTGCTGCATTGAGTACGTCACTGTGCAGCACAACAACACAAAACACAGTTTACATACCACGATGAAGCGGGCCGCGGTGGTGAGAGCTGGCCAGGAAGTGAACACGCTGTAAGGAACCATGCCCTTGTAAGTTATTTTTTTTTTTTTTTAGTTTTGATGGGACAGAGGAGTGACAGTGGTTGCCAATACACTATAAAAGATTGTGCATGGGCAATCATACACATACAAGGCAGTTTTTTATTCTCAAGGTTTCCAAGGCAACAAGAACTCTCAAGCTGCGCTCTCGAGGTCTCTTGTTACCACAGAAACCTCTCTATCGGAAAACAGCCTTGTTGTATATGATTGCTCATACACAATCCTCTATATAACTATCATCTCATGGAATATAGCTGAACTTGCAATGATCGAATCACTTCTGAAAGAATGAATTATTGAATTCCTAGAGGTCAGTGGGGCACAGGACCCAAGGCAGCATGGATTCACAGCAGGACAATCGTGTCAGATGAATCTAATAGATTTCTTTGACTGGGTGACCAAAGTAGTAGACCAGGGAGGGGCTGTGGACATGGCCTACCTAGACTTTAGCAAGGCATTTGACATAGTCCCACACAAAAGATTAATACACAAGTTAGCCAGCCTGGGAGTGGGTCCCAAAGTAGTAGCCTCGGTAAAAAATTGGCTGGACAACAGGACGCAGAGGGTAATAGTAAACTGAGTTCATGCTGAAGAAAGGGGGGGTTACTAGTGGAGTACCACAGGATTCAGTACTGGGACTGGTCCTCTTTATAAGTGACATTGCAGAGGGACTGGAAGGAAAAGTATGTCTCTTTGCAGGCGACACAAAGATCTAGAACAGGAGTCGATACAGAAGGTGGGGTGAAAAGGATGCAAAGAGACTTGGCAAAGTTGGAGGAATGGACAAATGTATGGCAGCTTAGATTCAATGCAAAGAAGTGCAAAGTAATGCACCTGGGAAACAAAACCAGGAAGAGTACACAATGGGGGTGAGATACTAACAACAACAAAATGGAAAGGGACCTGGGGTAGTCATATCAGATGACCTTAAAGTCGCTAAGCAATGTGAGAAAGGCAGTAAGGAGGCTGGCGGGATACTAGGATGCACAGGAGAGGCATCACAGTAGAAAACAGGAAGCTGCTATCCCTCTGTACAAACAGTTGGTGGGACCCCATCTGGAGTACTGCGTGCAGTTCTGGAGACCCCATCTCCACAAGGACATCGACAGAATAGAGGCTGTCCAGAGGAGGGCAACTAAAATGGTGCAGGGTTTGCACCAGAAGACATATGGAGAGAGATTAAAGGAGCTTAATATGTATACCCTCAAGGAGAGGAGGGAGAAGGGGGACATGATAGAAACTTTCAAGTACCTCAAGGGAATCAACAAAAGTCCAAGAGGGTAGCAACTTTTAGAAGAGATGTACAAGAACAAGGGTGCACAATTTGAAGATAGAGAGGGGACGGCTCAGAGGCAATGTGAGAGAGTATTTTTTCATGAAGAGGGTTGTGGATACATGGAACAGCCTTCCTGAGGAGGTAGTGGAGTCAAGGACAGTGGGTGATTTCAAGAAATCGTGGGACAGACATAAGGTAATTCTAGTGGGGTGCAGGAGGACGTAGGCTGTCTGTTAACTAGGATCTGCAGCTTATCCATTAGGTAAGGAAATGGGCAGACTAGGTGGGCCAAGTGGTCTTTATCTGCCATCAAATTCTTTGTTTCTAAGTGAAAGATGGGTCTTGGCATGACTACATTTCTAAATTTGATATCATATTAATGCAATAGTCTTGAACACCTGACAACAGCCATTATGATTCTCATGGTTTTTCACCATTTATTACACCAGTCAAGAGGGATAAAAACTATGGCCAATGTAAAGGTAGCCTTACAACTGCTACAAATCTCAACTAGGGGATTATGGTCATTAAAATGTGAAACCTGTCAAGGAGGCGCGGGATAGAGGAGCAGTAAGGGATTTTCAATCGGGGTGACTGCCAGGTGCTTTAGAACAGAAATACATGGAAGGCATCAGTATGGCATGGGTAAGGGGGCATTACTGCTTTCAAATGATCAAGGTATGGACACCAATCACACCGATGCATGATAAACTGACAGCTGTCTCGACTGACAGCAACTCGATCCTCTCTCACTCCCCATGCTTTGTTACAGAGGCAGATGTCAGTTTTATTAAAGAAACACAATAACAAGGCATTTGGATTTCGGCATAATACTGCTAACATAGATACATAGACAGTGTCAGCAGATAAGGGCCTATAGCCACCCAGTCTGCCCATTTGAGCGTGTAAGTTCAGTTTGTTTTCCTAGAAGTCTGTTGCACCTTACCCCTGACCTCCAGAATTCTTTATGTCTATCCCATGCATTCTTAAATCCCGTGATTGTTTCATCCCCACCACTTCCTCTGGCAGGGTGTTCCACCTGTCCACCACCCGTTCTGTGAAGAAATTCTTTCTCATGTTTCTTCTGAATCGTCCTCCTCCAACTTCATCCCATGCCCTCTAGTCCTGGAACATCTTTTTGCTTAAAATAGTGTTTCCTGCACCCTGTTCCTCCCTGTAAGATACTTGTATGTCTCTATCATATCCCCTCTCTCCCTCCTCTCCTCCAGGGAGTACATGTCTTGGTGAAGAGGGACCACAGTGTGTACACCTAGTAATGTAATGTAGTTTTCTCCTGCAACTTCACTGTACTGCAGTGTGAGTCACTCATCTGCCATACAGTGATGTCAGCAGTACAGTTCTGGATCCACAGCAACACCAGGCTCACTACAGAAGCTCTGGTACACCGTGCAGTTTTTAGCAGGTCACAATGCAAAAACAGTAATGAAATACAATTCCAGAATCAATGTAAGAAGGGGTAATTTATGCATGAAAGTCAAAAGGACTGGGAAAGATGCTCCTTAAATATGCTTTCACCTGGACACTGGATCATTACTCAGTTTGAATTACTTGTCAACGTAATCCCCTGTACAGAGAAACACCTCGATGCTGCAACACTGCTCAAAGAAAATTAAACAGGTGTGATCTAAACTTGTTTACCATAACGTTCAAGAGAGATGTTACGGTCTGCTAAAAAGTGAATTATTTACCTGAAATCAGTTAGCAACTTTTATTGCTCATCGTAAGAAAGACTCAGTTTTGTGTGCCCATAAGTATACATGTCCCATTCGTGACTGCTTACTGTCCTACACAAATAATATCCCCCACTACCACAGTAGTTTGAATCTTTGTTAGTGTTTTTTTTAAACTGTTTTCAAACAGTATTTATTACTGATATTGAAAAGCTGTTACACGCCTCTAAGCCACGTTAACATCCTCCCAATGTTCATAGGCTATACAAGTTTGAGGGACAAGCCCTTAATTAAACTCGCCATCATCAAATTAATGATGGTAGCAAAATTTCTTGTCACCCATATACAAATCAAGTTCATTTTTAAAAAGGTCCAAGGATTGACATGATACCACATTAACTGGAAGAGAATTCCATAAATGTGGAACTCTGAGTTACAAAGTTTTTCCTCCGTTGAGTTTTACAGGTTTCAACATATAATCTGAGGTTATGTGACCTAGTACTCTCTAAGGGTGATTGTTTCATTAAACAACTGGATTCCAAAAACAATTCATCTCCACAAGCCTTATAGGCCCAACACATTTCACCTCTAAGAAACCTATATTTTTGAGAGAATAGTCCCTAAGTTTCTAAGTCTATCACCATATCCTAGATGTGCCACTTTAGAGACTGATTTAGTAATCCTACGTTGAACTGATTCATAAATTTTGATATCATTTATAGCAGTGGGAGAACAAAAAGGGGCACAATATTCCAGATGTGTTCTAACCATGGTAGTATACAGTGGAATGAGAACCTCAGCTTCTCGCCAATAATGTTAACATGATTAAATTTCAAGTTATTAGTGCTGGTCACACCTAGATCTCTTTCTGAGGTAGTTTCTTCAAGCTTAATGTTATCTATATAATAGTCAACCAGACAATTATTTCTTCCTAGGTGCATCACTTTGCATTTCGTAACATTAAAAACCAGTGCATGATCAAAGGCCCAAGAATAAAGACTGTTTAGATTATCCTGGAGCCATTCGATGGAGGCATTGTTATGAAGAATCCCACCAAGTTTACTGTCATCAGCGTATTTCTGCAACCAAATACTGTACCATTTTTAGCTTGCATATCAGAAATCATGATATTAAATAACATCGGTCCAAGCACAGACCCCTGCGGCACTCCACTACTGACAGTACCCCAATCAGACTAGCATCCTCTCAAAACTACCCTCTGTTTCCTATTGTCCAACCATGAAGAAATCCATTTAATAATTGAGGGATGTATATGTAGTTTATATAGCTGATCTAAGAGTAGCTTATGTGATACCGTGTCAAATGCTTTTTCGTAATCCAGAAAAATAATATTGACTGGCAAACCTTCATCCAAAGCCTTACTCACTGGCTCAAAAAAGCTGATTAAATTAGACATACACAATCTTCATTATGTAAAACCATGCTGGGTTATGTCAAAGTTCCCTGATTTACAAAGGTGTACCGTGATTTTATACTGTAACAACCTTCCCATAAGCTTACCAACACTGGAGGTCAGGCTTATGGGTCTATAATTACTAATACTATTTTTGAACCTTTTTATAAAAGGGTAATATTTTCAATTTCCAGTGCCATACCTTCTTTAAAGATGCATTAAAAGGAGGCGAGTATGCCAACTAGTTCTGTACAGAGATTCTTTATGAAGATTGAAAGAATACCTTCTATGCCCACAGAAGAGCTAGATTTGGTGTTCTAATTGCTCTCAGAGTGTCACTTCGGAAAAGAAGATTGTAGAGCAGGAGTAGGAACAATATCCATATTAAAGTTCTCTTTGCTTTAAAAATACTAACAAAGTATTAAATTGTTCGCTATTTGTTTACCCTCCATAACTCATTTATCTTTGATTAAAAGTGGTCCTGCCCCAATCTTACTTCCTTTCAGGGAACCTATATAATTATAAAATGTCCTCATGGTTTGTGCTTGATCATATTACTGATTTTGATTTACTATTAGCTTCTGCTATCTACGCTGATGTCTGAAAAGAGATGTTGCGTGTCCGAGCTCATGTATTGCAACTTACATGTTGGTCCAATATATGTTATCACAACACTGCCTTTTGTCTTTTCACTTTTAAGCTGTGAATTCAAAATTGAAGAAGTTCCATCTTCATGTAGCTAACCCTTTTCAAAAAGCATGCAGCATGGTTACACCCTGATAGTTTACATAGCCTTTATTCTACTGTCCACTTCCTTTTCACGTTTGCTTCGCACATGCAAGAAACATTTTGTTACACTAATGGCATTTCAGAGGTGTGTCACTGCTGAGCCCACTGCAGCTCAAACTGGAAAGAGTTTGGCAGTCCACACCAATGACCATACACCTGTAGTTGTGACAACACTCGCTGCTTGGTGGGTGGAAACTCTGTGCAGTTGAAAGGACCAAAGCCACTCCTATGAGAGGGTGCTTCAGTCTTTTCATTTGCATGAAGTCAGTCAGCAAGCAGCTGACTAGCTTTCAGCATTTGGAATGTTGCTGCTGCCATCTTGGGTTTCAGTCCCCCACCCCAGGTGTGGAATGGCTCCCTGTACATAATCCATCCCTCTATTTATACACATATTATATATATATATATATATATATATATATATATATATATATATATATATATATCTATATATATATTTATTTATTATTTATACAATAGGGGTGAGCATGTACCCTTGACAATAAAAACATGTATTCTCACTGCAGTGGAAAAACTCTGTGATGACATAGACACTGTGAGTTTATTTCTGATAAACCCACAGTGTCTACATCACTCAGCAAATATCTCACAATGGTGATGTCACCAGAGTCAGACTATCTACACTGCAGCCTGCATGTAATAGCTTCACAGTTTCTCTTTCTCACTGAATCCTGCAACTAACTCAATTAGCATTGTAAAGACAATCACCTGTGTCCCATAGTCATTCTGACAATCCTAGCACATTAATGTGCTGCTCTAATCTTCAAACCAGCCTCCTTCATAAACCAGTTTCTCTTTCTGGGTGCTGACTGCAACAGTTTCACTGTCTCAGTGAAGCCTGCAACTTACTGAATAAACAGTCTGTTTCTCGCCCTAGCTGCAGGTAACACAATTATCATTGCAAATCACATGCACCTGTTCCTCATACTATCTAACACTCCAGCCTATTCAGAAACACTTGCTACACTCAGACCACACATAGAACAGTGCTGTCAGTATAGCCTAGAGGTTAGAGTAACAAGCAATGAACCAACTTCCTACATCCAGCAGGAAGACCAATGTTTAATTCTCACAACTTCCATTTCTATACTGTGTGACTCTGAATAAATCACTTAACTGCCCAGTGCTCCCAGGCCCCCCAAAAAACTTGCCCAATTGCCAAAATAAACAAGGAGAGAACACAGAAAAAATTTTCCTAAAATGTACTAGCCCTGTGCATAAATTGCACACATGATGTGTGACTTGTGGGAATATAGCCAAACATTCACACTAGGCAGAGTGAACTGCAATAATATTATCACAGTTCACTCTGCACTCATCAAATATTTGCCATATTCCACAGTTGCCATCATGTACCCTCTATATATCTCTTTCTGTCTATTAAGCAGTCCAGGGTGCCCATCCTTGGTTCCACTTCTTTCTTCCCCTCCCCTCTAGGTGGTTCGCCCGCCACCCTTCCCAGCCTTATATATTTTTTAATATATGTGGTCTGGGGTGCCCACCAATGCACCTTTTCTCAATCCTCCATTCCAGGTCACCCGCCCTGTTCCCTTGGAGCACAACACTGGGGTGCCAATCCCAGTTCAGAATATCCTGACATAAAGAAAATCGTCCCTAAATTTTTTTTAACCTGTAAAACAGAAAATGGTCCCTCAACAATCTGCTCCACACACACACACACACACACAAACAAACCACTCAGCACACACCCACCCACACACACACACACACACCACACACACCTCACTCACCTGAACAGGTTATATAGCAAGATCACGCTCTGTTCACAGACACATCTTGCTGCTAGAACCACCGAATGCAATATGAGAAACTAAGGTAAGTGGGTTCCATGCCAAAAAGGCGAAAACAGAACAGCGAATATGAAAACTGCAACTCCAAAACAGGCATGCAAACAGCAGTCGCATAACAGCAATCTCTCTAATAGTGAAAACAGTGCCAAAACTACTTTCTGAAGGGCTTTGCCTCGTACTCCACTTTGAGGTGGTCTTTGCCCACCACACCGTCCGTAACATACATAACAAACACCAAGTGGGACACAAGTCTGGGATGGGAAGAAACTCGGAGAGGATATTCACCAGAGGGAAGCAACTCAGGGAGGGGAGAAGTAGGAGACGGAGACAATTTCATACTCCAACGGGAGACAAAACTGGGGGTGCGGGTGATAAGAGACGCCAAGCTCAGCACAGCTCTTAAAAATTGTAATAAAAGAAACACCAGAAACTTCCAGCTTTGAACCTAGGTCTGGTAAATCTAGCAGACACACAACCGATGTCTTTAACCACTAGGCTACAGTAGCAGCTCGACGGCTCACCACACAGCAGTCTATTTCACTACTCAGCATCTCTGCATTCCTGAACTGCCTCACTGAATAAAACCACTCGCTATAAAAATCATGTAGTTGAAAACACATTCGCTCTCTTGCTTTCGCTATAATTGACTCACTCAAATTGATTTGCCATTTTGACGTTATACCAGTTAAGTGCAGTTCAATGTATTTCAGTGGTGTTTTGAACTTTGATGCATAACTTCATTATTTTTGCACATTTTGGCCCAAATTTTCAATATGGTCTTTTGGGACCCACCTCATGACCAATGATGGTGGAATTATACAAATCGATGCGGACAGGATTTCACGGTCACGTTCGAAATCATCCTTCAGGCAGATTTGAAAATGTTCAACAACCCTTGTTCATAAGGTAGGGTCATAACAAGGCTATGCTGAAAATTTGGGGTCAAAATATGTAAAAATGACAACGTTATGCATATATGTTAAAATGTTTCTACATTCGCTCTTAACTTTGGTCATTTTAAATATTCTGACCCCAAATTTTCAGCATAGCCATTTTTTCAAACCAGCTCATGAACGTGACAGCTATCCTTTTTTAAATCCTGGCCAAAATGTGTTTTCGCACCTATGGCACAGAATGGCATTTCGGTGGTGCAGAATGGTGTTTTGGCAGGGATTTGAAAATTTGCATCTACTGGGTTCATGACGGTAGGGTAATAGAAGTTTATGCTCAAAATCTGGTATACAGATATAGTAAGATCTCCAGATTATGACTGAACATTACAGTATTTCAACGTTCACTCATAACTTGCTAATTTTCAATACTATGACTCCAAGCGTTCCAGTCATTTTTCCACACCACATCATAAACATGGCGTGTCCTTTTTAAATCCTGGACGAGACATGTTTTCACACCTCTGGTCATGAAATATGACATTCAGCCAATATATACTATAAATGGGTACATCAATGTGTTTATCACGACAAATCATAAAACTAGTATCTTTAAGGCTGGGGTCAAAATAAAAAAAAAAATGAATTGTTTAACAAGTTTTTGTCGTAGTGCCAGTCTTCATCCTAGTGACCATGCTCTGTGATCCCATCTTGAGGCCGAGTTCAGGGGTGAGCTCAATGACCCAGCTGGATGGGGTGAGGGTAGGGGAATGGCTGTTATAGGACACCCCCAGCCAGGGAATGAAAGAAAAATTACTCACCTTAGTAATTGCTTTTCTTCTCATGGAGTCTTGCTATATTAGGACTTATTGCAGTTAGCCACTGCACTTGAACTGCCGGAGAGGAAAGAGTTAACTCAGAGAATCTGGAGTTCTAAAGCATGAGGCTATACAAAGCTCTATCTGGGCAGTTTCAAATGAAACTGTCAGATCTTCTGAAGCTAACACTAAGCAACAAGTCTGTGTGGAAAGCTCTACACTAGCCAAATGGCTACCTACTAGTAGTAATAACAACAATATAAACAACAATGGGAACAACAATAACAATAATAAGAATGAATAATGGTATTATTAGTTTTCCCCTGACTAGCATTTATTAGGACCCCCTTCCCCAAAGACTCAAGTCCAGGAAGGGGCCAACAAATCACTCAACACAGAAAACCCTAGTTCCTAACCCTAAATAAAAGAGGGTGAAGGAAGAACTACAATGGCATGACACAGTGCTTGCACTAATTTGCCACCCCACCCCAGTAGAAGTTCTGAGAGGGGCAGGTTGGGGGTGGTCTATATAGCAAGACTCCATGAGAAGAAAAGCAATTACTAAGGTGAGTAATTTTTTCTTCAAACACCATGAAGTCTTGCTATATTAGGACTTATTAGATTACACAGCAGTACCTCCATGGAGGAGGGTCAGAACCTACTTAGGAAATAGGCTCTGAAGCACAGCTGTGCCAAAACGAGCATCTCTCCTGGACAGAAACCAGGGAATAATACTTGGTAAAAGTGAGAACTGTCTTCCAAGTAACAGCTTGACAGATTTCCAGAATGGGAATATCTCAGCAGCCGCTAGATATGCAGCTGTACACCTGGTGGAGTGAGCCCTCAGTCCTGAGGGGGCTCTCCTACCTAGTCTTTGATAACAAAAATGGATACAAGAGACAATCCACCTTGCAACTGTCCTCTTGGTGGCAGGTTCCTTTGCCAACCTCGCCCTGAGTAAGGAAGAGTTGGAGAGGGATTAGAACCTGTGACCCTTGGTGCGTTACAAATAGTAGCATAAAGGCTCTTTGGCGTCCAAGCTGTGCAGTCTCCTCTCACCTGAGGAAGAATGCTCAGTGAAAATCCTGAGGAGAGATGGGTTGGTTCAGGTGGAAACCTGAAACCACTTAGGGACAAACCCTGTGTTAGTCCTAGGGACTGTCTTATCCCTGTGGGGAGAGAAAAATCTTCTTCCACTGCCAGGGCCTGTAGTTCACTTTTGCATCTGGCAGAAGTGAAACCACCAGAAAAAAACATTTTCAAAGTGAGAAGCTTGAGCTCTGCTGGGGACAGAGGTCCAAAGGGGTTTGCATTAACTGAGCAATGCAAACATTCAGGCTCCATGCAGGAGCTGGTTCCGAAAAAGGAGGGTTGGTGTGAAGCAACCCCTTAAAAACTGGAAAACACAGGTTGAGAAGAAAGGAAGCAGGCTTCCTGCTTGCAGAAAAACAGAGACAGCTGCCAGAGGAACCCTTAAGGTAGCTGGCCCAAGACCTAAGGAATTTAAAATGGACCAAAAGTCCAGAAAATGGGCAGATAAGCAGACTGTGGTATAATCTGCTTCTCAGCGCACCAGACTGAAAACCTGTTCCACTTAGAATTGTAAGTGGCCCCAGTGAAAAAGCTTCCTTGAAGCCTTTAAAATATCCGACACCTTGAAAAAGGTGTAAATCAACAAATTCTAACTCCCAAGAGCTGCCTTGAGAAGGAGGAATTTGAGGTTGGATACCACACTCTCCCTTGTGAAAGGCCAGTAAGTCGCGGGACTCTGGGCAAGCTCAGGGTAGGGTGGACTGTCAAGGACAGAGACAATGGGTACCAGGGCTGTCTGGCCCAGTTTGGAACAATCAGAATCGCTTTGCAGGGCTGAGATCTGATTTTTACTAGTACCCTGAAAGAAAGGGAAAAGGAGGAAAGGTGTACAGAAACTTCCTTTCCAATCCAAGTGAAAGCGTCCAGGGGCTGATCCCAGCACTGGAGGCCCCAACAAAACAGAGAAAGTTAGTGGTTATCTGGGGCTGCGAAAGATCTATCTGAAAATGAGCCCCATCTGGCAAGGACTGAACCCAGCACCTGAGAGTTCAGAGCCCAATCGTGATGGCCCTGAGAATCCTGCTGAGGGCATCTGCCAGGGCATTGTCCTTTCCTGGGAGGTGAACTGCTATCAGGGAGGTGTTCAGGGAGTAAGCCAGAGACCACCACTTCATTGCTTGATTGCACAAGGCTGATGACCGAGTGCCCCTGCCTGTTGATGTACCACATTGTGGTGGTGTCTGTCCTGACTTGAACTACCTGTTCTGGAGAGAAGCTGAAAACTCCTAAGAGCTAGAAGACAGCTCTGAGTTCCAAAATTGATGTGGAGCAGAGATTCCTAGGAGACCACACTCCCTCGTGGACAGGTCGCCTAAGCGAGCTCCTCACCCTAACACAGGAGCATCCGTGGTGAGGGAATGTGGAGGACCCCTAGTTTTAGATTGCTTTGATCCTGCCACCAGTGAAAGGCCAGGATCAGGGATTGGGTCACTAGAACCAATTTGGAAGGAATCCCTCCTTTGGGACCAATAGGCCCTCAGATGGAACTAAATGTCCCTCATCTGGAATCTTGCTCCTGCACTACAGCTGTGGAAGCAGCCATTGCCCTAGTAGTTGTAGCAAATGCTATGCTGGTCAAGAGACTCGCAGAGTAATGGAAGATGCCAGGGCAAAGAGACTGCCTACCCTTTCAGAGGGAGAAATGCCTGGCTAACTCTGTGTTCAACTCTGCCCCTATGAAAGTTAGTACCTGAACTGGTTCGAGAACTGACTTTGGTAAATTCAGCAGGAATCCCAGAAAGGTGAGAAGCTGATGGGTGACTTGCAAGTGGGATTTTACTTGATCTGGAGACTGACCCACTAAGAGCCAGTCATCCAGGAAAGGAAACAAAGCAATCCCTTGCCTTCTTGAAAGAGCCACTACCACAGCTAGAATTTCAATACCCTTGGCGCAGAGGTAAGGCTGAAGGGCATTGCCTGAACTGGTAGTGGCCTGAGGGTAACCTGAGGTACTTTCGTGAGAAGGCCTGATCAAACATGAAAAATAGGCATCCTTGAGGTCCAGGAAAGCTAGCCAGTCCCCTGGCCTCAGCCAGAGTTAAGATTTTTAACTTTGTTTTCAAAAGATGCTTGTTCAGGTACCTTAAATCTGAGATGGGCCGCCAATCTCCTGCCTTCTATAAGGTAAGAAAGTATCATGAGTACAGCCCCTTGCCCCGGTGGCAAGGAGGGACCTTCTACTGCTTTGCAGTTCAGAGGAGAAGAAACCTCTGCTCCCAAGCAAGGGATTCGAAGGATTTGCAGGTGGACCTGTCTGGCTCTCATCTTTGGAAACTGTTTGAAGCGCTGAGAACCAGACCTATTACTTCCAGAACCCACTTGTCCGAGTTAGGGACACCCAATTCTGGCTGAAATAAAACCAACCTGCCCACTGGTATAGGAGAATCGGCCCTGGGCACCCCATCAGGGTGCCTGCTTGGCAATAGTCTTAGGCTAAGGGGAGGGGGACGGTTTACTTGTGCCCTGTCTATCTCTGCCTCTGAAGAGACCCCTCTGGCGAAAGCAGAGGAGGCCTGAGCCTCTACCTGGGCACTTTTGTAGGTAATCATCCCTGTTTTTCATATAGCTTTCTGTTTGTTCCTCAAACAGAGAATTACCCACAACAAAAACAAATCCATAGACTTTGACAGAGTATCTTGGGACAGATTAGTGCATCTGAGCCATGCCAACCTACGGAAAGCTACAGAAGTGGTCATGACCCTAGAGAAAACAAGATTAACACCAACAGCAGTATGAACTTGAACTTAGAGGCTTCAGTGCCATTAGCAGCCACCTGTTCCAATCCGCTAGCCAGCTGGCCATGGGCCTGCTTAGCTAACTGCACATTACGTCCCCACCTAGATTTCCTAAATCTAGCCACATAAGCCATACAACTTGCCTGTCTGAGTCCCACAGAAGCTGCCATATACTGTTTTCTTGTCATGGCATCAATCCTCCTGGAATCCTATTCAGGAGGATGTGAGGCCAGGGAACTAGCCTTGACACAGGCTGCAGCTTGTACCACACCTACATGACTACACTGCTCAGTGAGGAAGTCTGTAACAGAGCCGATTGAAATACACACCTTCTGTCCATTTTTTTATCTTACAGGAGGGACAGAAAGAGGAATCTTATAAAATCTTTGTTGTTTACTTCCTAAATGACTTATGCAAAGGAAAGACAACCTCCTAGCCCATCATTCCTACATAATCAGGCTCCCCTTTACTCATCCATAGCCTCCTCTAAAGGAAGCTGGGGGATTCTGCAAGCTTTTGTAAAACATAAACTGAGAAAGGACTCAGACAGAAAGGAGGAGATTCAAAAGTCTGTCTGGAGAAAATGTCCGCTTAAGTGGGCACGTCCAGACCCTACCAGCCACCGCGTATTGATCAAATTTCCTCCTCCCACTCCTGTGGTTCATAACAATTCCTCAACATCATAAACCTGAACCACTGGAACTGAACGAGCCACCTTTTACCAACTGTAGATGGTTCAACAGGACCTAGAAACAGTGACTGGACAATCTGTGTAAGCTTAACTACTTCTGCAGCAGTTGGAGAGACAATCTTGGACTCCAAACCTACTGATTTCTCTATCATATTCATTTTTTTTTTCCTTTTTTAAACTGGTTCTTCTGAACCATCCTTTTGCCCAAGGAAGTCTAGCCCTGGTCAGAGGGCACTCCTCCTGGTCAGTGATTGCTAGCCCGGGCTGGCCATCCCGGGTCAGCGGACTTTTGGCCAATAGTTCCCTGAGTGGCCCTATCTCTTTTCAGGGTGGCTGCAGAAATTTTAAACACCTGGCAGTCTGACAGGAGGTGGTCAGCCCCAGACAATAAACACAAGTGGTGTGTGGGTCAGCCTTGGCAAAGGCTTCCCCACAGCATCAGTGTTGAAACAGTGGGCCGGTTTTTCTTTTGGGTTTCTCAGACATAATGCTAGCCTAACCAAAAACTTGCCCTTTTTGGCGTGCCAGGCAAGACACCCTTATCGGTTCCTAACCGTTTCACGGTATTTGAAAACCCTATTTAAAATCAAGGTTTTTAGAACCAATAAGAACCGGTACCGCACTCTAAAAGCCCAAAACTTTAAAACGTTAAAATAAGCAAACCGATCAGTTCAAAACCAAACCGATAACTAAATTTCCACACAGACTTTACATTTTGTACTACGGTTTACCAGATAGAGCTTTAACCGAAATGCGGTAAAATAATTACTTTTGCGGTTCAAATGAACTGAAAATACCGATTGAACCAAAAATGAACCGAGCTGAAGGAGCTGATCTCGGAGCGACTGTTCAGTGAAGCGGAGTAAAGAATCTGACAGTTTCATTTGAAACTGCCCAGATAGAGTTTTGGTATAGCACCCGCTTTAGAACTCCAGATTCTCTGGAGTTAACTCTTTCCTCTCCGGGGCAGTTCAAGTGCAGTGGCTAACTGCAATAAGTCCTAATATAGCAAGACTTCATGGTGTTTGAAAGTGCAGGGTTGTCCGCATGGGCCCAGTACCATATAGTGAAGACAACTGTCCTCTTGGCATAGGACCCTGCACCTCAACACCCATGGGTGGCAGAGTGCCTTATGCATTGGCTGACAGATGTACTTTTTGCAATGTGCATCTGTATCTGTAGCCACATAGAAGTGCAGGGACCACAGGCCTGCACTTCCGCAGCCCACCAGAGAGCCCCATGAATTCTTCACATCAGTCACTACACAGACATACAAGGCCCTTGGACAGAGTCCTCCCTTGGTGCAGGGCATTTACGCACTATCTGTAGCAACTGCATAGCATACATATGCAAGCAAATGTTCGGTACTGACAAATGCTTATGTTCTAAAGGTCTGCATTCATATCTAACACTTCTTATGCTGCTGTGGCAGGGCAGGACTGCCAGGAGGAGGCATCCATGGTAGTAGCCAGGGAGGATGTGGGGGTCCTCCATAGTGGAGACCTCAAGGAGGGTGGGAGAGGACCTCAGAGGGGGAGGAGGAGGAGGAGGAAACAACTTCTGGCGGGAGACAAGAAAGTCGGGGGACAGATTTGGGAATAGGACAAGAGAAGCAGAGAGAGGTCAGGTGCCTACATAGTGCCATGACCCTCAAGGACAGAAAATGGATCCTGGGGGTTGCTAGGGCAGTAGGATGGAAGGGGGAGCTGGATGTCATTGTCCACTTAGGGACCAATGATCTAGCTAGAGACGGGGCTTAGTGCAGGAAGTGTTTAAGGAGCTTGGGAGGGCCTTAGGTAGTGCACTCAGTGGCTTTCTCTGAGGTGCTGCCTGTCTATGACAAAGGGATGGAGCAGGATCTCAGCACCAGGAGCTTAAACTGATTGTTGAAGGAACAGAACAGACAGGAAGGGTGCGGCTACATTGTGGGTTGGGGATCCACCTGGATGGATAAGGGCCTATAGCGGAGCAACAGCTTGTATCAATCCAGGAGGGAACTGCAGTCCTCGTGAACAGTGTAAATGCTCCTTTGAACATCTAAACTAGCGAAGGAGGCAAAATGGCCCGCCTCCCCAAAGGCTGAAGCAAACAGCAAGGAGAACCCAAGAGAGAGAGAAATCCCAGGGTGCAAAGGAAGGAAGGAAGCAGAGAGATAGAGACAAAGGGGTGGGTGGAAACTGGAGCATTAACACTTAGGCTGCCAACTGAATTAGAACATACAGGAATTCTGGACTGATGTATCAGTCCGTGGCACAGCAAGGGTTAAAAAGGGGGAGGGTGGCAAAAGGAAAAAGGGGGGAACAAGCAGATTGCTCACAGAATCTGGAACACCATGTGTGCAACGCTGAGAAGTCTAGGAAATATGATTCCAGATCTTGAGGCAACATGGCAGAAGCCAACCTGGACATTGTGGCCACTACCGAGTCACAGTGGCACTGAAACCATGACCGGAACATGGCCATACCGTACTTAGGAAAGATAGAGTGGGAAGGAAGGGGGGGGGGTGGTGCTTTATGTGAGGGGAAAGCAGAAAAGGGACAAGAGATACAGGGAAAACAAGGGAGGGGGCAGAGGCACTGTGGGGCACCCTGGAGACAGGAAATGGACCCACTAATTGCACTAGTGTAATCTACAGATCTCCGGCACAGGAGAAGGAGTTAAATAAGGTACTGGTGAAAGTCACTGGCAAAATGGCAGCAAAGGGAGAGATGCTGCTAGTGGGAGACTTCAGTCTGCCAGATGTGGATTGGAGCCTTACAGCTGCGGCTTCAGCTAGGATTAAGGACATCCTGGATTCCCTGCAAACGACGTTCCCTTAGGCAACTACACACTTAACCCATTCATGACAGTGCAGCACTAGACCTGGTACTCACTAACAGGGACAGTGTTGGTGAGGTAAAGGTGAGAGGCCACCTGGGGACCAGCGATTACCATACAGTGTGGTTCAATGCAAAGACAGCTGCAGAATCAATCATGCAACAGCAAGGGTCCTGAACTCCACCAGGACAGAATTTATAAAGATGGATGAATGCCTCGGGATGACCTGGTGGTGGAGAATAACTTGGGTGGTGTGGGGAACAGTGGGTGAAGATAAAAGAGCCACAGTGAGGGCAACAGACCTGTGCATTAAGTGAGCAAAAGTAAGAGGAAACGAGACTGCTATGGTTCTTGAAAGGGTGGCGAAAAGGTAAAAGCTAAGAAGGTAGCATTCATAATGTATGTGGAGGGAGGAAGATAGAGAAGTGTACCAGTGGAAACAAAGGGAAGCAGAGAGGCAGTAAGGAGCACAGAGGCACAAACAGAAGAGCTGAATAGCCCAGGTGGTAACAGAAGGGGACAAGACATTTTTTAGGTAATCAGTGAAAAGAGGAAGACCAGAGGTGTGACTGCAGGTTAAAAAGGGAAGGGGTTATGGTGCAGAGGATTACCAGGAAAAGGCAGACATGCTGAACAATTACTTCTGTTCAGTGTTCACAGAGGAGGGAGAAGGGGCAGGGCCACAAAAGAAGTAAGTCATTCTTGGAGAGAGAGTCCTGAAGGGACTCGCTAATCTGAAAGTGGACAAAGCGATGGGGTTAAATGGGGTGCATCAAAGGGTACTGAGGGAGCTCAGGGAGCTACTGGCTGCACCTCTGACAGTCCTTACTGGAAAAGCAAGTGGCTCTTGAGTACTGGAGAATGGCATATGTAATCCCACTACATAAAAAATGTTTCTTATTTATGGCAGTCCTCTGTTAATGTATTTTGTACACAGATCCACTGCACTTACCTGATTGTTTGTCACTACTGTTATGATTTTGTACTCTGCTGTATTGACATATTGTACTCTCCCGGGTCATGCCTGAAAATAGGCAGGTTATGTTGCCTAGCGCACTTACCTGGTTACCGAAAGCAAATAAATAAAATAAATAAAAGTGGTAGTAGGGAAGAGGCTGGCAATTATAGGCTAGTCAGCTTGTCTTTGGTAGTGGGAAAGTTAATGGAAATCACTACTGAAGGAATATCCTGAATCCAGTGGGTTACAGGACCGGAAGCAGCATGGATCCACGGGGGGTGGGGGAGTGTCCTAGAGGTAAGTAATGTTTTACTATTATCACTAACAATAATATAAAAAAAATTGTGCAGGATAGCTCTTGACACAGGCAATTTAAATAAACAGAAGCCCTTCATCCGAGAGTCTCTATTTTTTTTTTTTTGGTTACTACTTTTTTCCCTGGCATCCAGTCTGCCTTACCTCTCGTCCAGGCATCCTCTCACTCTTGGTCTTCGAAAGCCGTCCCAAGGACTCCTCCGCTCCAATTCAGGCCCCGTGGTGGGGAGGTGGAGAGCCCCCCACCTCGCTCTGCCACCAGGACTGGATCCAGCACTGCTGCGTACCCTCGGAACAGAGCGAGTCCTTCTCGGAGATGGCCATCATGCCGCCGTGACTGGTGCCCCGTTTTCCCTGTTCTCCCCTTGCTTAGCGTGTGAGGCGTGCAATGACACCAATGGACAGAAGCGAATGCTCTACCACACACACTCCTTCCTGGCATCGGCCCCAGTACATCCCCCAGAGACTGCCAGTGTGCTGCAATGCCTCCGGCCATCACCAGAGGCCACCAGCACACCAATGGCAGCACACACCCCTCCCCGGAGAAGGAGAAGGGTCCTATGGATGCTCAGTCCTTCTCCTCCCCTGCCAACCCCCAACGACCCAGGCTCGTTCCCGAACCCGGGTTGCGGCATGGTGCAAGGTGTGGCGCCCAATGCCTCAAACCTCAGCGCCACCCAGGCCGGCCTCCGAGAGTCTCTTTCAAACCAGCTCTCTACATCTCTAAACAAAACATTGTGCTCTTTTATAAGGTGTTTTCCTGATAATTAAATTCTGCATCCTGTTCTTGTAAATTATACTGCCTGTGTCCCACAAAATGTTTTAAAACTTGTCAATTTCTTTCTGTGAGCAGTCTGAAGAGTACATTACTCTTCTAAGAGGTGCAACCAATTAAAACATCCTGTCCAGGGCTAGTTTCAGTTAATAATTCTGCAAACATGCTTCTGATGGTCAAAATACAGCTCAGGGTTACCCATCTGCATTCCCGATAAACCCCAATAGCTTGCTTTATTCATTTTAACAGTGTAGTTATATACATTTGCAAACCAAGGGATCTCAGTTTTACATATATATGTTTTAACCACATAGAAGCAAGGGAAGAAAGAAAAAATAGAACCAGCAAGTGAAGGAAGGGAGGGAGAAAACAGGGAGAGTGTGGCCAATTCCTAGGTGTCACAAAGGGAAATTTGATTGCGCAATCAGACAGGCAAGAGACAGAAGTGGCAGAATAGGAGAGGACAGAATAGATCTTTGCTTCTCTATGAATAACAAATGGGACAGGGTCTTACCCAACCCTGTCACAGGGAGGTCATATCAAATGAATTAGATAGATTTCTCTGACTGGGTGACCAAGGAATTAATTCAGGGTAGAGCAGTGGATGTAGTTTACCTAGATTTCAGTAAGGCTTTCGAAACCATTCCACAAAGGCTACTTATAAGCAAGCTGGGTAGCTTAGAGTGGGTCCAAGGTGGTTAACTGGGTTAGAAATTGGTTAGGGATAGGTGACAGAGGGTGGTGGTGAATGGAGTTCACTCCAAGGAAGGAAGGTAACCAGTAGGGTGCCTCAGGAGGTCACTGCTGGGACTGGCCCTCTTTAATGTCTCTATAAGTGACACTGCACAGGAGCTAGAAATGTTCAGTCTGCCTGTTTGCGGATGACACCAAAATCTGCAATATGGTTGACACTCTAGGGGTGTGTGTGGAATGGATAAGCAGTGACCTGAGAAAACTCGTAGAGTGGTCAAGGGTATGGCAGCTGGGTTTCAATGCGAAAAAGTGCATAAAAATAATGTACTTGGGGTACAGAGACCCAGGGGTGGAGTACAAAATGGGTGGGGCAGTACTAACGACCACTAAACAGGAAACAGACCTGAGGGTAATCATATCAGATGACCTAAAGGTAGCCAGGAAATGCAACATGGCAGTTGGGAGTGCTAGTGGGATGCTGGGGTACATAGGAGAGGTATCACCATGAAAGAGGGAGGTAAAGTGCTCTGCATAGATCGCTGATAAGACCCCACCTAGAGTACTGTGTCCAGTTCTGCAACCCACATCTCCGGAAGTACACAGACAGAGTGGAAGCAGTCCAGAGAAGGCCAACTAAAGGCTCGTTCACACTGCGCCTTGCCACAGCGGCCACTTTCAAATCATTAAAATATAAAAAAAAAAAATTTAAGGAAACTTTACAGAGCCGCGTTCACATGGCACCAGTGTTTTCAGTGCCCTTTTCCTTTCCAGCATTTTAGGTGTTAGGTTGGTGGGGACTAGTAGTGATGTAGGTGGTTTGCCTGTTCAGACGGCACAGGAAACCACTTACACCACTCCAGCAATGCCATGCCATGCAATAGAAAATTGCCAAAGTGGGAAGGTTCCAAGGTCAGCAGGAGCACCCATCTGCCACTACGAAAGACTGACAATGGCTCACAGTCAGCCATGAATGAGCCTTAAAATTGTGCAGGGTCTGCATCAGAAGCCCTACTAGGGGCTGACTTACGGATCAGAATATGTACACCAAGAGAAGTGAGAAGGGGATATGACAGAGACATTTAAATACCTAACGGGTAAATAAGGTTCAGGAAGGAAGTATTTTTCAAAAAAAAAAGGTGTCCAAGAACAAGGCAACATGGTATGAAGCTGAAGGTGGGTAAATTCAAGAGAGATGCGAGGATGTACTTCTTCACAGAAAGCATGGTGGACTCCTGGAACAGCCTTCCAGCAGAGGTGGCGGGGGCGAAAACACTGGTGGGGTTCAAAAATGCATGTGATAGGCACAAGACAATCTTAGGGGAAAGGAAGAGGGGAAGGGATAATGGACCAGAGATCAAGTAGGATATGCAATGACATTGTAGGCAGGAAAAAATGGGCAGACCAGGTAGGCCAAGCAGTCCTTATCTTATGGCAGATTGTTCGTTTGTATGTTTCTCACAACCTTCTTCCAGACCAGCTGTTGTCCAGTCCACAGCACCAAGTCAGGTCTTCTAAAGTTTCTAAATGACATCCGGATGGGAGTAGACTACGACCAAATGAAAAAAATATATATTCATTGAGTGTTGCTTCTTCTCAGGGAACCACTAATGAGCCAATACAAAAGTGTATCAGCCCACAGGAGTGTGCTGCCCCTGAGACAGAACTTTATGCAAATATCAGAATTATGTAAGAAGTTTGAACTCTGTGCTGTGGTCACTAGGAAAAGAGACAGAAAGCTCAGGGAAGAACTTGAAAAGAGACAGGCAGCACAGACAAGAACTTGAAAGAGGGGTGGCAACGGGAGAAGTAGAGGTAGTGGGTGATCTAAACCTGCCAGTCATCTAATGGGCTATTCCAGTGGCCAGAAGTACCAGAAGTCAGGCCTTGCTGGATGCCTTCCAGGATTGTCTACTTGTACAGCTAGTCAACAAACCCGAAAGGCAGACTGCAATTCTCGATGTGATGCTCACCAGCTCAGAGGTGATTAGAGCTGTGAGAATGGGGAAGCCATTAGGGAGCAGTGACCATAACTCCATTTGGTCTGAACTTGCCTTTGGGTCCGGAAACCCCAAGAGACAGCGGAAGTCCTGGATTTCAGAAGGGCAGACTTCAATAGACTGAGGGAACTGGTCAGGGAAAACTTAGTCAGGGTGGACAACATGGGGGGGGTGGAAGAGAGAGATGGAGGGGTAATTAATGGAGCCATTCTTGAGGCTTTGAAGTTATGCATGAGAATGGTAACCAAAAAGAACAGGTTCAAGAGACTGTTATGGTTCTCGGCAAGAGTCCAGGAAGCGGTGAGGGCAAAGAAAAATGCCTCCTACAAGTATAAGGAAAAGCAGGGGGAGGAAGAACGGGGAGATTACTTACTGAAAAACAGGAAGGAAAAGAGGGCAGTTAGGGAGGCAAAAGCAGACACAGAGCTGCATACTGTGAAGAGGTTCAAGAGTGGAGAACAATAATTTTCCTGATGTAGTAGCGGAAAAAAGAAGAAAGGAGGAGGAGGAGGAATCGTAAAGTTAGCAGACAGGGTAGGGTGATACAGGAGGACATGCAAAAAGCCACCATTCTTAATCATTATTTTAGCTCAGTTTTCACTAAGGAGAACAGTGGACCCTTGCCAGAGTGTGGTATCAAAGCGGCCATTAAGGGGGTTCTAGAGATGAGGCAGCCAATATTTACAAGCGAAAAAATCCAGAAAGGGCTGGCAGCATTAAAACTAGTTAAGGCCCTGAGACCAGTTGGGTTGCATCTGAGGTTACTCAGGGAGCTGGCAGCAGAACTAGCTGAACCTCTGGCAGTCCTACTCAACAGGTCTTTAAGGATGGGGGGAGTTCAGAAGGACTGGAGAGTGACAGATGTAGTTCCAATCCATGGGTGGGAGGGGGAGACAAGGAACATGCAGGGAACCACAAATCTGTCAGTCTTACCTCAACTGTAGAGAAGCTGATAGAGTCACTGGCCAAAAAGGACCTCATGGACTACCTGGAGAAAGACGGGCTCCAGGATAGTAAACAGCATGGTTTCATGACAGGGATGTCTTGTCAGACTCACTGATAGTTTTCTTTGACTGGGTGACGAGGGAACTGGATAGAGGCCACGGTGTGGAACTGCTCTACTCCGACTTCAGTAACGCTTTTGACTTGGTGCCTCACAGATGCTTGCTAAAGAAGATGGAGGATCTGGGTACAGCTAAGGTCATAGTAAATTGGGTAGGTAACTGGCTAGAGGGGAGGCAGCAGAAGGTTGTAGTCAACAGTATCAAGTCAGCAGAAAGGGAGGTCACAAGCTAGGTATCACAGTAATCTGTTCTGGGACCGGTCCTCTTTAGTATGTTTATTAGCAATATTGATGAGGGTATCCAGGGCAAGTTGTATCTCTTCGTAGATGGTACTAAGCTCTGTTTGAGGGTGGATAGTGATGAGAGAATCAGGGAAATGCAGAGTGATGTACAAAAGCTTGACGGGTGATCTAAGGTTTGGCAGTTGAAATTCAATGCCAAAAGGTGCAAGACAATGCACCTAGGGAACAAGAACCCCAAGACAAAGGACTGGATGTAGAGAGTGAGACTCGGCACTTTAGCTGAGGAACAGCACCTTGGAGTCATCACAACAGTGACTCCCTCAAACAATCATGTCAGTGCAACAGGGCACATAATAAAATGAGTAGGATGCTGGGATGTATTGGGAGGGGTACAGATAGCAAAAGGAAAGAGGTAATAATTCCCCTATATAGATCCTTAGAGAGGCCACACCTGGCCAGCCCGGTGGCGCTGAGGTGCTGGACGCCTTATCTTGCGTCACGCCCGTGATCCAGGTTCAGGAATGAGCCAGGGTCATCAGAAGCCAGCCGCAGGAGAAGAGGGAGGGAGCAGCATCGAGCAGCCAAAAGGCAGCTCTCCTGTCCTGGGGAGGAACCCTGTCGCCCACTGAAGTTCCACTGCCCTCGGGTGCAGGTCCGAGGGCAGTGCAGGTGAACAGGCAGTAAAGCAGAGGAAGAGCGCCTTGGTACCGCGGCATGCCAATGCCTCCACATGCGTGCGTGTGGCAGAGACATGGGGATGGGGAAAAATCAGGGTATAAAATGTAAATAAATAAAAAAAAGGCCACACCTGGAGAACTGGAGCCTGCACCTCAGGAAGGACAGAGATAGGCTGGAGACGTTGCAGCGCAGGGTAACAAAAATTATTCAGGGACAGCAGGGCAGGTTCTATAAGGAGTGCCTCAAATCAATGGACAGGTACTCGCTGGAGATCAGAAGGGAGAGAGGAGATATGATAGACACCATCAAGTTCCTAAAAGGAATTAATAAGGTGAACTGCAGGGAAATATTTAACTTGAATACTAGTTCACGGTCATGTGGACGCCAGTAGAAAATTACAGGAGAAAGGGTCAGAAAGGACATACAGAAATACTGGATGGTGGAGTCGTGGAACATCCTACCTACCAAAATGGTGGGTACTACAACTGTTGATGGGGTCAAGCATGGTTGGGATAGAATGAAGGGTACAGTGGTTGCTCAGGGCAGCAGAAGCTGGGGGGCGGAGAATAGGGAGGATTAAGACCCTGGAGGAATAGTAGGGCCCAGGGCTAAATAGGGAAGATAGGCAACTGGATGGACCGTTGGTCTTCTTTTGCCATCACTGTCCATGTTTCTGTGCATGGTACCTCCAATGGGCAACAGTCAATAGTTTCTGGTTCCCCCCACCCCTCCTGAAGAATGTTATCTGAAGGAGAGGAGGTATTCTGAACAGAGCTAAGGGAGGTAGTGACTGAACTGGCTGGGAAGAGACCCAAGAAGGGAGTGTACAGTAGGTAGGATGAAAATTGGTTATAATGGAGGCAACAGAGAGCCATCTTCCAGGCAGTAAGCACCTTTCACAGGCCTTATACCACCAAGCAGTGTTTTCCAAAATAATTTGAATAAAACTTACATTTAACCTTCAGACTTGTGAAATTTGGAATCTGGATCACCTGTGGAGCAGACAGACAAAAATCTCAGGATGGGTCAGCTGCGACTCAGCAATCTGGACTGTCTAAACAGCCACCACTAAGTACAAGCAAGGCCGCAGACAACGAGGGAAGCGCTGAAGCCAGCATTCTGACACCATCGACTGAGCCACCATGGAACACCCTGCCTGAACCCATGCGAGCTATGAATACTAAAGCTGAAAAAACTGCAAAGGCTAGAAATGCACAATACAGTGCCCACCGTTTATAATGGGCATGTTTGTGCAACTCATATTTGCATGCTATAGCAGCTGGTCAGTATAATGCTTGGCTTGCAAAGGGCACTCCGATTCACCTACCAGATTACAGTACTGTCCCTAATCAAAATAAAAGAGTATACAGCACAGTACAGTATTGAATCTCAAAATCAAACTTGATTAATTTAAACACAGTGTTTTGAAAAAAAAGTTAAGTGCTGTAAATCAATTTAAACAATTAAGACAGTAGCGCTAAGGCACTGCTACTCCAACTTTGGTCCAATGAAGTATTTGGTAAGCCTGGTTTGAATGCTCTTGCGCCAGCAGTAAGGACACCAGGTTTCTTCTACTTTCTGCAGCACATCCCAGTCTGGCTGCAGGTGTGTATTTTGCTCCACAGCACGGCAGAACATTAACAGGGCTGATCGAACATCGATGGGCGTGACAATAACCTCCTCCTCCACCATGTTATCATCCGGGTCTCCCTCTGCATCTCTGTAATTGGCTCGGACGTTTTCACTAGTGTTGCTCAGATAGTATCCTAGAAACTAGGATACCAACAGATACCTCCCATTTGGCCAGATAGTTGCTGTAGTAGAATAGCAGTGTTATCCGACCATGGACTCTACCCTCTAGGATCCAGTGCATGGATCCTACAAATGTAGTGGACCCCTAGCAACAAATGTTGTGGATCCTAGAAACAGATCCAGCTTGGATACTATCTTTTTTTTTTTTTTTTTCTATTATGTTTTTAATCTGTTTTTTTCCCCCTGTTTTCCTCCACCCCCTTCCCCGGGCATGCAAGCGTGCACCACGTTCCAAGGTGTCCCCTCCTGACTTGCCACCACCTCCCGCCTGCGCTGCCACCGGACCTCCACCCGATGGCAACGGAACTACAGGGGAGTGACAACCACCCCAGGAGAGGAGAGCTGCTGTTAGGCTGCTCAATTCTGCTTCGTACTCCCCTGTGCCGGCATCCCGATGACCCAAGGTCGTTCACGAAACCAGGTCGTCAGCGTGGCATGGTGTGTGGCATCCAGTGCCTCAATCCTAAGTGCCACCAGGCTGGCAGATCCTAACTATCTGACCTAGGATCCCTGGATCTGACCTAGGATCCATCGCTATATGACTCCGAATGCTAACTATCTGACCTAAGATCCCTGGATCTGACCTAGGATCCATCGCTCTCTGACCCTGGATCCTACATTTGTCGTTGGTAGGATTTCTGGTAGGATCCTAGGTAGGATACCAATACTATCTGACAGATAGCGGTAAGATCCACAAAAGCACTATCTGAGCAACACTAGTCTTCACTAATTGCTCCAATCACCTCCCCAACTGTCAGTTTTTTTTTTTTGGGGGGGGGAGGGCAGTCACTGTCTCCCAGGTGACAGATCTCAGTAAATTCCTCAGTTGACAGCCAATCAGGTGCAAGCACGGCATCACTGTCAGTTACAATTTGTGTTTCAGCCAACAGTTCTTCACCTGCAGCAACAGCAAAATCAGCCTTTTTAAAACACCGCTGAATAGTTTGCTGTCCCACCAAGTCCCACAAATGCTTAAGCAACCACACAGCATCTAAAAGTGTGACTTTTTTAATTTACATTTTTTGTGGGCTTTTTACAGGTTTTCTCCCGACCCATTCCCACATGTCCCTGACGCGACACGTGCATGTGAAGGCATGCATCATCGCCGCTTTGGGACACCCTCCCTTCTAGTCACGCGTTAACCGCCTTCGCCAGCCACCGGACCTCCATCCGGTAGCGGTGGGACTACGGGCGGGCAACCCCCCATCTCGGGAGAGAAGAGCCACTGCTCAATCCTGCTCTCACCCGCCCATACTAGCACCCTGGTGACCCAAGGTTGTTCCCAAACCCAGATCTCCGGCATAGCGCGAGGTAAAGCGTTCAGCGCCTCAATCCTCAGTGCCACCGGGCTAGCATAAGTGTGAATTTTTTTTTTTTTTTTAATGCATTCTGATGCACTTAGTTCATCGCTAGCATCAAGTAAGTCTATTACTCTCTCTTCCATGGCTCTTACGTAGTGCTGCTTTAAGCAGTAAATTATGCCCATGTCTAGGGGCTGGAATAGGCAAGTGGTGTTTGTGGGTAGGAACACAAGGCGGATGTTTCTAAGGTCTGGGACATGAGGATGTCCTGAAAACTTATCCAAAATGAGGACGATTTTGCAACCCCTACGTTCGCAGTCCAAGCATAAAAGTCATTCTGAGAAAATTTCCCCTGTCATCCAGGATGAGTGACTGGAACAACAGGTGACAGGCAGGTGGTGAACACCACAAAAACATCAGGGATTTCTACGCACGCTAACAACCAGTGGCTCCTGCTTTTCTGAGCCATCCATGTTGCAGCAAAGCACTACAGAAATCCTTTCTTTGGCCTTTTCTTTACCCCTCAGAGCATTGCTTTTAAAAACAAGTGTGCCATAAGCAACACACCTGTAAAAAAGGACCATTTCATCGCAATTAAAAATGTTGCACAGCTCATATCCTTGCAGTAATCCAGGCAACACATTCTGTAGCCACTGCTTGGCACACGTTGAATCTGAATTAAGCTTCTCACCATGAGCCCAGTGTAATCCGATGTTGTGCTGTGCCTTCCATCTCGGAAGCCAACCTTCAGAGGGATTAATATTGGGTCTTCCAAGTGCTGAGGCCAACTGTTTAGCTTTCTGAGCCAAAAGTGGACCACTGAGCAGCGCGTCTCTGCCATATGCATTCTGAAACCATCTCAGAATTACCTCTTCCACTTCACCATCCTTTCCCTCTTTCTGTTGGGGTTAAAGTTTTTGTGCCACTCTGCAAACAGCTGGACATGCTGTCATAATAAGTCAGCTACTGTAGACTTCGGGAGGCTGAGGTGCTGTACAGGGTCCCATTGGCTCATTCTGGGGAGTTCCCCCATCTTGTTAAGAACTTTGATTTTCTGGCTTAGGGTCATGGCATTCCTCTCCCAGACATGTTTGCTGCTGTCCTTTCGCTAACTGAGGCAACACTGATGTGAAACAGACATCTAAAGTGCCAGCTGCCATACGGGCTTTTAAATGTACTGTTAATATGCTGGCCCGGTTGCGCAGAGGGATGAGGTGCTGGATGCCTTACCTTCCACCATGATGAAGACCCCGGTTCAGGAACGGACTTGGGTTTTCGAGGGCGGCGGAGGTGAGGGGGAGCAGGACTGAGCAGCAGGAAGGCAGCTCTCCTCTCCCGGGGTGGCTACCGCCCCCTCCCTCGTAGTCCCACTGCCACCGGAAGGAGGGCTGGTGGTCAGCGGAGGGGGCAACACATAGTGGGTGGGCACCTCAAGACACAGCGTGCGCATGCCTCCATATGCGCATGCACATCCGAGGTACGGGGACAGGTAACAGGGAGAAAATGGGAAAAAATGCTACTAAATCCATATAGAAAAAAGAAATGTGTATTTAATGACTGCAAAACAAGGTGCGAAGAGTGCCAGCACCTGTGAAAATCAGCCCAGATCTGCCCAAAATAGAAGGCTGCTTAAGATCATTATAAACAGTGGTTTTATAATGGGAATTAATAAGACTGGCAATTGGTATTTGAAATTCACCCAGTGTAACCAGCTGCCTGAAATAACCATGGGTACTATAAGTGGAGTCAACTGTACTGCTATTACACAACTTACAGGAACTGTGGCCCACTCAGACATGAGATCAACAACAGCGATTACAGCAGTCTCAACACTTACCAAAGATAATGTCCAACTGTGTAGCCATATGGAGATATTGAAGAAGAAAATCTGAGTTTGGAATGTCCCAATCACAGGAGTCCCGGAGGGGGCTCGGGGTACCAGTCTGTTCTGAATATGTGATGCAACGGCTGCAACAGACTATTACAGTCTCCGAGAACTTTGTCTTCGGAGCCCTTAAAAAAGCCTACAGGGTTAACCACTGAGACATACCCTTGACACCCACCCAGCTCAGGACAATCCTCCTCAAGATGGCTGAGTCAGACGTACGTGACTCTCTGTTGATGGCAGCATGAGTGGTCTATCTGCGCAACATAAACAGATTAGACAGAAAGTTACACCCTGACCTCTTGCACCAAACCAGGGCCCACAGAAAACAATTTGATGCCACCTGACAGCGTCTTCAAGCCCTGGGAGTAATCCACTCTTTCCTCTTACCAGCCTGGCTGTGCACAGTGCACAGGAGTAGGACCTGGCAATTTAATGCCTCTGAGGATGCTGACAAATGGCTGGAAAAAGCAGCGGTCAAATCAGCTCCATGGGATGCTCCTCTGAAGGCATCAAAATGGTGACTGACTTTTGTGAGAATTTTTTGCTCATTTGAACAGTACCTGATTGACTGCGGGCTGACAAACTATGTTTTCATTTATGCTGCAGTAAATACTACACTTAAGGGAGCGTATTTGTATAGACGGGGCTTTAGAAGTTACACTACTTAAAGTTTTTTGCATTACAGCCGCATGGTTGAGGTGGCTTAAACTGCCATTCTGAACTGCCTTAACTGCAAAGCAGATACTGTTGGCCACGACACAAAGGTACTTGTTATCATCTCCGTTTGGACTCTAAAGACTACAGTTTATGCTGCTAACTGAATGCTCAGTTCAAGTACGCAAGTTCGATCTTTTACCATTAAATGCTGTGATGCTGGTGGGGGGTGGGGGTAGAATTAAGGTCAGTTCTACTTTGTTATTCTTTTTTGTCCAAAAGGTTTAAATAGCAGCCCTAGTGATTGCAGCAGTTCTCTCTTTTATATTATTCTATGGAAACTCCTACAGCCACTGAAGAGACTGGCAACTTGTTTGAATATCTTGGGACACCTAATATTTGGAATCCCCCACCTTCCTGCTATCAGTGATTATAAGGAGATCAACTTTGTACATCAATCTTTCTGAAATGACAATGCTCAGGATTGTTATCGTACTGTCTCCGCTTACTTACTGCCTTATATGATGGTATGACTAATGGCTGCTGTATAACAGAAATTAATAAAGTTTAAAAAAGGAACATTGGCTATAACAGTAAAATATTATAATGAAGAAATGTGATCATATATCTTCAGTTTTATGAAATGCATAGGCAGTTCATCAGCAAAGGCTGGTTTTTCAGCTGATATACAGTACAGTGTACTTGAGTCAATAGCCAGGGAAGGATGTGCTGTATAAATATAACATTTCCAACAGTCCCCCAAACTAAGTACGGTATCTGTCTTTGCTAACTGCCTTTTGTTTCTTACACACCTTGGGTATGAAACAGTTTACTTGCCAAACTTCTAATATGAGAAACTAGGGGCAAGTTCAGGAAGCTGGTTTAGGCTCTATCTTTTTACAACCACCTTGCCTGGTATTGGAGTTGATACACTACTACATTCATTTACTGTATCTTTTGTTTTTGTTAGTGATTTAGTGCCTATAAATGATGCTAGACCGACAGCACTGGAGGCTGAAGCCCTCTGTTAATCCCCAAGACAGATACAGAACAAGTGGTCACAGTGTAAGCTTCCCTACATTGCCCTACCAAAGTACCACACCCATCTAAAATTCTTGGTCTCTCATGTGAAACTGCCAACAATGACACCGACTGTCTTAGACTCTTGGTGGTTATATACTGTGGACACCTATCCATCTGGCCTGGACTGAGACATCAAAACTCATTTCATGTAAGCTACCAGTCATCAGATGAAAATGACTTTCATACATCACTGACCTGGGTTGGATTCAACCAGTGACCTGAAGACGAAAAGCTCCATAATCTGCTGCTATTCCACTGAGCCTTCCGGCATCCTGTTTTGTTACCATTTTTAATACAGTGACATATACTGAAACAGTTTATGGGAAAGGCACATTATAAAGCCAGATGTTCATTTTATTGTTCTTGAAGACGCTTACCTCTAAAGGCTGTGCATGATAATGTTGGGTAGGCTCTCTCAGTTCTGCAGCTTCCTTCATTAGCCGCTTGACAGCTGAAAAGAAATATAAACAGAATGAAGTAGTACTACAAAAGAGAAAACTTTGCCAGCTGATGAGAGCAGTTATGGTGCCTGCGATTTGCATTCTACAGTGTTTTTTTCTTAAGTGTTAAGTAAACACTGCATGGGTCACTTACATTCTGAAAGCCCAGGGCTTACATTAGCACTAGTAAAGTGTGGGTCAGGTTGACCCTCTGCTTCAGATGTTGGTGATCAGATCAGAGAATCCTGGGGTCAGAAATTTGCTGTAGTGGCTTTGTAAAAATTACCCAATACTTTCTCTGCAAATGAAAACCATGAAAACCTTTCCATATACAGGGTCAATGCTGAAGCACTACTTTCATTTATTTGCATCAGAATCCTCAAAATCCCCATTTTCAGTAGGAGTTAATGCAACCCTGAAGCTCAAAATATGATATTTCAAACAAGGTACTGAGCTTACCTGTAGGTATCAGGAGTCCTGAGGTGTCCTGTAAATATCTAAATCATTTGCAAATTAAATCAAGGTAGCAGACATTTCATGGAGTCTTCAGACAGAAAGGAATGCCACTTAGGGGCAAGCTGCAATTAACATCATACATCTTGCCCTTCAGTAATATCACTTTCTGCCACAAGATTCCATTAAATGGCTGCTGCCTTGGTATAGTTTAAAACCGATTTAGATATTCATATCTGAAGAATACTGACACCTTCAAGCAAGCTCAATACCTTGTTTAAAAGTTCTTGTCATGGTCTTTCACAACGAGTTATCCTGATAAAATGTTCACTTCCCTTTTAATAACAGCAAAAAAAGAGAAGGAGGCTGAACAAGGGAAACTGCCTCTTTTATACTATATGCAGGATGCTTACAAGGTTTTTCTTCAGGTTAACCCATACATAAGCACTGGTGCAAATGGCCTAGAACCCAGATGACTTAAGCCCAGTCAATATTATAACAAGTCACAGAACTTTTCTGTTTTTTTTTTACATTCTGTTTCTAGCACCCTGTACTTGACCTGGAATCCACTTTCCATCTTCATCAATGCCCTTTTATCACCCATGGAACCCCCTGGAGACCAACACTTTTTGTTGCTGACACCTACTCCTAATTCTGGCACCCAAAGCACTAACCTGTGGCTTGTCCTCCACAGGCGGAACTTGAAAGAGGACCAATGCCTCCAAGGAAATACTTTGCTCAGATGAACAGAAGATCAAATGGAGGAGCCACTAGACATAGTGGTAGGGGACTTTATCTGTCCCAAGTCCGCCCATCACTTTTCTGCACCGTAACCAAACACCTTATCCCTTCCACAGAGCATGCTCCTGTGGAGCGACCCAGCATTACACATATAAGAGAAGGTGAGCGCCTCATTTCCTTTGGGACTCCCCTGGAAGAAAACAACTGTGGCACAACAAAGCACAGAAAGGATGTGGGCACTCTCGAATCCTGCAATCCCCTCCACTGCTGACCAAAAGGAACCCTAACTCTGGTAAGGTTATATATTTTTTTCTCCTCTTTTCCTTTCCTTGTATATTGTTCTCCTGCTCAAAAAATAGTAATTTTCTAAAACTTCTTCCTCCCCCTTTTGTTTCCTCTTTTACCCTTTAGTAAATGGAATTAAACATAGAAGTAAACTATCATACGGACATATAATAGGGATAATTGGGTTAACTATGTAATACCAAATTAATCGTTTTCTTTCTTTTTTGTAGTGTTAAGACTGGCTGCCTTTTACCCTATATTTGTTTGCTCTCACACTGAACCATAAAAGTGGAATGAGATGACATTTACAGATACCCATAAAACTGTTTCCAGTGGTGGAGTTAAAGGGTGATCACAGATGGAGTTGAGCAGCCACAGCCGAGGTATTTTCCCTGAATAGTCTATCTTTATTTGTGTGTGTATATATATGTTTCTGCTTACTTACAATAATACAACACTTGATATATTGATATATATATATATATATATATATATATATATATTTTTTTTAACTCTATTTACCTCCACTCTTGGAGAACTCCTTCCAGCATCCTCGGGTACCCATTCTCTACCTTCCACCATGACTAGTCCTTCTCCCTCATGCCACCGAGCACCACCTCTGGGTCTGAACCCTCCGGAGGTAGGGCCGCCCTATCCGACCAGGGCGCTCTATCTTATAGGACAAAGTGCCAGGCACGAGTGGCCCTGTGGAGAGGAGATAGCCCGGCATTGGAAGTGTGGGTATTGGGCAGACGAGGTGCCTTCATCTATCCCCAGGAATGGGGTTTTTCCTTTCTTTTTCCATGTTCCTGACCCCCGCAGATTGCGACTTATAAAGGCAGTGTAATGTCACAACTCCGCCCCCAGCGTTCACAGAGTCACTACGTCTGGCGCCCTGGACGGACGCCAAAGGCACGCAGAGCAATCGCATCTCAAACCCTCCCCGTGAAGAGAGAGCAGTCCAGCGGATGCTCAATCACTCCCCCCCCCACCGACCCCCAGAGGCCCAGGCTTGTTCCTGAACCCGGGTCACCGGCGCGGCATGAGGTGTGGCATCCAGCGCCTCAACCCTCAGCGCCACCGGGCCGGCACAACACTTGATATTAGCAACAAATATGCACTCTTTCTAGGCCCATGCTTTTTAGTAATTGGTGTTGGTTTAAGGTCAGTGCTGGATTTTTTACATATCACTCCGCACATGTGTAATTATTATATTTGCAAAAAACACTGTTAATGCAACATTTAGGGTTCAGGCTAAAGCGAAGAAAGTAGGGAAATGTGGTTTCAAGATTTCCAACCCTAAAACTCCACCCCCACACTTAAAACAAATCAGGGGTCCAGTCTTCCTTGGGGCTGTCAACCGTAAAACTCACCCCATTCTATACACTCCAGAAACATACACACCTAACAGGATGGGTTTTAGGGTTGACAACCCAAAGGAAGACTGGATTTCTGATTTGTTTTAGGCGTGGGGTGGAGTGTTAGGGTTGGAAACCCTAAAACCACATTTCCCTACTTTTTTCGCTTTAGCTAGAACCCTAAATGTTGAATCAACTGAGTTTTTTTGCACATAATTTCCTTACTTTTTGAGATAGTCGTTCCCATCCATCCATACTTTTTCAGACAGTGTAGGGACCGGTGCTCCCATCCCTACATAGATGTTGATGTGGAAGCGCAGGGCCTGGACATTTAAGGGACAACAGCAACCAATTTGTCGGCATAGCCTTCTTATTACCCCACCTCATGAATGTGGTACCGAAAATTTCCAAATCCCCACCAAAACATCATTCCGTACCAGAAGTGCTAAAAGATATTTTGGCCAAGTTTTGAAAAATGACAGCTGTCACGTTCATGAGGTGGTATAAAAAAATGGCTATGTTGAAAATTTGGGGTCAAAATATTTAAAATTACGAAGGTTACAAGCGAGCATAGCTAAATTTCAACAGATGCGCATAACTCAGCCATTTTAACATATTTTGACCCCACCTCATGAACAAGGGCAGTGAACATTTTCAAATCCTGCCTGAAAGGTGATTTTGCCAAGCAACCGAGAAATACCTTTTTGGGCCAGATTTGTGTAATTCCACCAACATTGTTCATGAGGTGGGGTCTCAAAAAGGCCATGTTGAAAATTTGGTATCAAAATACATAAAAATGTCAAAGTTATGCACCAAAGTTGAAAACCTCATTGAAATACATTGAACCGCACTTACCTTACTTCCTCATATAACAGTCTCCAGTTCCAGCAACAAGACGTGTCTTCCATTAGACAGCGAATCTTCACCCTGGGACCTGTTCAGGTGAGTGAGGGTGTGTGCAGGTGTGGGGGGTGCAGTGAAGCATGCTCAGTGGGAGTTCGGGGTGGGGTGGGATCAGATCCACGATGGACTTTTAACAGATTGGGAAAAAAGACATCAAGGGACCATTTTCTTTATTTCAGCACAGAACAGCATTCAGAGAGTGGGGGGGGCCCACTAGACACTAGCGAAAGAAAAAATCAGAATGGGGAGGGCAATCACAGGGTGGGGGGGTGCCACTAGACACTAGGGAAAAAAAAAACAATAATCACAGGGATGGCAATTAGAGGGAGAGGGGTGCCACTAAACACCAGGAAAATATTTATTCAGTACAGGGACGGCAATCAGAGGGTGGGAGGGGGCTCCACTAGACACCAAGGAGATAGGAAATAATTACGGGGACAGGGATTGGAGGGTGAGGGGCACCACCAGACACCAGGAATACACTGAATAATTACTGGAATGGCGATTGAAGGGTGGGGGGTGCCACTAGACACCAGGGATAACTTAAACAATTAAGGGGGAGAGCAATCGGAGGGTGGGGGGGTGCCACTAGACAACAGGGATAAGTTAAATAATTACAGAGGCGGCACCTGGAGGGTGGGGGTGACACTAGACACCTGGGAAAATTAAAAAAAAAAATACAGAAACTGTGATCAGAGGTTGGGGGGCTCCACTAGACACCAGGAGAAATGAACAGAATTACGGGGACAGTGATCACGAGGTAGAAGGTGCCACTAGACACCAATGACATTTTTTAATTATTAGGGCATAACTACGGGTTCGGCTTGCAAGATCCTTATTTTGTTTGCAGGAATCCTTTTCTGTTTCAAATGTAAAAAAGAAATGAGAAAGGATCCCTTCAAACAAAAAAGAATAGTTTTTTTGCTAAGTCCAAACTCGTTTTGTTTGAACAGATCCTGTTTCGTTAGAATGAAAAAGGTCATATGAAAAAGGAGCAGAATATTTATCCAAAATATTTTTCCATATTAAGGGATCCTTTTTTGTTTGAACGAAACAGCCCACACGGAAAAAGGGGAAGCAAGTATGAAAAGGATTTTAAATGGAGAAAAAAATTTCGGGGTCACTTTTCCAACAGTTAACTGTGGAATCCACCTAATAGAGTCCCAGTGAGTAAGATACATGCCTTGGTCTCTCTACAGGATGTCATTTTTGTGGGTTTTGAATTTTTTTTTCACAGAAAATAAAAAAAAACAAGATGGTGGCAAACAAAAAAGGACTGGCCCCAAATGAAAAATGATCCTTTTTCTTATGGACCAAATTCCTTTTTCATTCCAAACATCTGTCCAAAAGACTGCATTGAGCATGCTCAGAAACCAACATTTTTAATTTTAATAACTTTGGAACAGATAAATATTGTTTCACCAACCCAGCAAACAGCACATCTATGGGCAAAGCCCTTTCTACCCTGAAAATTTAATACCAGAATTCCAAACTGTCTGGATGCAAGGCGATGACAAAAAAACTGCAAAAAACAGCGAATTTCTATTTATTAATTTGTTCACCGGTTAAGAACGCTGGCCCAATGGCCCTTTTTCAGGTCCGACCCGGAACACAGTAAAGACACAATAATATTAAACACTTAATTAGAAAAATAACAATATGATACATTACACAAATAACAATAAGTTACAAAAGACAATTACATGAAAATGTCAGTAGTAAGAAAGAATTATTTCAATTTTTCCTTAAAACTAGGTATAGATGATGCCTGCCGTATATTTAAATGAAGTGCATTCCAGTACACTGATCCAGCAATAGAAAAAGCACGGGATGCAATTTTTAATTTTGGCAGTACAATGTTTTTGTGCTATCCACATCTCGAAATCCACACATCTGACTGGAATGAAACGTGGCAAGTTAAGAGATCTACCTCACAAGACCACGCATGCAGACTTTCGTGCAAATCCATTGAATGGTTGCAAAGATATTGAAGTTCAAAATTTTAGATTTAACATAGAAACTTCTGCTCAACCCTAAATACAGGGGCGCAGTTTTGCAGCAGATGTTAATCCTTTAAGTCTTTATAGTCTAAATATGACATTGTGCCTTTAAATAAATTGACTATTTAAGGACTGCCTTATCCTCCATAAGCCCGCCCCTTGTTGAAGACTCAGCGGAGTCAAAGCATCACGGCACTGGTTAGAGGTTACTACAGGGACTGTACTTTACCTGCTTGTTATGTTGCACTGTGACAGGGAGATCCTGCCACCCTTGAGGACCAACCTTTTCTTAAATCTGTTGCAACAGTTCTTCTATTTATTAGCCTGATCCATCCTTTACAATTTCTAGTCCACAAGGCAGGCCACCTATAGGTACCCCCTCCCCTTTCTTGACTATGCTACAGTGTCCTCTTTAATTTCCCTTTTCCCTCTCAGGTCCTCATACAAGGAGGTTACTGTAGTGACCTCTGAGCTGACGTAAAACAACAGGCTGTGTTCCTTGTTGTTGGATTTAGTATGCAATGGCACTATGTCATAAAATATCTCAATGTATATGCTTTATGTGTATGAAATTCTGTATATGTTGAAAATACCACAGCACTAGGTGTTTTTGATAAAGGTAAAAAGTTAATAGGGGACTATATTATAAAAATTAAGCTACCAGGGTAGAGATATCAGAAAACCCTCACTGTGGTATTTAAAATGCATGTAAATTACAGATTGTTTGAAAGGTCCTTTGGCACCATACATTACTGCTTTAAGCTGAACCAGCCTAAAATGTAATGGTGATTTGCATATACATCCCATGATGCTTTGCATTATGGGGGTATGTGTGATGTTGTGTTTCTCTGAAACTTGGCTTTATTGCCAGTGCCCTTTGGGGTAACCCTTTGCTTCAGTGCTTCTGCACTGAGGTTCTTTGTCTTAAGCTTGCTTTTGTTTGTTTGTTTTTCGGTCTCCCCATCACCCAAACACACACGGCCAACATACAGAATGAATTAATTTTCACTAAAGAGATAGATCAGTGGATCAGTAGGTGCTGACTAAGTGCAGAAGAAGGACATGCACAGTCTGTTGCTGCAAACTGATATATTGAAGAAGAGATATGCCATTGCTTAAGGTTACCCCCTGTGTTTAAATAAACATCACACAGAGACTGTGTGTGGAACATGAAGTTCTGTGTCTGGTCCATCTGTTATACCACAACCTCTCCATAGACTTGGTGTCAGAAGTGGACTAACTTGCTGGAAATGTCTGGACTGGGCTAGGGGGACGTTTTCTGGTGGGTATCACCCAGATATCCCAAGTGGACCAATGCACCAGGAGTTGCCAGAGAAGAACCCAGAAAAGAAAGTCTGTGGAGTTCTGACCAGAACCATGGCCGACAGACCGTGAGAGAAGCTGCTGCTTAGACTGGACCTGGGAGTTTGGAGGAAGGCCAAGCCTGAAGATGATAAAGAGATGCAAGGGGACGAGGAAGAAGCGAGGGAACTACCTCCTCTTGAAGATGCTCCACCTGAGGATGTAGGGGAGTTGTTGAAATGGCTCTGCATAAAACAGGTGCAGATGGAGAAAGATAGAGACATTGAGCAGAGAAGGCAAGATGTCAAATAGGGGGATACCATGAGGGTCTTGCATGCCATCAATGCAGGGCAAACAGAAAGAGCTAGTAGCCCATATGACATTAAACTGTCTAAACATCTGGACAGTGATGACATTGAAGCCTACCTCACAATGTTTGAGAGGATCGCTCGAACATGCGTGAGGCCAAGGGAACAGTGGGATACTCGACTGGCACCACACCGGACAGGCAGTGCCCAATATGATATAAACACTGAACCCTATCGCAAGAGGTTTAGATTTCTTAAAATGCAGTCACTGGATACCCCCAGAGAGACTCATGCCTGCCTCAAGGAGCTCTGCTACAAATGGCTGCAGCCAGATAACAAGAGCAAAGACCAACGTCTGGAAACGGTAATTATTGAACAGTTTATTAAAGTTTTACCCCAGGATGTACAACTTTGGGTTCGGGAGCATAAGCCTGATTCTGCGGATAAAACCATCACGTTGGCAGAAGACTTCCTGGCAGCCCGACCATCCAGACCCAGAGGGTTCTAAGGGACATTAGCAGCTGCAACCACCAGCAATCTGGTAAGGAACCCTTTTACTTATAAACTGTCAAATCCAACCCCAGTGAAACAAGACTGGAGAGCAGAGAGAGGGTGGTAAATTCCAGTAGCAGAGATTGTATGTCATGGGTGCCAAAAGAAGGGACATTATGTAAGAAACTGTCCTAATATAAAGAAAGAGACAACTCACGTAGCCTTAGCAAACTGGGATCACTTTATGGCTACTGTGCAGACTGGATCACAGCACATGATGGGACTGACGGATTGAGGGAGCCGCCAGACTCTAGTGCAAACAGACCTGGTGACTGGAAATAATAAAGGGCCAGATACAGCAGTCATCTGTGTGCATGGTGAGACCCATTGCTACCCTACAGCCACCATACAAATGACTGTTCAAGAAATGACTCAAAGCAGAAGTGGGGTTGGTACCTCGCCTACCTGTGCCAGTTGTTACTGGGCATGACCACCCAGACTTTGCTTCATTTATACATTATCATGCTGCCTAGGACTCTGTTGTAGTTGCCGTAACCACCAGAGCTCAAGTGAAGCAGGGACATTTACCATCTGTGTTCCCATTTGATGATGATGTTTTGGAGGATCCTGACAAGGACTGTAAAACTAAGGCAGAGAAGAGGAAGCTAAAGAAGGACTGGATTGATACTCATGCTGGTGTACAGCCAGACTTGGGACACACTTTTAAATGTGATATGCAGCATGAGCAAAAAGCAGACCCTTCACTTAAACTTTTTTCCCCATAGGTGGGAAAGGGAGTGGAAAAAAGTGCCCCTCAGTCTGTTGTAAAACAGGGAATACTGTACAGAGAATACACTAACCCCAAAACTGGAGAGGTAGCAGACCAACTAATGGTTCCAGAAAAAGTCCACTCCCAAATCATGTAGCTGGTGCATGACATCACTTAAGTAGGCCGCGCGGGCAGAGAGATAGCACCCTGAATAATATATTAACCAGGTTTTATTGGCCCTCTATCCACGAGAACATAGCCGAGTATTGTAAAGCATGTGCTGAGTGTCAGAAGGTAGCTCAGGCAGGAAAAAATGGATAGAGTACCACTACAATCCATCCTCATTGTGACCAACCCATTTGACTGGATAGCCATGGATTTAGTGGGCCCCTTGGAAAAGTGCTCCAAGTGTAACAGGTTTGTACTGGTCATATGTGATTATGCTACCCACTACCCAGAAGCTATCCCCATGAGAACTGTCACTGCCCCAAGGATAGCAGAGGAGCTAGCAAAGGTGTTCAGCTGCATGGGAATCCCCCAGGAAATACTTACTGATCAGGGGAGTAATTTTAATGCAGACCTGCTAAAAGCATTGTACCATCTGCTGGGCATGGTAAGAGTGCATACTCCCCCATAGCACCCACAGACTGACGACCTCGTAGAGAGGTTTAATCAGACATTAAAGAGAATGTTGAGGAAGTATGTAAAAGAGGAGGGTAGAGATTGGGATAGGTACCTCCCCTATTTACTTTTCGCCTACAGAGAAATCCCTCAAGCATCCACTGGTTTCTCTCCTTTTTCACTACTGAATGGGAGGAACCCGAGGGGTCCACTAGATGGAACACTGGGAAGGAGGTGGGACATCTTAATGTCATAGAGTACATGATTCAGTTACACAAACACCTGGTGAGGTATATCAACTTGGCACACAAGAGCTTAGAACAGACGCAAGACTTGCAGAAAGAAAGATACAACCAGGGTTTGAAGACTAAAACATTTCAGTCATGGGAAAAAATGTTGTTATTCCTTCCCTCCACAAAGAACAAACTACTCATGAAATGGCAGGGACCCTTCACCATTTTGATGCAAACAGGAACAGTGAATTATGAGCTTAGCATGCCAGGAAAGAGACCCCCCCCCCAGAAAATTTACCATTTGAACCTCCTTAGGAAATGGCATGAGAAGCCTAACCCCTCCCTTTATATCAATCCTGAAGTTAGGGAGTCACAGTTGGAGGTTGCCTATAAAAGGCTAGGGCAATCAGGACAGCTGGGGGGAGATCCAGATAGAACCTGAATTGGAGCCTCAGCAGCAGAAAGATTTGCAGGGGGTATTACAAGAATTTGAGACCACATTCACAAACATCCAGGGAAGGGCCAAAGGAACTGTGCACACCATAACTGCCATGCAAAACAAGCTCATACACCAAAAGCCCTACAAATTGCCCATGAAGGTGAGGGATGAGATGATTCAGGAAGTCAAAAAAAATGAAGCAGTTAGGCGTAATTGTGCCCCCAAAGAGTGCAAGGTCTTCACCCACGGTCATAGAGGACAAGAAAGAGGGTGGGATAAGTCTATGCCTAGACTTAACAATGCGTCACTATTCAATGGCTATCCAATGCCCCAAATAGATGACATCATTGACAGGCTAGGCAATGTGCAGTATATCTCCATCTTTGACCTAAGGGATATTGGCAAATCCCCTTGTCACCTGATTCACAAGATAAAACCACATTTAGCACCCCAATCGGTTTATACGAGTTTGTCACAGTGCCATTCGGACTACATGAGGCCTCAGCCACTTTTCAGCGTTTTATGGACCACATACTAAGACCACATACCAAGTACTGTGCGACATATTTGGATGATGTGGTAATATTCAGCCCTGACTGGGAATCCTATGTTAGACACCTGTCCCAGGTATTGCAAGCAACAAAGGAGTCAGGAGTGACCACTAACCCTGCTAAGTGTGCCCTAGCAAAGACAGAGACAAGATACCTAGGGTTCATTTTAGGCAATGGACAGGTGAAGCCCGAGGCAGAAAAGGTGACAGCAGTACTGAACAGTCCCAAACCTACCACAAAAAAGCACGTGAGAACTTTTCTAGGCCTAACTGGTTATTACCGGAGATTTATTCCTAATTTTGCAGCCACTGTCAGACCTTTGACTGATCTCACTAAAAAGAGGTGCCCGAATAAGGTTCAGTGTACCCTATTTGTGATGAGGCTTTTAGGAATATAAAGGCCATTCTATGTACAGCTCTTGCATTGAAAAGCCATGACTTCAACCAAGTGTTTGAGGTTCAAACTGATGCATCAGAGAACGGTACTGGTGCAGTCTTATCTCAGAAAATAGATAGGGACGAACATCTGATCATGTCTATCAGCAGGAAGCTACATGAAAGGGAGAGAAGATATGCTACCACAGAGAAAGAATGCTTAGCTCTGAAGTGGGCTGTTGAGTCTCTGAAATATTACTTGTGGGGGGCTGAATTTAAGGTTGTCACTGACCATAACCCCCTTTTTTGGTTGCACCAAATGAGAGAAAAAAAAAACCTGTATAATGCAGTGGTATTTAACTCTCTAGCCCTATTGATTTACTGTGTCCCACAGGGCAGGGACAATATATGCAAATGGTGATTTCATGTCTAGATAGGGTGCAGGAATTGAAGTCAATGAACTATGACAAACTTTCCCTAAAAGGAGATAGTGCAGGGAAGGTGCCATTAGTCTCTGTTGAGAAATGTGTTAACACCTCAGGGTAAAGAATGATGATATCCACTATGTTTATGATGGGATGTTTATCATTAAATAGAGACCCTGAGATGGAGCCTCTAAAGATGGATGGGTGGAAGCTCCATCCCTTCCTGGGGCAGGAAGGTGGTAAGCAGTCTGAAATAACTGCTTCCCTCTTAAGGTGGGGGATATGTGACAGGGAGATACTGCCACTCTTGAGGGCCAACCTTTTCTTAAATCTGTTACAACAGTTCTTCTATTTCTTAGCCTGATCCAACCTTTACAATTTCTAGTCCATAAGGTTGGCCACCTATGGGCACCCCCCTCCCCTTTCTTGACTAGGTTATAGTGCCCTCTTTAATTTTCCTTTTCCCTCTCAGGTCCTCATACAGGGAGGTTATTGTGGTGACCTCCAGGCTGATCTAAAACAACAGGCTGTGTTCCTCATTGTTGGATTTAGTATGCAATAGCACTATGTCATAAAATATCTTACTGTATATGCCTTGCATGTATGAAATTCTGTATATGTTGAAAATACCACGGTGCTAGGTGTTTTTGATAAAGGTATAAAGCTACTAGGGGACTGTATAATGAAAATTAGGTTACTGGGGTAGAGATATCAGAAAACCCCCACTGTGTTATTTAAAATGCATATAAATTGCAGATTGTTTGAGAGGCCCTTTGGCACCATGCATTCCTGCTTTAAGCCGAACCAGCCTAAAAGAGCATGGTGATTTGCATATACATCCCATGATGTCTTGCATTATGGGGGTATGTGTGATGTTGTGTTTCTTTGAAACTTGGCTTTATTGCCAATGCCCTTTGGGGTAACTCTTGCTTCAGTGCTTCTGCACTGAGGTTCTTTGTCTTTAGCTCTTTTTTTGTTTTTTGTTTTTGGTGTCCTCATCACCTAACCACACAAGTCCAATATAGGGAATGAATTAATTTTCACTAAAAAGATAGGTCAGTAGTGGGTCAGTAGGTGCTGACTAAGTGCAGAAGAGGGACATGTATAGTCCGTTGCTGCAAACTGATGTATTGAAGAAGGGATACGCTATTGCTTATGGTTATCCCCTGTGTTCAAATAAACATCACACAGAGACTGTGTGTTGAACCTGAAGTTCTGTGTCTGGTCCATCTGTTATCCCACAACCTCTCCACATGCACATTACTGCTTTAGCAGTATTTGCACATATACTGTGCACTGAGAAGCTCTGAACCATCATAAACTATGAACCTGAATTAAAACCAATTTGGTGCTCACCAGCTTCATGAAGTAATATTCTGCTCTTAGCCTTTTTTTAAACTTATGAGTCAAATGGTCCACTCTGCGTTGTCGTACGGAACTTGAGGGATTAGCCATCCCTATAGAGCACCACCCTCCAGCACCATAGCATGGCTCCGTTAACTGCCAGGAAGAAGCAGGGGCATGAGGAAGCAGAGAGGGGAGAGGAGTATAAAGAAGAGCTTGAAAATCTGCTGTCATTTCCTGTGCTGACTAGTGATGACAAGGAGTGTGACAGGATTACAGGCCATCAAAGGAGGAGATCGCAAAAAAATAAAAATGATAATGAAAAAAAGAAAAGCAAGAAAGCATGTTTCTCAAGCAGGGAAATATAAAGACCAGTCCCACCCCATTCTCCCCCAGCAAGATCAGTATCATAGTACCGTGCCACCTGCTGATGTCGCTCTGCCTTGCCATCCCCAGCCACATCATACCCAGAGGCACAAAAATCAGACTAAATACAATAAACAAAGGTTACTACTTTTCTGACAACCTTGAAATGTTAAACCGGCTCAGTGTCCACACACTGACTTTCACCAACGAAGACATTTATGAGAAAAAGAGCAGGCTTCCCAATATAATTAAAAAAAAAAAAAAGGAACAATTGAATTTATAGAGTACTTCCAGTAGAAATAAACAGTATCTTCCTGCTACAGTTATTCTTTTAGGGAGAAAAAACAAATGTTGCAAAGATTTAGTCAAAATTTAGAAACTACTGAAAAGTGCTGCCGTCCCCGATCACACTGGCATGGAGAACTATGAGGCAGTTGAACTAGTCCCATGTCACCAGCATTACAGGAAGATTACAAGAGCAACATAATTATGCATTAAGCGAATTAGCATGGGGAAAAGGAAGAGGAGGCCATTATGGTTTTCCAAGGAGGTAGTGGAGAAAGTGAAAGCCAAAAAAGATTGTATTCAGGCAATACAAAAAGACGCAGGCAGAAGGGGACAGGGAAAAGTACCAGGAGAAGCAAAGAGAGGCAGGGAGGTCTGTAAGGGAAGCCAAAGCTCAGACAGAAGACCGCATCGCAAAATCAATGGGTAGAAGGGAAAAAACCTTTTACAAGTACATAAGGGAAAAAAGAAAGGCAAAGGGAGGGATAGCGAGACTGAAGGGGGAGGATGGGGGCCACGTGGAGGATGACAACAGTAAAGCTGACATACTGAACAGATATTTCTGCTCAGTCTTTACTGAGGAAGAGGAGGGTAATGAGCCTGAAGGAGTATAAGGGGTGGGAATGATGCAGAAATGGACACAAGTCCCTTTATACAAGAAAGGGTCCTGAAGGAATAAGAGTTGATAAAGCAATGGGGCCAGATGGAGTGCACCCCAGGGTCCTAAAGGAACTAAGCGAGGTGGTGGCTGAATCTCTGGCAATCCTGTTCAGCCAATCACCAGAAACAGGGGAGGTACCCAAAGACTGGAGGACAGCAGATGTAGTCCTCTTATACAAAAGTGGGAACAAAGAGGAAGTGGAGAACTGCGGACCAGTCAGCCTGACCTCGGTAGTGGGGAAGATCTTGGAAGCACTACTGAAGGAGAGATTGGTGGAACATCTGGACTACAGGACCCAAGGCAACATGGTTTCACTGGGGGAGGTCATGTCAGACCAACCTCACTGAATTTTTCGACTGGATGACAAGGGAGGTGGATCAGGGGAGGGCAGTGGACGTGGCCTATCTGGACTTCAGCAACACAGAAACATAGAAGTTTACGGCAGATAAGGATTGCAAGGCCCATCCAGTCTGCCCAGCAAGGCCTTTGGCACTGTGCCACATAGAAGGCTATTAAACAAACTGGGGAATATGAGAGTGGGCAGGACAGTAGTGTGGTGGGTAGGTAATTGGTTGGGCGGCAGGACACAGAGGGTGGTGGTAAATGGCTGCCACTCCACAGAAGGAAGAGTGACCAGTGGGGTACCACAGAGATCAGTGCTGGGACCGGTCCTATTCAGCGACTTCATCAGTGAAATTGCCAAGGACCTAGAAGACAGCATTTCCCTGTTCGCTGATGACACGAAGCTCTGTAACAGAGTGGAAAAACCAGAAGGAATAGACAGAATGAGGAGGGACCTGCAGAAGCTTGAAGAATGGTCAAAGGTTTGGCAATTGAAATTCAATGCAAAGAAGTGTAAGTTAATGCATATGGGGCACAAAACCCCCTGGAACTACATATCATTTGGGGAATGTAGAATGCACCAAACAGGAAACGGACCTTGGGGTTATCATCTTTGATGACCTCAAGGTAGGGAAACAGTGTGACAAGGCAGTAGGTAAAGCAACTAGGATGCATAGCAGGGGTATCACCAGCAGCAAAAAGGGAGGTCATAATTCCACTATACAAGACACTAGTGAGGCCCCACCTGGAGTACAGTGTACAGTTCTGGAGACCTTACCTACGTAAGGACATAGGGTAGAGAAGGTTCAGAGGAGGGCAACAAAGATAGTACAGGGATTGCATAACAAGTCCTATGAGGACAGCTTGAAGGATGTTAATATGTACAGTACTCCCTGGAGGAGAGAAGGGAGAGAGGGGATATGATAGAGACATACAAGTACCTTACAGGGAGGTTCAGGGTGCAGTAACACACTATTTTCCATGGAAAAAGATGTTCCAGGACTAGAGGGCATGGGATGAAGTTGGAGGGAGGGCAATTCAGAGGAAATATGAGGAAGAATTTCTTCACAGAATGGGTGGTGAACAAGTGGAACACCCTGCCAGAGGAAGTGGTGGGGGCTGAAACAATCAGGGGATTTAAGAACGCATGGGATAGACATAAGGGAATTCTGAAGGTAAGGGGCAACAAACTTCTAGGAAAACATAAAGTGAACTTACAAACTCAGTTAAGCAGACTGCGTTGGGCCATAGGCCCTTATCTGCTGACAATGTCTATGTATCTATGTATTCCATGTTGATGTCAAAGCTTTCAGCTGTGCCACTGTCCACAGCAGGCCTGCATATAACCCATATGTTATGACTTTAAAGTGACAATGTGGAGTGATACAGAAAACAGAAATCATCTTGTAGCTGTCACCCAGTTCTTTGCAAAGTCCCCCCACCCCACCCCGCAGCAGTTCGCTCATGCTGGGGAAAAAACAGACAGATCTTCTGCTGCATAGGAGTATGTTACAGATGACTCCACAAATCCACTAAAAGCTTACTGCAATCAGTATGATAAATAGATCGGTCAGGGTCAACCAAGTCGAACATTGGGAACCAGTGTTCTGGTTGATCATTTAAAAATGTGAACACAGCATCTTCCTAATAGCCACATATTTTTCCAATCCCCACTATGGTCAGACAGGCCATCAGCAAGCAGGGACAGTCATGTATGGGAAATGTCGGGATTAGACAGTTTGTTCCAATAATACAGCCACAGGAGCCAACTGATGCATGCCATCCCCAAGTATGGTCACTGCTTCAAAAGCACTACTAGAACCACCACCAGCAACACTACAATGTCAAAGTCATTACATGCAGGCCCTAAACATCCACCTACTCTCCCAAATTCTGTTCAAATGACACAGCTCACTGGGGAGATGATGGCCCTAGACCGCAAACCATTCACTGTCAAAGGCACCAAATTTTGAAGACTGTTGCAGGAAATAAAGCCCACATACAACATTCTGTCATGCTTCTCATTTCCAGGCATGTTCTGCTCAGTTTGTACTGTAGGAGGCAGTACATAAGCAGATGGTGATACTTCTACAGGAGGGAGAAGGGGGTTATGAGCATAGTAATACCTGCAGCAGCAGAGCAAACCAATGCTTCCTAAGTCCCACTTCCTATTGGGCTTTGTCCAAATCAAGCTCCATCAACAGCCCCATCAGGAGTTATACTACAGCAGGCAGCCTCACAGAGGCACACCAATAGAGGAAGCACATTACTTAATGTGTCAATCATGGAGGGGAAGTACAGTGGGGAAAACATTCTGTGGTTCATCCAATCACTGCCAGGCATCTGGATATACCCTCACAATCTGATGGTGGAGATACTTATGTAACCCCTAGGTGGTGTTGTCCCAAGGGCTACTACTCCTGTCTGCTTTGTTAGTTGCAAGTTAAGGGGCCTGGGTACTGAAACAGGTACCTCCACCCGGAGGACAGGGTTGTTAGTAACAAGGCTAACCTGGGCACAGCCCTCCGGGACACTGTAACTCCCCTCTTTCCCCTCCAGTGGCCTAGACAATATGCAACAAACACTTTCACAGTAGCCCCTATTCAGCATACAAATCCCCACACTGCTTGCACTTATCACCAGGGCTGGTTCCACCAGTTCAACCCTGGTGACCCCCTGTAAAATAAGGTTAGGCACAGCAACTAGCAACAGTACAGTGCTTTTGGTACAAACTAGAACCACAGTCAGATTAAATGGAAAAAGAGCGAGCTCTGATTTTTCAGGGGAATTGAACAAGGGAGGGGCGTAATCAAGTTGATTGATTCTAAAACTGATCTAGTCAGGCAATTATGCATGCACTTTTAGTCCCTGCATAGTCTCACTCTCTGGGTACCCAGTTAGAAGTAAGGTGGGCTAGCCTGGAATGTTGTCCGGGGTAGGCCGCATCGCAGCTGGTTAGGGCCTGTGAAGAAAAGAAAAGGCAAGCATAACCACATACAATTTATAATCCTGAGCCAGGAGGCTCAGTTTGTGATGATTAGACAAAACAATTAAATCAGATGACACGTTTTGATTGAGCTGTTGTTGCAGGGAGCTACCCTGGTGTTTACTCACGCTACCCAGTACAGGACACAGGATGGACGAAATGGAGACTGCAGGCTGATGACCGGTTATCCAGGAGAAGCAGGGCGCACACGAATCACCGAGGTGTCGGTCCTGTTTGAGGTGTTGAGCAGGGGGCTGATCCCCGGGCAAGTCTCTCGTCGATGATGGATAGCTGGCTGGGTCAGTGTGGCAAGGCCTAGGCCAGATAGAACAGTTCAGATTTGAGTCCGGTAGTGCTGGATGCAGCTTACAGCAAGCGTGGCACATTTACACTGTGGGGAACCAAACTTCGACCCACTGTCAACAAATAGCACATTTATAGTAAAGCATTCACCATACTACAATGTGGGTAGCAGTCCAGCCGCAATATCAGTGTGTCTGAGCAAAACCGGGGATTCTGTTGTAAACTGATGTCCTGACAGGCCGATTGCGTTCAGCAAATCTTTGGTCTTCTTCAGGTTTAAATCTGGCCACTCTTCAGTGGCTTTAAACACATTCAAATTCGGATGCTGTCTGATAAATTCACACTCCCTCTCGAGGGACAGTAGGCAGACAGGCCTAACTCAGCCTTTCCACTAATCTCCCGCGTGAACTATGCAGAAACAGCTGCTCGAATCACTCAATCTGTTCACTCTCCAAACTCTATTTCCAGACTGACTGACTGACTGCAGCAGGCAGCTTGGGAATTTCCCTTTGGTCCAAAAGGTTCTGGTTGGTAGATCCATCAGTCTGACAAAGCAAGGGCTCCCCCCCACGTGCATTTACATGCTAACGTCTCAAAACTACAATTCCTACAGAAATTCACTCCCACAAGTCCCCTGGGGACAGACTCCATTTTAGGGTCCCCAAAGGTACTGACTGGGCCCATTCTGGCAGTCCAGGACCAAGATGGTGGTGATAAACAGAACTGTCCATGCTGCAAAGAAGGCAGGTTAGACAAATTACAACATCGTTACTATTCTAATAGATAATCAGCAAATAAGTACAGCTTCTAACAGAGCTCCCTCTGCGCAAATAGTGACGGCAGAACGGAGCGATTATCTGGCAGCCCAAGCGAGACTCGAGCATAGAAACACACAGTTCCCTCCCAGATTAAATAAGCACCACGTTATAGGCAGCTCTTAAAGAGACAGAGCATAGAGGCATTAAGGCACTCTCATACAACACTTTTAAAATGCTAAGACACAGGATACCAGCCTGTCAGTGGACATTTAGGCAAGCCCAAGGAAGACTTTCAGGAACCCCCATTTGTAGGGGGGGTTACACCCTTCTCTGCCTGGGAAAACTTGGTATCTGCATCAAGTATACATCTTCACAATTTTGAAGAAGCAATATACGCGAGACATTTGTGACATTGGCATACTCTGGAAATAATATCTGATGCATTAGTTAACGTAAACTTATCACATTACTACACATTTCACTATACCATATTTTCATTGGCAATACTAATGCATGTTACATACATTCTATATTGATTCTATTATGATTAACACACGATGAACAGTTACTTATGACTTCACATTGTAACTTCTTGTACAGTAAACAATGTAGAAAGGGGCCCTTCCCTATCAGCTAACTTGGGGCTAGATGGGACAGGGACACCACGTTTTGAGAGAACAATAATTAATCAGGAGGTGGCAGTCAAGCTCAGTTTGGGCAGTGAGCTCTTGAAAATTTAAACACCTTTATGGACCACATTGAGAGGCAAGTCCACAGACCTCCCAGGGGAATCATAACTGAAAAGTAGCACTGGATTAACAGGTTGCCCAGTCCTTCTGGGGGGTACATACACTGACTCTGGCTTGTCATCACGGGCATTGGACACTTCCTTTTCTTCTTTCAGGAGGGGCGCCTCTCCACTGGACGAGAAGTTCAGGTTGGGAGCACCGGCAGCTCGGGGCTCAGTAGTTTCAGTTTCCAAAGTACTTTGGTCATTAAGGTTTGCTGTAGAATGCCCTGACTGGTCATCCTCAGGACACCTGGATACACTGGAGTTTTGTGGCATGGAAAGGGCACTGCCCTCACTTTCTCTTGGCTCTGTTAGTTCTGGTGTGTTACCAGGAAGACTCAGAACATCAGCCCCTTCTTTGGGCAAGTCAAACAGCTCTACAAGACACAGAGAGTCTGCAACCTCAGACATTTATTTATTTAGCTTTTGTTTACCAGGTAAGTACACTAGATGAGTATTATGCCTGTTTTCAGGAATGACCCGGGAGAATACAACATGATGGTACAAAGACACATTTCAAATACATAATGACAGCATGGGCAACATATGAGAAAATTACAAAGGACACATCAACGTAATGACAGCATAAGCAAGATAAGAGAATACAAAGGGCACATTATACAGAGGAGTAGAAAGCAATGGTACAGCTTATAATCATTTAGTTACAAGTATGACAAGTCAATAACATATAATAAGGATTCCAGATTAAGACAAGACCTGGGTCTGCAAGCCAACAGTTAGATCCAGGTCAGGTAATGGTAGTGGAGTGGGGTGAGCAGCAGTAGTTTCCAGGCAGCCCTGTAAGAGGCAGTGTATCCCTAGGGAGGCTGGGGCAGTCACATGCTGAGGCTTGTTTCAAGAAGTCCCACATAGATTTCAGAGGCACTGATGGAGGGGCCTGCTTAACAGACTCTGGGAGGGAGTTCCAGAGTTTGGGCGCACACACAACAAAGTCCCTAGCTCCCATGACAGTTCTTGTGGCAGGAACTTTGAGCGTCCCTTGGACTTGAGACCTTAATGAGTAAGGAGAAATGTCAGCTGGTGGTAGAAGCAGGGCCAGTCCCGATGGGGTACCAGTTCTGATCACCCTGTCCGTGAGGCAACCTATCCCAAAGTTCAGGTATCTGGCTGGGGAGAGCCACCGGAGTTTATTATAAAGCTCACAGTGATGGGTGAGGCGGGGAGCCGCTAGGGCGAAACAGCAGACATTGTTGTATGCTGTGTGCCACCTGGTGAGATGAGCCTTAGAAGAGCGAGCAAATATGTGCAGACCATAGCTGAGTGAGGGAAGGAGGACTCCTCTCGCTAGGGCAAGCCTGGCCGCAGGTGTGAGGTTGTACTTGGCCCTGTAGGCCAGTCCCAGCTTGCAGTTCACTGTTCTGCAGACTTTAGCGACGTGACTCCCCATATCAAGTTGAGGGTCTAATGTGACCCCTAAGTACTTGACCGAGTTCACCACAAGGAGGGAGGAGCCGTCCGGATTGATTATGTTCAGGGAGAATGTTGAGGCTTTGATTTTGGCAGTTCAGCCAAATAGCATAGCCTGAGTTTTTTTCAGATTCAAGACCAGTTTATGATCCGTAACCCAGGTCAGGACCTGGTTAAAGTCCTCGGACAGGCTCTTGGTAAGAGTGGCCGTGTCACTAGAGTGGGCCGTTATCATCAGGTCATCTGCGTATAGGATGGCACTGCAATTTGTTGTCACCGCGGTGCAGTTGATTGATGAAGAGGGAGAAAAGGAGGGAACCCAGTACCGAGCCCTGAGGGACACCTGATGTGACCGCAGGGGTTTGGACAGGACTTTATTGAAGCAGGTCCACTGCATTCTACCTTGTAGATAGCCCGTAATCCATTTCATAGCAGTAGGGGAAAAGCCGAGTGACCCCAACTGTTGACAGAGCACTGCATGGTCAACAAGGTCAAAGGCTTTGGACAGGTCGATGAATATGGCTCCAGAGAGTTTGCCCTGGTCCATGGCTGCTCTAATGCCTGATGCGACAGAGATCAGGCCTGTGGAGGTGCTATGCCCCATAAGAAAACCATGCTGGGTCGGGGTTGCAGCTCTTGCTGCTGTACATACTCTGAGAGCTGCTCAGCCACTACTTTTTCGAGGAGCTTGCTAAGGGATGAAAGGACAGCAATCGGACAATAATTGTCCAGTATTTTGAGGTTACCCTGCTTCAGGACAGGGACTATTCTTGCTTCCTTCCATATATCTGGGATGGACCCCAGTGCCAGGGATAGGTTAAAGATATGGGCTGCTGGAGAGGCAATGTAGGAGGCCCCAAGTTTTAGAAGCTTGGGCTCCAAGTTATCTAGGCCGGGACTGGAGTACTGGGAGAGACCAGCTAGACGTCTCTGCATGTCTGAGGTGGTCACCGCCCTGATGTGAAACAACTGACGAGGTGGGTGATCCTCCCTCCGGTTGGGGGGGGTCATACCCGCACCAGGAGGGAAAAGTGCGGTGAAGGCCGAGAGGTCAGGGAAGTGCATATTTAGCGAGTTGGCAATGGTGAGAGGATTGTTGCAGGAGACGCCTTTTATAATCATATCAAGATACCCCTGGGTGGGAGGAGCCACTGACTAGGGTTTTTATATTTCTCCAAAACCTCCTGGGGTCATTGGCGGAGCTAGTTAGGGCAGACTTGCAGAAGTCACTTTTCGCAATCCTAATAGCCTTTTTGCACTCATTGCTGAGGTGTCTGTATCATTGTAAAGTAGCAGAATCATGGGACAATCTGAAGTTTGCCCAACACTTGTCTCTGGCCCGCATTTGGGCTAGGAGATTCCCATGCAACCAGAGGGTGGCTGACCCCTCACCTTATGGGTGACCATTGTAGCATGCTTGTCTTGCAGGGCCCCAAAGGTGGTTAGGAAATGGGAGGCTGCCACTGAGGGGTCATTAGCTCTTAGCACATCAGACCAGTCGGTGAGCCTTAAGTCCTCAAGGAACTCTCCGGAATCAAACCTGGCAAAGTTCCTGACATGCATGATCTTGTGCGGGATTCTAGGAGAGGGAACTTTCCATACGCAGTAGACCGGAGAGTGGTCGGAGACTGCGTCAGATAGTGTTTCCACTGAAGCGATCCTGTCTGGACAGTTAGTCAGAATCCAGTCCAGAAAGGAGCTGACGGAGCCATTGGCCGATCGCCTGGTTGGCTCCTGTATGAGCTGAGTCAGGGTGAGACTGGCAAGGAGGGGCTCAAACTGCCTTTCATTTTCACCGGTCCAGTTTAGGTTAACATCTCCCATGATTATGAGTTCATTGTCACCAATGCTAGGACCAACTGAGTCCAGAGGATGGGTCAGTCCTGGGAGCCCACCTCTCGGAGGGTTGTACGTGCATACCAGATGAAGTTTCTTGGTGTCCCCTAGTAGGAGTAGCACACGTAGCACCTCACAGGGGGACACTCTGGATTGCTGGAGGACTACTGGGGAGACCTTGAGATGACACCTGTAGTAGACCAGGATGCCACCCTCCCTCTTAGTCCCTGTTCGGTCCTGTCGTATGAAGTCATACCCAGGAAGAGCACAGGCTGAATCAGGGATCATGGGTTTAAGCCAGGTCTCTGTCACTCCAGGGATATCAGGTTTATAGCGTGCCGTCCATGAGACAAGCTCATCCTGGTTGGGTAGCAGGCTCCTGATATTTAGATGAGCCACTTTTAGACCCTTGCCCATTTCCCAACCTAGGGAGATTGAAGGGGTCCAAGTATTTGAACCAGGGTTTGTTTCAATGTCCCCAGACAGTAGTATTAACACGAGGAGGAGCCAGTAAGGACACCATCTCATAAGAGATAGACCTTTGGCAGGAGTACGGGCACGAAGTCGTTTTACCCTGACAGTGTGCACTAGTCCCCTGAGGTTTAAAAAGTAGGTGAGGCAGAGGGGGGTGTGGGAGGTCGCGAGGATGTTAGAGAAGGTGAAATCGGGCACCTCAGGGAAGGGAGATTTCTCCCAGTGCCCCCCAAGTGAGTGGGGGAGCGGTGGCCACATAGAGCAGGGTGAGCCCTAGTACCAGACCCGTTTGAGCCAGCGTCCTATACATGGCAGGCAGCACACCCAGGGCCATCTCATCGGGTTCCCCCCCACCCTCCCTGGGCGGGAAGAAAGGGAGCCGGATCCACATCTGGGCAGGAGGCATGGTCCAGCTAGGTTGTTTTGCCCAGCAGACGTGGAGGATTAGGCGCAGCTGACGGGAGGATGGATAGAATAGCACCTGAAGGCTGGTGGATACTCAGCTATCAGTATCAGGCCTGTGGGATTACTAGGATAGTCTATTTTTCCACTGAGTGGTACACATTCAATTTTCACAGTGATTAACCAGTTAGTCCCCTCTGGGAACAATAAACCACAGTAGGAGTCTAGTAGACAGTATAATGATAGCCTAATGGTTAAGATTAAACATTAGCCTCACTAGGCAGTACTGTTAGACCTCTGTAGACACTATGTCTAGTAAGAGCATTGACAGTTATTAGTGATGGCACTTCATACTCCTACTCCTACTCTCTTCACACAAATTCTGTCCTGGACTAGAGCCAAACAGTGGGGACCAGAGTTGGAAAATTGCAGACTAAACATCAATAAATTATCTGGCACATAGCCTAGAGAGACAGCAGATTTGTCTGTCCCTTACTGTATCCGACACAGCCTATGAGTTGCGAAAAGGGAAAAGATCACTAGGAGGGTTCACAGTGCTATGCCTAACTACGCTGTCAGACCCGCCCCCACCAGCTGATAGGGTGAGACGGATCCTGGGGCGGAGCCAACGGAGTGGGCAGGTGGGCCGAAAAACTCTCCTGCAGCTGGGCAGGGGCCCGAAAACTTGAGTTTTGTTCCCGCACAGCTGCCGAGGAGGCTCGTCAGGGCTGCAGATGCACCCGGCACCTCAGGACTCTGCCTCAATTGAAGTCGCAAGTGCCCGGTGGGGGGGGGACCTTCCTGGAGCAGGTCACCCTCACCTCCCCTCTCGCATACAGTAGGGCTTGGTATTGTTGGTGGGACTGGCTCTCCCTATGTAGGAGACACAGGGAGCGTCACCACCTACAGGGAACCAATCAACAAGGGCGCTTTCGGCGCCAAGATTTGAAATAGCACAGGGGTCTCTTTGTTCCTCAGCAACGGAAAAAATGTCCCCCAACCACCCTCCAGTGCAGTAGCCCAGCAGCGATGGCCTCTTTTGGCAGTGAGTGTGGGAGCGATATAGAGAGTCCAAGCAGCTGAAAGTCACTCTCCTGCACCTGGGCAGGGACCGGGAAACTTGAGTTTTGTTCTCGCACAGCCGCCGAGGAGGCCCGCTGGGGCTGCAGACGCACCCAGCACCTCAGGACTCTGTCTCAATTGAAGTCGCAAGTGCCAGAGGGGGGGGAGACCTTCCTGGAGCAGGTCACCCTCGCCTCCCCTCTCGCACACAGTCGGGCTTGATACTTCGCACCTCACTTTCAGGGGGCATTGGGTTCAGTGAAGAAGCTGGGGGGTTAGGCAGTTCTGAAGGCCCAGCTTCATCCCCACAATTCTGCAGAGGATTGTCTCGAAACAACTGACTCAGTTCACATGAGGGATACTAGGCATTATCACAATCACTCTCATCAGAGACAGACGAACAGTCATCACCATCACTCTGGGCCTGCCGAGGGGAAGGCCTTAGTTGTGGAATAACATGGACATGTTGGCTCGGTTTCCTCTTTGTGGCAGCATGAGTCACTGGCCCAGGAGACGTGTCAGGTGTTGGTTCAGCATCAATAATAACTTGGCCGATGGGCAGTAAGCAATTACGGTGCATGGTCTTAACAGCTTTGGAATTATCTTCTGGGCTCACCTTGTACACCGGCAAATCATCCAATTTACCAACTACTACGTTAGGAAGATGGTGCCATCTATCAGCAATTTTGTGTTTTCCATGCAGTCCCAAATTGCACAGTAGTACCTTATCTCCGGGCAACAACTCCTGGGCTTCTACTCATTGAATTTTAGCATGATCAACATAGCGCAAGGTCTTCATAGCGCTGAATTAATCGCGCATGTGTAATTTAAATGTGACTCTAAAGATGTGGCAAAATTGTAACTCATCGGATGACAGTAACATGGCGGTACGTTTCTAAGAGCCAGAAGGGTGGTGATCTTGCAGTACTCGATGGATTTATCTATAGGAGAAAGCAAGTGACAGATGACAAAACGTACTACAAGTGCTTAGAGTACGATAAGGGTCACTGCACTGCTCGAATTCACCTGAAAGGGGAAATTGTACTTAAATCCATTGGGGAGCACAATCATGTCCTGACCCTGCATCTCTGGCTGTAAAAGAGGCAGTCTCAACTAGGAAAGAGCGGACTAGTACCACAGTTGAGACAACACACCAAATAGTTGCTTCTGGAGTCTTTCAACTATCACTTTCTGTTGCATCTCAACTACCAGCTATACCACTGCTGAAGTGTACTGTACGGAGGAATCGGAGGGCCCATTCACAACCATTACCTGAGCCTATTGATGCCATACCTCTCAGTTGGCACCAATAAAAGCATTCAGCCAGTCATTCCCAAATGTTAAAATGAGAGGGCGATTCTTTCACATGACCCAGGCAGTGTGGAGAAAGATTGAGGAATTGCCAGACGTAAGTGGTCCATACACTTCAGACCCAAATTTTGCCCTCAATGTCAGGATGCTACTAGCTCTTACATATGTGCCTGTTGATGTGGTTTGTCAGACTTTCAATGAGCTAATGAGCACTGACTTGTAACAGAGAAATGGGGAGACACTATCTAATTTGATAGATTATTTCGAGGCTACATGGCTTGGTAGACCACTCGCCGGGGGATGTAGAAGGCCCATGTTTCTGATATCCCTCTGGAACTGCTATGATGCAGTTTATGATGCTCTTCCCCGGACAGCAAATGCTGTTGAAGCCTGGCATCGTCGCTTCAATCACTTAATCGGTGCACATCTCCCCTCTATTTGGAAATTCTTCGAGCTGCTAAAAACTGAACAACACATGAATAGCACTGAGATTGAGCAACTGGTAGCTAGATCTGCAGTGACTGAAGTTCGCAAAAAATATAAAGACACAGCTAAACGTATAACAGGGATTGTTAGAGAATACAGCTCACGCCCCAGGATGGAATATTTACAGGGAATAGCGTACAATTTCCAGCTGCAGGCCTAACTTCAGAAACTGATTTTGCAGATATGCGGATTATGTTGATATTAATTACTTTAAGATTAGAACAATAATAAAGATAAGAAAGATTCACATACCAAAATACACTTCTTTATGTTTGTATGTGGTGGAACTGTTTAGCCAGTGGGGGGAGTGAAAGTGGAATGGACATGCAACACTGATTTGTGTCCCTAACCAATAACCAAACCCTCTTCCCTAAAGCCATCTCGGCTATGCATGGTTGTAGCGCTGAAGCTGTAGTCAGACATGGCACTATTAAGGTAAGCGCGTTTTGGTTAGTACACTATTATTACAGGCACGATTTTGAACGCGCTGTATCTGCTCGCGCCATTTTGGCTGTGCTACTTTGACCACATCCCCTCGTGGATCATATCTTCTTTGTTGGCGAGATTTTGCTTAGCAGCTATAGTTTGAGCTAGTTGATAGGCATCATTCAAATGATCTTTCAATTTCTGTACGTACTGCAAGTAATTTTCGGCTCAGACTCCATCTGGAGAGACCCCAAAGCAGACATCAACTGGCAGTCGGGCCTCCCTCCCGAACACGACATGGCAGGGGAGAACCCAGTAGCGTCACTTTTGGTGCAATTGTACACATGTACCAAGCTGCTAATCTGCTGACTCCAGTTATGCTAGTCTTTTGGATGGAGGGTACCCAGCATGTCCAGAAGGGTGGGGTTAAAGTGCTCTGGTTCAGGATCCCCCTGCAGGTGATGGGGGTGATTCTTGACTTCCGCATCCCCTGCAGAGAGAGAGCATTTCTTTGATTAACCTACTTTCAAAGTCTCTGCCTTGGTGAGAATGGCTCTGCTGGGGGGAGGGGGGCACCATAGTGGACAAAGAATTATTCTACTAGCATCTTGGCCACGGTAGAGGCCTTTTGATCTTTAGTTGGGAAGGCTTGTGTGTACCTTGTAAAATGATCAGTAACTACCAACACATTGCCAATGTTCTTTTGGTCGGATTCTAAGCACAAGAAGTCTATAAAGACCAGTTCCATGGGGGCACTGGTAGCGATACTGATAAGGGGGGCAGCCTTCTGAGGCAGGGCTTGTCTTTGGAGACAACGACTGCAGGTCTTTACATGGTGCTCAACATCTGCCCCCACCTTTGGCCAGTAGAATTGGGATCGTACCAAGTCGAGAGTTCTGTCAATACTGAGGTGCCCCATGTGATTGTGGAGGGACCTCAGTACCAGCTGTTTAAAGGCCATGGGTAGGACCAACTGTTGCTTGTCTATTTGACCATGACGATCCACTGTCTCTGCATAACAAGTGATCATGCGATTTTAATCTGGGGCCTTCCTTGAACAATACAGCAGTTCGCAAGTCAGGGGAATGCAACTTGGACACATCTTTCCCCGCATGCAGGACGCTGAGTGCTGGTTGACTCATGGGATCTTGGGATTGAGCCCACTGAATACTGTCATTATCGAACTGAGGTAGTGCACTAATATCTAATGCAGAGAAATGGCAGTAGGCAGCCGGTATGCAAGTATCAGGGGGGACCAAGCAATCTACTAGGCAGTCCACTGTGTCCACAGACATTGGTTCCTCTTTATCAAACTTTTGGCATAATGCTTTGATGTCAGGTTTAGACAATCTGACCCAATTGTCCATGGAAGCTGGCCTTCGTGACAGGGCATCAGCATCAATGTGGTTTAGTCCCGGTCTGTATTCAACAGCATAATCATAAGTTGATAAGACAGAAAGCCAACGGTGCCCAGTGGCATCCAATTTAGCTGAAGTCTGCACATAGGTCAGTGGGTTATTGTCAGTCTTCACTAATATCTCTGCACCATAGAGGTACTCATGAAACTGGTCATTTTAGGGTGAGGAATTCCAACTTGTCGACCGGATAGTTCCGCTCTGACGGGGTCAAGCTCCTACTGGCAAAAGCTACAGGTCTCAAGCCATCTTCGTAGTCTTGATAGCACAGCCCCAAGGCCCTGCAAACTAGTGTCCATATGCAGAACATAGGGCTTGGTAGGATCAGCATAGGCAAGGACCAGGGAGTGGATGAGCTGGGATATGACTTCAAAAAATACAGGTTACTCACCTGTAACAGGAGTTCTAGGAATGGTATATGTTGTTCATCCACACTCATTGGCAGTATCCTTGCCGCTTTAAATCTTGCCGGAAGGTCTTCAAGCTTGCTCCTCCCACCCACCCGGGTGGTATAACTCGGCCCGCCCATGACGCCAGATCTGCCCGCTGGAAGCTCAGGTAGTCAAGGCCGGCCGGGAGGAATGGAGAGTCTGTGATGAACAACATATACCATTCCTAGAACTCCTGTTACAGGTGAGTAACCTGTATTTCTAGGGACATGGATATGTTGTTCATCCACACTCATTGGCAGACTCCAGCAGTTCTCCGGGAGGAGGAGGCAAGACGCACACCCCCATATACTTACTTGGAAAGAGAGACTGAGAACCGAGGCCCCAAACCAGCATCCCGGCGTGACTCAAGGTCGATGTGGTAGTGGGTAATGAAGGTGTTTGCTGACTTCAGGTAGCAGCCCTGCAGATTTCCTGGATAGGGACGCCCCTGGAAGCAGCCACCGCTGCAGCAGTATGGCGGTAGAATGAGCTCTTATCCTCTGGGAGGCTCCATGCCCGCTAACTTATAGCAGAGATCTATGCAGGAGGTTACCCACCTGCTTATCGTCCGCTTGGCTGCAGGTCTGCCAGATGCGGCTTCAGCGTAGGTGACAAACAGCTGGCGAACCTCTCCCCGAATATCAGCCGTCGCTCATATAATAGCGGCGCCCTTCTGAGGATCCAGAGTATGGAGCCTATATTCGCTCCGAGGTGTGATTGGGGTAGAACACCGGCAGAGTCAACACCTGGTTAAGGTGAAACTCCACACCACACTGGAAGGAATTTCGGTGGGGGGCGAGGACAACCTTGTCCCTGTGGAAGACCAGGTAAGAGACTCGATGGAAAGCGCCTGGAGCTCTCCCATCCTTCTGGCTGACGTGATAGCCACCAAGAAGGCGGTCTTCACGACAGGTGAGAGAGAGCACACCTGTGCATAGGTTCAATGGCTTGCCCATGAGCTTTGCCAGTACCAGCAGTAGATCCCACGGAGGTGGGGTTCCCGACTGGAGGGAAATGATCAAGGCCTTGAAAAGCGCCATACCACCTTCCTCCTATGCACCGACTGCTTCCCAGCCCGCTGCTCGTGAAGCAGAGATGGCTGCCAGGTGCACCCTTAGGGTCGCGCGACCAAGCCCTTGACTAGAAAGGGACCATAAATAGTCCAAGATGCTTGCCAAGGAACAGGAGGAAGGTCCAAGCCTCTGTTCTGACACCAAATGGAAAACCTTTTCCATTTGAAGGCATAGCATTTTCGTTTGACTTACGGACGCCTCAACTACATTGAGGACCCCGCCGGAAAGACCCAAAGCCTGGAACTCTAGCCGCCAGGAACCAGGCCGCCAGGTGCAGGGATTGAAGGTCCGGATGGAACACCTTCCCTGATTGACTGAGAGCAGGTCCGGGCGAGCTGGAAGCTGCCGCGGAGTCCTGGAGCTGAGACTGAGGAGATCTGGTACCAGAACTGGCAGGCCAGTCTGGGGCTATCAGAATCACCTGCGCTTGTCCCTCCTCGCTTTGAGAAGCACCTTGTGGATCAAGGGAAATGGGGAAAGGCGAAAAGAGGCCCGGGGTCCATTGCCCTCGAGAAGGCATCCCCTGCAGCGAGCCCTGCTGAGGGGGCGGGCATGGAACAGACTCAGCTCGCTGCTCTCCATGGAGGCAAACAGGTCCACCTGAGGTGTGCCCCAGTGGGAGAACAGATGCTGTACTACCTCCGGCAGGAGAGACCACTGGGATGCAGCCCCTATCCGCTCAGGGCATCGGCCAGGGTGTTGGAGGCTCCTGCCACGTGAATGGCTAGGAGATCCGCCCAGGCTGCGACGAGTGACCAAATGCGGAGAGCCTGCATAGAAGCATGGAGCGCGCCCCGCCTCGGCGGTTTAGATAGTACATGGTCGTGGTATTGTCCGCCTGACTCGGACCACTTGACCCGGAGGAACGGAGCAAAGGCGGTGAGAGCTAGGCGGACCGCCGGAGCTCCAGCAGGTTGATGTGGCATCGACTCGCGGGACCAGAGGCCATAAGCCCGGTGTTCCCCCAGATGGGCACCCCAACCCATCAGAGAGGCATCGGTCGACAGAGAGACCGTCGGCTCGGGGCGGACGAACGGGATGCCCTCCTGCAAATGATCTGGAATGGTCCACCACTGGAGAGCGTTCCACATCCCCTGTGTCACCGACACAAGCTGGTCCAAGGGATCGCAGCGTTGTGACCACTGGCTGGCCAGTCCCCACTGAAGGACGATGTTCCAGCGGGCCCAACGACCACGCTGGTACAGGCCGCCATGAGACCCAGGAGGCGCAGGAAGTCCCGGCAGGCGCACTGCCCAACCAGAAATGATCGGGCAAAGGAGGAAAGAACTCGGCCCTGTCCGCTGAGCCGCCTGCTGCTCAAGAGAGTCGAAGCTGCGCCTGGCTGAATAAAATCACCTGCTTCGCTCGAGTTCCACTTGGCCTCGTGATAAGGAGGCCCAGTTGAGAGCAGACCTGGAGGCCAGATCTCTGACCACTCCGCCTCTTCCTGGAGGGAGCTGCTATCAGCCAGTCGTCCAGGTAAGGGTACACCCGACCCTCGGCGCCCAGAGGAATGCTGTCACCACTGCCATGCATTTGGTGAAGACCCTGGGAGCTGGAGACAGTCAAGGGCATGGCTTGGAACTCGAAGAGGGATCCTTCCGCCGAAGCGAAGGAATCTCTGGTGAGACGGACGGATAGGGACGTGAAAAACGCGGCCCTGCAAGTCCAGAGAGCAGAACCACACTGCGCTCCAAGGATGGTATAATCTGAGCCAGAGTGACCATCCTGAAGGTTCGAGACCTTAGGAACTTGTTTAGGTCGTGTAGGGTCGAGAATGGGGCGCCAGCCCCCGTCCGCTTCTTCGAACCAGGAAGTACCTGGACACAAACCCTGGGTCTGAAGGAGGGTCCACCACCTCTCTTACCACCTCCTTCTGGAGGAGGAGAGGATGTCGGCTCGACGAGCCGCCAGTGAGGCTGGGGATCCCAAGCCCTCGAGGCTTTACGCCTGAAGGGTGGTGCCGAATTCCAGAGTAGGCCTCTTCCCACCACCTCCAAGACCCACCTGTCCGTGGTAACAGCGGACCAAGCGGGACCGAAGTGCTGGAGCCGCCCTTCATGGGAACCTAGGGTAAGGGTGACGGGATGGGGGCGACACCCCAGTCTGTCCACTGGGCAGGCTTGGAGGAGGGACCGGCCGAGGGACCTCCTGGGCCCTACCTCCCTGCCTCCTGTTAGAGGAAGTCACGGCTTGGGTTTGGATGCCAAGGTCGAGCCTGCTGGCTCTGGATTTGCTGGGCCGGGCGCCAAAGTTGTGAAGGACGAAGGGCTTAGGCTGTGGCTTTCAGGCCTGTCCTTCTGAGCGAAGAGACCGAGTCCAAGGTGGCATTGACTTCTCGATCCTCTGCAGGTGACCTTCCACCCCAGGGTCAAGAGGTCAGTCCTCAAAGGGAACATCCGCCAACTTGTGCTGGGTATCCGGTAAAGGTGGATATCCTCAGCCAAGCCCGCCGACGGACAGCCACTGCGGCCGCCACCGATCTGGCACATGAGTCCTCTACATCCAAAGCAGTCTGAGCTGCTGTTTGGCCACTGCCCTGCCCTGGTCCCGCACCTGCTTAACCGTAGTCTGCAGATCGGCAGGAAGATGAGGATGACTCATCCAGGAGCCCAACAGGCATGAGAAAATGTGCCATGAGGACGGCCGAACTGGCCTGACGAAGGCCAGAGAGGACGAGACGACTTTTCACCGACATAGTCCATCTTGACCTTGTCAGGAGGTTTGTCCACATCCCTGGCGCGCGGGCGCTACCGAAAACGCTGTCGGTAACCAACCCTCAGCAGAGGGGTGTTCAAAACCGACAAGGAACCGGTAGGGGACCGTGATACTTCTGGCCATCCTGGCCAAGGCGCAGGGCAGGAAGCGGGCGCTGCAAAGTTCCAGTGCCGACCCACTATGGCCTCGCCACCGGAAAGGCCTCCGCCGGAGAATCCCTCGGTCCAGAATCTCCGTGGAGGATACCTGGCCCGCTTTGGAACGGGTTCAGCTCCATCCCGTAGACTCCGAGATGAGCCGAAGCAGTCCTAGGAAGGACGACGGCTATCGCCCATTAGCTGACCTCCTGAAGACTCCAAGTCCAGTCGCTTGGAGAAGAAGGAGGAATCGCCTCGACTCGGAAGAGTCCTCAAAGAGCTGCCTCTGGCCTGAGCCACCTTCACCGCCGAGGTCGGTCGGGAGTGAGGGTAATTGACAGCCGATGGGGAAACCCTTAGCCGACCGGAGAATCCTTGGTCGGAGCCCCAATTGGTGGCTGTGGAGGGGAGGTTCCACCGAATCGGTGGAGCAGCTGGTTTTGCGAACAACCGCCTGGTGTAGGCCCTCGACAAGTCGAGGGTTGTATCGGCTGCCCGTGACAGTTACTTAATGGCCGGGAAGGCGCGGAGTCGGCTTATTCCGCCAGGAGGAGCTGTTAAACATAAGGTCCTCGGACTCCGACGTAATTTACGCCAAGCCTCCTCATCCGAGGAGGGAGGATCGAGACGCGCGACGCCGCTTTTACCGCTGTGCCGACCGACCGCTTATGACGGTGGGAACGGGTTGGACCGATAAGAGGTCCGGTGACCGAAAGATCGAGAGTCCCGGAATTTCCGGGTCGGTGCAGGGAGGTGTCGGCCGGAACTGCACTCCCTTCGGCTCGAAGGTCCATCAGAGGGCTCCGGAACCGAGGCACAGGCGAGCCCACGATCTCAACTCTCCGGGAACCGGGAGAGGGAATTGGCAGCAAAGGCGACAGCCCGTCTCAATGGGTCGTAGAAATCTCGACTTCATCAGTGGAGTCTCGGTCAACTGACCTGACGGGACACCGTGATGCGGTCGAGCCGAAGCGGATCGATCAAGCCGACGGTCGACGGCCCGGGAGAGGGACCTTTCCCGCCCCAAGAGCGCCGACGGAGGGATTCTACCTTGTCCCTCTTTTGACCGAGAAAAGGTCCAGCAGACGCAGGCCCTTCCTTTAGTGGAGAGGACAGACAAAGCTCCTTAAAGGAAGCCGTAGGAAGAACCCAGAGAGAAGGGATAAATGCCGCGTCCGAGAAGATACCGCCCGCCTCCTCTTCGAGGGCGACCATCCGCCGAGTTGATCCGCCGAGTTCGCCGCCAGCGACACCGGCCAACCGGGCCTCCTGACTTCACCGAGGGAACGCCGACGCCCAGTTGCAATCGGCAGCACGGTCTTCGAGGACGAGGCCGAGAAAGATGAGCACAGGTCGCAAGCCTGCGGGTCGTGCTCAAGGCCTAGGCAGTAGACACACGTGGAGTGTGGATCCGTCTGAGACATCTTCACCCGCATGGGCATCTCCGAAATCCAGGAGTCGATTTGTCCATCGAGCCATGAGGGATCAAGACTGAAGTCTTTTGCAAAATATTATTTTAAACCGCAAACGAAGAAATAGGAACTAGTCGCAAACGCAGAGCGCTATGAGGAACCTGAGCTTCCAAGCGTAAGGAAGATCTGGCCATGGGGCGAGCCGAGAGTTATACCACCCGGTGGGTGGAGGAGCAAGCTTGAAGACCTTCCGGCAAGATTTAAAGCGGCAAGGATACTGCCAATGAGTGTGGATGAACAACATATCCATGTCCCTAGAACTGCTGCTTCTCATTCAGGTGTCCACCGTGTTCCAAAAGGCTCACCTGTTCAAAAATACATTTTCTCTTGGTCTTCGATAGCCCCCTTTTGGTATTTGCAGTTGGTAGGGGCGGCAGCCTTGGGTAAGGTTAAGAAGCGGTCGAATCACCTTTGAATATTCTTTGATGAACCTGCTGTAGTAACCACAGAACTCCAGGAAACGCCGTAGCTCTTTTAGGTTATTGGGCTGGGGCCAAGTGGTCAAAGATTCAACTTTACTGGGATCTGTCTGTATCCCTTCTGCAGACACTATGTGTCCCACATATTTCACAGATGTTTGAAAAAAATGGCACTTGTCTATGGATAATTTGAGGCCGAATTCTTCCAAACCATCAAGGAGAACAGTCTGTTCTCATGTTGCTCCAGCATGCGTCTGAAAACAATGACATCATCCAAGAACACTAAACATTCCAGCAAGTTCATGTCTCCCACCGCACGTTCCATCAATCTCTGGAAGGTGGCAGGGGCACCCGAAATCCCCTGTGGCATCCTCAGGAATTCGTAGAACCCCAAAGGATAGATGAAGGTTGTTTTCTCATGGTCCTTCCAGGGCCATCGGAATCTGATAATATCTGCTGCGGAAATCCAGTACTGAGAACCACTGACCCTCGTTCAGGCAATCCAGGGCATCCTGTATGCGTGGCATGGTGTATTGATCTGGGATAGTCTGTCGGTTTAGGGTCTCATAGTCCACACCCATCCTCACGGATCCATTCTTTTTACACACCACTACGATGGGGGATGTATATGGGCTTCTTAATTCTTGAATAATATCTGCAGTGAACATTTCCTGTAGATGCCTCCTAACATCGTCCATGTCCACTGGAGCAAAACGTCGGGACCTCTCTCAAAATGGTCGGTCATCATGCAGGTGTATATTATGCTCGGCACCATGGACACACCCCCACGTCTCACTCTCTTAGTGAGAACACCTGGTCTCTCTGAGCAAGTTTCCTGCTAATTTGGGTCTTCCATTTGGTGGACAAGGGGGACTCACTAAAGTCAAATAAGTCTGGGGTCACTTTCTCTCTTTCATCAGAGTACTTGTTACTAGGTAATACTGCAGAGTCTGTGTAGTGTACTGTAGCCAGCGTATATCCCCAGTTCACACGAACTTCCCTGTTCAACATGTTTCTCACTTGCACCACCACTCGGCGGCCATAGGCATGGGCACGTGCAGGTTGTATACTGGGCTTAACCATCAACCCCTCTGGCAGCTTCCCTTCACCAGGGGCGTCTATCATCTATATTCTGTTCTTTACATCTCTCCTTAGGCAGACTTCTCCATGGATCATACACTGGGCATCGGGGCCCAACACCAAAGAGTCAGGATCCTTTTTCCACACTATCTCCACTGGCTCATCTTGGTCCACTTCATCTGGTTTCTGTTGCAAGCCATAAGCTCTTTTGATTAATGCTGGAATTCTTAGGGCCCGTCCAGTCCGTTGCCCTTGTTTCTCATGGCAGAGTTGTGCTAGTCTCCCAAACATGTGGGCGTTTGTTCCAATTAACAGGGGAACCCCATCATACAGTCCGTGTGGTGGGGGGAACACACTAGGGCAAGTGTCTCAACTTGTTCATCTACCCCAGCCACGGCGATAGAGAATGACAGCCAGATCCGGATATACCCAGAGTACGGATAGGACTTCTCACTCAACCCCCACACATGCAAACCTTCCAAGGACTGTAGGGACACGTCAGGCAGATGCTTCTGGTACCAGTCTTGAAATACTAAGGTTACTCGAGATCCACTGTCAAGAACGGCCCGGGCAGACACACTGTTCACCGTCACTGTAGTTTTCATTGAAGAGACCACCACCTCAGACCACTCAGGTGACATGGACTTGGACGTCGGCTTTACAGCTTCTTTGCATGAATAGCTTTTTCAGGCAGCCCCACCTTGCGGCCATATGCTGCTCTGCCGAATCAACGCCAGAAGCCTAGTGGTAACTTTTCCCAGATTCTCAGGCGAACAGTAGGTGAACCGGGTGTGCCCATCCTCTCCACAGTGGTAACAAAAAACAGGTTCTTTAGAGTCTCTAGGGGAAAAGGAGCTGTTCCCCTGCTTGAACATAGTGGGGGAGTCCCAGGGTCCCTCTCTGGTCGGGAGTTTGCTCTCTTGGCTTTCTGGGCTTCCCCAAGGGTCAGTGTTTCAGATAGCACAGAGCAGGTCTCCCACCAAAGCTCTCAGTTCTCATACCTCTTCCCACAGGCTGTTTTCAGGTCCGGACTTGGAGGAAATGACATGTACCCTCACCCCTCTTGGCAGGGCCTCGCTTTTAGCCTCAGGGGTGGCTGCACAGGAATTAGCACCTCTAGCAGCCTCAGCTGCTTGCTTGCTGGCTGACCCTCAACTCAGTCAGCACCTTGATCAGTTTTCTCAACTGTTGCAATCTGGCCTCCTCATTCCTCTCGGAGGCCTGGCAGGCGAAGGCAGCCCCAGCACACGACTCCCATCCCTCTTTGTCATTTTCAATCTCACGGATCTCTTTCATTAGGCCACAGTATTCGGTGGATTGCCCCTTCTGTCTTGCAGTTTAAGCTTCAACAACATCACGCTAGAGTACCTTGCTGACTTTAAGATGTGACCTAGCCTGACCCTGCTCAATTCACTGGTGGGCAACCCTCCTTTCCGGTGGGTCCGCTGCAAAGCTTGCTCAATTCAGGTGACAGACATCGATAATTTTTCATTTTTCCACTGTTTTGCAGATTTAAACTTCCACATCAGATCATCCCCCAGTTTGGTGCTACTAAATACTCCCTCCAAGGTAGAGAAGTATTCAGCGGCCGTGGCCTCCGGCCTAGTGGATCGCAGGAAGTGAATGGTCTAGAGTGCAGGGTCAAGGTTTCCATGAGACTCTTCCTCTTTTCCCCCTCAGCACACTGCAACTCCTAAACCAATGGGGGTGGCATAGTCCATCCACGTTTCCAGATCATCCTCTCCCACGGGCACTAGGACCATGCCCAAGAAGAGCCTAAGTCTTCTGTATGAGTCCAAATGCACAGTGGGTATCATTATGGGGGAAGCAACTGCAGGGGTGGTGGGAAAGGCTATGGGGGACTGCATGGAAGTGACATCCTCAGAAAACTGTAACATTTTCACTAGCTCTGTAGCAGAGCATCCCTCAGAGGCTACCAATTTAAACAGCTCATCTTTGAACCCCTCTATGCCGGGGGACCCTCCAAGAGCAGCTGGGTTGTTATATAAGTGAATGACCCTCCACCCCTTTTGGGACCCTTCTCTGGTTCAATGGGCAGGCTGCAGGAGAGTAGGGCCACCATAGTTTGATCAAACAGGTTGGAATCCCTTCCCCTTACTGCAACCTTCCCTAAACACTTAATTCGTTCGACCACTTCCACAACAGTGGCATTATCAGTCTCCAAGGGGATGTCCATTAATAGCAGAGCTTGCCGGTGGTCCATCCCTCTGCCTCACTTCACCCCATCATATGGTGCACTAGCAGCTTGTGGGGAGCAAGTTTAAAACTGGGCGTAGTGAGCGCCTCCATTTTACCACAGTTTTTAAGCATTGGGTTGTAATAACCACTTCTGACCACTAAAAGGCGCAAATCCCAGCACTAGTGCCTCCAAGATGTAACCCCTAGGTGGCGCTATCCTAAGGGCTACTACCCCTGCCTGCTTGGCTAGTTGCAGGTTAAGTGGCCTGGGTACTGAAAGCGGTGCCTCCACCCAGAGGACAGGGTTGTTACTAACAAGGCTAACCTGGGTACAGCCCTCCGAGACATTGTAACCTCCCCCTCTTTCCCCTCTTGTGGCCTAGACAATATGCAACAAACACTTTCACAGTAGCCCCTATTCAGCATACAAATCCCCACACTGTTTGCACTTGCCACCAGTGCAGGTTCCACCAGTTCGACCCTGGAGACCCCCTGTAAAAGAAGGTTAGGCACAGCAAATAACAGTACAATGCTTTTGGTACAAACTAGAACCACAGTCAGATTAAATGCAAAAGGAGTCGGATCTGATTTATTCAGGGGAATTGAGCAAGGGAGGGGTGTAATTAGGTTGATTGTTTCTAAAACTGATCTAGTCAGGCAATTATGCAAGCACTTTTAGTCCCTGCACAGTCACATGCTCTGGGTACCCAGTTGGAAGTAAGGTGGGCTAGCCTGGAATGTTGCCCACGGTAGATCAGCGTTGCAGCTGGTTGGGGCTCTGTGATGAAAAGAAAAGGCATGCACAACCACACACAATTTGTAATCCGGACCCAGGAGGCTCAGTTCGTGATGATTAGACAAAACAATTAAATCAGATGACACACTTTGATTGAGCTGTTGTTGCAGGGAGCAACCTTGGTATTTACTCATGCTACCCAGTACAGGACACAGGATGGATGAAATGGAGACTGCAGGTTGATGACTGGTTTGCCAGGAGAAGCAGGGCCCTCACGAATCACCGAGGTGTCGTTCCTGTTCGAAGTGTTGAGTAGGGGGCTGATCCACGGGTGAGTCTCTCATCGATGATGGTTTCTGCACCGGAAGTACCTGGCTGGGCCAGTGTGGCAAGACCCAGGCTGGATAGAACAGTTCGGATTTGAGTCCAGTAGTGCTGGACGCAGCTTCCAGCAAGCGTGGCACATTTACACAGTGGGGAACCAAATTGCAACCCTCTAACAACAAACAGCACATTTATAGTAAAGCATTCACCATACCACAATGCGGGTAGCAGTCTGGCCACAATATCAGTGTCTCCAAACAAAAATGTGAATTCTGTGGTAAATGGATGTCCTGACAGGCCGATCGGGTTCAGCAAATCTTCGGTCTTCTTCAGGTTTAAATCTGGCCACTCTTTAGTGGCTTTAACACACTCAAATTCGGAAGCTGTCCAATAAATTCACACTCCCTCTCGAGGGACAGTAGGCAGACAGGCCTAACTCAGCCTTTCCACTAATCTCCCACACGAACTATGCAGAAGCAGCTGCTCGATTCACTCGAGCTGTTCACTCTCCAAACTCTACCTCCAGACTGACTGGCTGCAGCAGACAGCTTGGGAATTTCCCTTTGGTCCAAAAGGTTCTGGTTGGTAGATCAGTCTGTCAAGGAAAGGGTTCCCCCTCCATGTGCATTTAAGTGCTAAAGCCTCAAAACTACAATTCCTACGGAAATTCACTCCTAGAAGATCCCTGGGGACAAACTTGATTTTAGGGTCCCCAAAGGTACTAATTGGCCCATTCTGGCAGTCCAGGACCAAGATGGTGGTGATAAACAGAACTGTCCATGCTGCAAAGAAGGCAGGTTAGACAAATTACAATATCATCACTATTCTAATAGATGATCCGCAAATAAGTACAGCCTCTAACTGAGCTCCCTCTGCTCAAATAGCGATGGCAGAACAGAGCGATTATCTGGCAGCCCAGGCGGGACTCGAGCATAGAAACACTCAGCTCCCTCCCAGATTAAATAAGCAGCACGTTACAGGCAGCTGTTAAAGAGACAGAGCATAAAGGCATTAAGGCACTCTCACACAACACTTTTAAAACGCTAAGACACAGGATACCAGCCTAGCAGTGGGCATTTAGGCAAACCCAAGGAAGACTTTCAAGAATCCCCATTTGTAGGGGGGGTTACATTTATGATGGACAGTGGCAGTAACACACTGAAAGCGATGATAACTCACTGAGATTTCACCCATGCAGCTTGTTATGCATATGCACTAAATCTGGAGGTGAATCACATGCTTGACTAACATGCACAGTTAAAAGAAACATTTGACATTGTTCTGAATATCACTAGATATTGCCATCATGCCCCCAGACCTGCTGAGCTCCTCCACCAGTACCAGCAAAAGCACATCCTTCCTTATCAGTGCTTAGTTAAACACATTTTCACAAGGTGAAACTCTGTCGTTTGTATGGTAAGTAAGTAAGTAAGTAAAAGTTTATTTTTAAGCGCTTTTCGAAATCAAAGCGCTGTACAATAAAACAGTTAAATACATATAAAACATACATTCAGCATAACAAACAATAAAATATAATTTCAATACAGTGCAATAACTACTCCCCATACGCCTTTTGAAATAAATAGGTTTTCAGTTCTGACTTAAAGCTTTCAACGGTCAGGCAGCTTCGTATCCGACGAGGTAGAGAGTTCCACAGGGTAGGGGCAGCATAAGAAAACGCTCGTGCCCCGGATGTTTTTAAACGAGCCCTGGGAAATCCCCAGTAACCTCGCCGGTGGAGCTGTATGGAGTGGGAGGGACGGTAGGGAACAAGCAGATCTTGAAGATATCGTGGTCCCTGTTCGTGTAGGGCTTTATAGATCAGTAAACCGACCTTAAAGGTGATCCGCCACTGAACCGCAGCCAGTGCAGTTCGTGCAGCACAGGCGAATATGATTCCTTATAGATGTCCCCGCAAGCCTGGCTGCAGCGCTCTGCACCAGCTGCAGGCGCGATATCAACCCCGGCAGCCCCTAGGTACAGGGCATTGCAGTAGTCAAGGCGAGAAGTAACAAAGGCATGGACTAATGTCGGAGGTCAGCCGGAGGAACAAGGTGTTTCACCCGAGCAATATTCCTCAGATGGTAAAAGAGGATTTGACGGCAGATGACACCTGGAATTTCAGCCCAAACTGTCGCTCAATAATAACGCCCAGGTTACGACCCGTCTGAGGTCGAGAGCTGGGCTCCATCAATCCATATGCTCAAGGAAGACCAGCCCTACAACTGCCTCACGACGACCTGGGTCCACCACCAACACCTCAGTCTTATCCGGTTTAACTCAGCCAGCTGGCACTCATCCAATCACTGATCTCGGATAGACAGTTGTTAAGTTTAGAGACTGCATCTTCTTGCCGGGGCTAAGGACAAATATAGCTGGGTGTCATCTGCATAGCAGTGAAAACCCAAGCTCATATTGCCTAATAATGTCTCCCAATGGCAGCATGTAGACAGCGAACAACATGGGTGCCAAATGGAACCTCAGGAACCCCACAGGGCAAAGAGACGCATCAGAGGAATAAATTCAGTGATAACCCTATGTCTCCGCCCTGTGAGAAAAGATTGAAACCATTGTAGAACCGTACCAGACAGTCCACAATGGAACCGCAGGCGTTCCAGAAGCACACCATGGTCCACAGTGTCAAAAGCTGCAGAGAGATCAAGATGGTGGACTGACTGGTTGAACAGAAAGCTATGTTCCAGGCTATGTAATTCAGTGATGTGGGCTGGGTGAGATATTTGTAATGGGTGCAGTGGTCTGTTCTGCAAGAACTTGTTCTACTTCTGTGACCACATGAACAGGTCGCTAAAGATTTCAGAGCCGAATCAACAACCCTTGGCACGGTCTTTCCCATGGTGAGTCTACCTGAATGACACACACATATACACTGTTATTTAGAATCTTCTACAGTAATCCAACAAAGCAAGGCTAGGGGTGGTAGCCATGGAAGCATTGGTGGCAGGGGCAAGAATGACAGCAAAGATGGTGGGGGAAGGGGAGTCATCGCAGCAACAGGATGCAATTGTGTACTCAAAGAAGTAGCAGAGATGTTTCTGACACAACTTGCAGATAGGGATTGACAGGATTAGTACAAACATGTAATTCAACAGGGCAACACTACTGGATCGGGATTCTTAGATATAAAGATGTTTTTATTCCCCTGGCCACACAGACGATATCAAACAGAAATGGGTGCACATTTGAATGTTTAAAAGTTGAAAGAGACAATAAAAATTTTTATGGCAAAAAAGAAATGGATGTGTAAACTTATGGTGGAAAGCAAAGACAGCTTAAAGGGGACAGGTCATTTGTGCTAACTGGCAGCTGTTCATAAAGTTCTTATTCTCAGTAATAATATGCATTTCCCTAAATTATACACGTTTAACTGTATCTGAATAAAAAGTTATATGAAAAACTGTATTTTGCGTGGTTTTATTTTTATAGGCAGCATTCTGCAACAGTTCTCTTCATGGAATCAGTGATTTGGAGTTTTAACTGTTATGGTTTGTGCACAGAATGTTAAATTTGAGCTGTCATCCTATCAGAACAATGCGTAGAGTTCTGTGCACAAACCGTGACATGGTTAAAACTCCAAGTTATTGGTTCCAAGAAGAGAACTGTGACAGAATGCTGGCCATAAAATCAAAACAATGCAAAATACAGTTTTTTGCATCACTTTTTAATCAGGTACAGTTAAATGGGGATAATTCAGGGGAATGCATATAGTTTCTGAGAACAAGAACTGTATAAACAGCTGCCAATAAGAAATTATTTCCTGTCCTCTTTAAGAAAACCAAAAGAATGCGCATACACAACTTCCTGCTTGTACTCCTCCTCCCTTCTACCGACTTCTTGTGGTGCCAGATCCAAGCATCAGCATCACATGGAAGAAGCTTTGTCTAGTGAAGATCCTGAGATAACCACAGACATTTGGGAAGTTTTCAATATTGAAGTCCAGCGCCACACGGACATTTTGAAGGAAGGCTCAGACCGGTTATCTGAATAAATGATGCAGGTTTATCTAAGAGAGCGACTTGACTAGCAGAAATAGTGATCCAACAACATCATGTCCTCCAACAGTGCTCAGGGTAAACAGGGGTATAAGTTCTCAAATTTTAGAGACCACCACAATCCTACCCATCCAGAACCCACATGTCTGAAGTAGAAACAGATTACTGGGGTAGGATGTGGGAGATTTGGATCCAGACTGGGAGCTGCAGCAGAGGCTGGGATGCAGAAGAGATGGAGCCTTTCTTCCTGTCACTTCTTGACCTTGGGGGCAGACCCCAAGGGTTGGCCTCTGGAGGTACCGTTTCCCTCACTCCTGCACTGTCCTTGACCTCCAAACTTACTTAAGTATCTGGCTGGGTAGTGCTGCAATCCCACAACTGGTATCACCTCTTCTTCTTGTGCCTTTGGCATCATGATAGAAACTCATCTTTGAAGGAAATGGAGGGTCACAAGAAAGTTGTGGTAATTCTGGTCAACAGGGAGGAAATTCTGACCACAATTAACAGAAAGAAAACACAGGACGATTGCCTCCCTTCCAGCCTCTTCCACACCTGGGCCTGTAACTATGCTGCCAAACCTACAGTCACTGACAGATCCTATGACAGAGCTGGCTTGCACTAGAGTGCCAGTAGCTGGTGTTCGTTGAGCACCTACAAGTGCATAGCCTGGAACTAGGCGCAATGCTCCACAAATGTGGCCAAGACCCGAACTGTACACACAGGCATTGTGTCAACTGGTATGGAACACTGTGTACCTGCACACCATGCACCTCTAAAACCCCTGCTTCTTCTTCTTGACCATGGTGAATCTTTGATGAAGCAGGAAGCCGACATGGTAAAATGAATGAGTCGAGAAATGAAGCAAAACTTCAAAATGATTGCTGTTAAAGCCTGAAAACTTTGTAGAATCCTAATTCACTAGCAAGAGCTATTACAGATGAGACATGTTCCTTCCAGCACAAGAAAAGGTCAGAGTGCAGTGGGGGTGGAACCAAAGGCAATATGGTTGTGTGGTAGGAGAAGTCAAGCTTAAAGACCGTTCTGCTAACTGAGCAGCCACAGTGGAAGTGCCCAAGTGTGAATAGCTAACTGACTTTGGGTAGTTTGATACGTCTGAGATGCCATTAGCAAACTGAATGTCTGAAGGGTCAGATAAACTGCCCATATCTCCAGAACACCGATGAGCATGGAGAATTCCTTCTTGAAACATGTCCCATGCACCATTTCATGACCAAAATCAGCTCTGCATACTGTCAGTGAAATATCTTTGGCCAAGTGGAAGATAGGACAAGGGAGCTGAAAGAGTACCCCCACTGTGAGGTTTTGTTCCACTTGCTACTAAGGCCACCAGTTGTGGGGCTCACTGCTACCTTAAGATCTATGGAGTCTATGCTCTGAGCCAACCATTCCATGCAGCACCAATGAATCCTCATTGCGGGAACTTGAGCCTTAAGAACTACAAAAGTAGTCGAAGTACTCAGGCCCTGTAGTTAAGAGAACTTCTTGGCCATATGCATCTACCATGCCCGAAAAGGCCCAGTAAATTGTACCAGGTTTGAGGCGCAATCCATGGGCAGAAGCACCTCTAGCTTCAGCTGAATACAGTTCTTCCTCAAGGAACATGATGTTCAGAGTTGGGGTATGTACAGATTCTGGTGAAATACCAGTTTCTAAAATGCATCCACTGTAATGCCCCTCCACCCTTGGAGACCACACGGCTGGCTTGGATAAGTTGGCCTTGATTAGCAAGTCATCCAGGTATGGATACACTTACACCTCCTGCCTGAGAATGTAGGCAGCTACCACTAACCTGCACTTGGTGAACCCTAGGAGCAGAGGACAGTCCAAATGCCAAGAATCTGCACTGATGTGTTCTGCTTCCCATTCTGATCTGTAGGTACTTCAGTGGAAAGATCTGACTAGGATATATCTAAATACATATCTTTGAAGTCTACGGAGTTAACCAATCTCCCTCTTGGAAGGACAGGATTATTTCCCTCAAAGATATCATCTTGAATTTTGTGCATCTCAGGAACTTGTTCAGGCCTCTGAGATCCAAGATGGGCTGCCATCCTTCTGACAATCTCCAGCAACTACCTATCTGCAGTAATGGAGAGCCAGCTGGACTGGAAGTGAGAAATCTTGCTTCCTGTTGGAATGTGTTAGGGAACCTGTTGTTTCTGAACAACTGAAATAAATAAACCTGAAAAATGGTTAGCAAGGAGTCAGTTCTGCTGACCTCCAGGGCTGACCAGAGGTAGCCACAACTGAGGTCTAAGTGGCTCTCATGAAATCTCTGCTATGGTAAAGATATATATATATATATATATATACCTTGTGGCAGTGGTGGGTATAAAAGGACTCTTAAAGGAGTCAGTCAGCAACCTGATAGTCACACTGGTCTCCTCTGTCTTCTGTAAAAAGGATTCTATTCAGGGACCAATTAAAGTAGAATGTTCCAATGACATCAGTAAGCAGGAAGAGGAGATAAAAGGAGCAACACAAAGCATGTCCCATCACTTGAGTGGAGCACCTGCCTTAGGAGCATCTGCAGGCGGTCTGTAGATCATCCGCAGAGACTCTGCAAGGGGGACACCAGAACAAGGTAAGGAGGTAACGCATTACTGTTTACAGTGTACAACCAGCAATAGGAAAAGCAACTGCAGTTTGTAGACATACTGTACCATAAGTGGGAAAGCAGCAGCAGATACACAGAATACGGTAGGTACAGGTAGGAGGGTTAGAAAAGGGAAAAATAAGAGACACCCTATCTAGGGTAGGGTAACAAGTTTCAGGCAAGCAAAAGGGAGAGGAAAGAATATAAAAGGAGTAGAAAAGAGGCAGTAGGGTACAGAGAAGCTTCAACAGACACTAAGTAAAGGAAAGATTATGGGAGTGGTGCAGTGGAGCGGGTGTGGGGCTACAGACTTTTAGGACACCACCTGGAGACTGAGGTACTGTCCCATTTGTACTCGCCTCTCTGGGTTGAGGGCAGAGGTGGCTGGCCTCCAGCCCTAACTGGCAAGGCGCAGAGGACCTTTTGCCCCACCCAGGGGCCACCAAGTCTGCCAATGCTCTCCAGAGGATGCCTAGGCACAGGAAGAGCGGCTGGACCATGATGGGCTTGGAGATGGTGGTGGTGGCATAAAGGGAGCATGCTCCTCAGCCTGTACCACTGCAGAATTCCTTTTTCTTAATTGCGGGACAGGGCAGCCGAGAGGAGGCACCCGAAGCCGTGGGAAGGGAGAAAGTGGGGTCCTGAGAAGGGAGGGGGGCCCAAGGAGGAAGGGAGAGGCCCCCAGCCGAGGAGAAGCAGCTGCTGGTGGAAGACTCTACTGTCAGAAGGATGGACTTAGGAACAGAGGAAGAAAGGAAGAGGGAGGTGAAGTGCCTGAGAGGTTCTTCAGCTTGGAAGGATCTGAGAATATCTAGAGGACTGGTAGGGCAGTAGGAGTTCAGAGGGAGCAAGAAATCATCGTCCACATGGAGACAAATGATATGGCAAGGGACAGGGTAGGGGTAGTGCAGGATAATTTCAGGGAACGGGGGGGGGCACGCAGGTGGCATGCACTGTGACTTTTGTGAAGTGTTACCTGGATACAGCCAGTGGAAGAAAAAGGTACACTGCACCAGGGTATTCAACAACTGAAGGCATGGTGCATGAAGGAGGGCTTTGGCTACATCGGGGACTGGAAGCCAACCTGAGAGGACATGGGCCTCTACATGGGAGATGGTCTGCATCCTTCCAGGAAGGGGAACACAGTCCTTAGTGGGAGTTTAAGATGCTACTTGGATGAGCATTTAAACTAGCCAGGGGAGGGGTGGTAGGCTGTAAAATCAAGGGATGTAACAACTGCCCACACCCATGGATGATGTGTCATTTCAGAGGGAGGGCCCAAGGGAAGCAAACTCTCCTAGGGCACGAGCATAAAAAGACAGCAGTGGGGACTAGGCAGAGGAAAAAGGGAGAACAACTCAGGTAAGCAATAATAAAGTAGTAAAGGAGACAGGGAATGGACAAGGTAAAAAGGGAAGAGGCCTTATTCAACAGTTCACTGGAAATAGATGTGGTTTTGGAGGACTTTAGAAGAGTAGACAAGGTCCATCTACACACTAGTGGCAGCAGGGAGGAGGCTAGCAACTATAAACTGGTCAGTTTCACTTCAGTGGTGGAGAAATTAATGGAAATCCTGTTTAAGGAAAGGCTGGTAGAGTATCCTGAATCCAGTGGGCTGCAAGATCACGGGCAGCAGGGCTTCATGGGGAACAGGTCATGTGACCGATTTCTTCGACTGGATGACCAAAGTAATAGATCAGGGGAAGGCAGTAGTCTATCTGGACTTTAACAAGGCCTTCGACACTGTGCTGCATGGGAGACGGATAAAGAAATTGAGCAGCCTAGTGGTGGGATCCAAAGTGGTGAACTGGGCAAGAAATTGGCTAATGGATAGGTGACACAGTGTAGTGGTTAATGACACTTACGCTAATGATGGCAGAGTGACTAACTGGGTGTCACGGGGTTCAGTACTAGGACCGGTCCTCTTCAATGTCTTTATTAAGTGGCACTGCAGAAGAACTGAAAGGGAAGATATGCCATTTTGCAGATGATAACACAATCTGCAATAGGGTGGACACTCCAGAGGCAAGAAAGAGAATGTGCAGGAAACCTGGGAAATTGTATGAGTGGTCAAGAGCATGGCAGTTGGGGTTCAATGCCATAAAATGCAAAAATCACGTACCTGGGAACTCAGAAGCGGAGTACAAGATGGGTGGACTGGTACTGACAGTTGCTAAGCAAGAAAGGGACCTTGGAATTTCATACCTGATGATCTCAAAGTGGCAGGGTAGTGTGACAAAGCAGTGGGCAGGACTAGAGGAATGTTGGGGTGTATAAGGAGGGTTATCTCCAGCAACAGGTGGTAGGTGGTGTTGCCACTGTATCGCTCGCTGGTGAGGCTCCACCTGGAGTACTGTGTGTGGTTTTGGAGAAGCTGCACCTAAGCAAGAACATAGGGCGGAAGCTGTCCAGAGGAAGGTGACTAAAATGGTGCAGGGGTTGCACAAGTTGCACAAGGAGAGACTGGGGGATCTCAACGTGTACACCCTGAAAAAGAGGAGAGTGAGAGGAAACATGATGAAGACCTACATGTACGTACCTCGTGGAGGAAAACAGGGTTCAGAAAGGGAGTTTCTTTCAAATGAGAAAGACCACAAGGACCAGGAGGCATATGATGAAGTGGGGGGGGGGGTAAAGAGATGTGAGAGACTACTACATCACTGAAACAGTGGTAGACAACAGACTGCCAGTAGAAGTGGTGGGGATAAAGACAGTTGGGGTCTTCAAGCATGCGTGGGATAGACATAGGGGGAATATTAGTAAATAGACAGGGAGAAGGAAGGGTCACTGGAGACCAACTGGGGTCTGCAGAGATAGATTAGGCAGGAAACATATGGGCAGACTGGGTGGGCCCAGCAGTTCTTTTCTGCTGACAAATTCTTTCTGTGAAAGGTGTGCCACTTTTTGCTGCAGTTCTTGAGACAGGTCTTTGCTGAACCTTTGACCATAGCTCCAGGCTGGGTCCTTGTGATTTTCATGAGGAACTGCATACTTTTTATCCATGGCCAGGAGCTGAGACTGTACCTTCCATACTTGTTTGCTTAGGCAGTGAAAAGCTCACGTTAGCTGCTAACGGACCCTCCTAGTGGAATTCTTACCCAATAAGTGGGGAAATGGGAGCCACCTTCAGACAGAATCATAGAATGCGATGTACAACTCCTTGTCCATTTTTCTAACAAAGGCCTCACAGAAAAAGATGCTCTTGAGTAGGAATATGAATAGTACCCACAACATCCTCCACTCCAACATTTGGGGTTAAGTCCCACAGTATCTTCTTCCAGTGAAAAGCTGTCTGAATCAGACACCCAATTTATTTGTAATTTTTTACTCAGGACAGGCACACCAAGCTGTGTTAGCTTTTTCTGGTGCGTCCTATTGAGTGGGTTGCTTGGACCTGTTTTACTGACAGGGAAATGTTGGCCTTGACACTCTAGGAAGAATCTTGCCCGGGCCTGGTGATTTATTGATATTGTAAGTTTCCTAGTCCATTTAGTACCTGTTCCCTTTAATTTCTCCTGTTACAAACATGTCTCATGTATCACCCATGAATTTACTCCTGCTGTTTGCGTTTCCATAATCTCGATATCATTAGATAGTATTTTTCCTTCATGCTTTTCTTTTCTAGATACATCATCTTATGTTTGTCAACACTGAAGTTCTTCTGTCGTTTCTTGTTTCCACTTGCCAAGTCCATTTATATCCTGCTGTATTTGGTTTATCATGTTTTAAAAAACAGAAATTTGGGGCACTTATTTATATTTAATCTCACTACTTAAATTCTTCTCAGTTCTGGAAACCTGTGACACCTACTGAATAGAAGTAAGGAGTGAATATTTTTATGTTGAGTATCTGCCTAAATGATAGCACTAAATTTCAGAACTAAATGTTTGTTCAACATGAAGAAAAAGGTACTTCGCTACATAGGACTACAAAACACACATACCCAGAATTTCCATTTCATTTATATAGATCAGAAGGCCAGGTGTACTGTATGTTCTGTTCAGGAATTCAAGCACATCCTAATATATGTAGGTTAGATTAATTAGAGCAGCACATTACAGTAAAAGTTTAAAGAAACTTCACTCCTTTTTATGTTCGCTTGCAAAAGACGTAGACATACTGGGATCAGTCTGAGCTCTGAGAGGGCTTTTGGGGGCTTGCCCGTCCACCTGCCTATCACAGTTTCAAAATACAAAATCTCCTCCCCAATGTCACCCACGCTGCACCTTTCTCTACCATTTTCCTTTGAAGTGCCTCCCCTTCTTCCCCTGGCAGGCAGGGCCTCCATCTGGATGAACCTCCCCTCAGCCCCGTAACCAAGTTTCCTTGGACTTACTAACTTCTCCCACATCTGCCCCCATGGCCTGCCCCCTGTGGTGGGGTGCGACAGGACACCCAACTGTCCAGACAAGGATCCACTTCTTGGGGAAGCTGTTATGTCGACGGGGTGCAGAGCTGCGAGGGGTCAGTCCTTCATGCTGCTCCTGCCTGCCCATTTTCCTTTTTCTCCCCTCCATCAAGATGCCGGCCTTGGTGAATGACACAAGCACACATGTGAGCTTGGTGCTCATCATGCGCTGGCGTCTCTTCTCCCACCGAGCCTATCCTGGTTGTACTGCAACCTCTGATCACCCAGATGGCAGTCGTGCACTGAAGCTGGCTACCCTCTCTACCCGGAGAAAAGTGTCCTGTGGGATGCTTGATCCTCCTCCCGCAGGCTGGCCACCCCCCCCCCGACAACTCGGGCTCACTTCTAAACCCAAGTCACCAGCATCTCAAGCGGTGTTGCTACCATTGCACCAACAGGCCATCCTCTGAAGTGCCTTTTCTGTATATTGCCACTCAACGGCATTGTTAATGCTCTCCCATCCACTGCCCTTGATGGAGCTGGGAGAGCAGTTCCTTGCTGCACTGAGGAGCAACCTGCCAACCACACACACACACACAGTCCGACACTGGGGTGCCCAACCCCCAGAACCAACAAAGAACACCGCCCCCTCACACAGTCTCCAACACTGGAGTATCCAATCCCCCGAGCCATGACACAAACCTCCTTCCCGAAAAACTTGTGACAATGGGGTGCTCAACCACCAGTGCAAGAAAACAACACGAACGCCTTACCACCACAATTGGTGACACTAGAATGCCCACCCCAGATGCCACTCAACAAAACACAAACAATGGGGTGCCCAATTTCCAGTACTGACACCTTCAACTCCCCACAAAACTCCAGACACGTGAGTGCCCAACCCTGGGTGCCAGCTAAAAACATCCCCCCCACCACACTATGAGACACCAGGGTGCCCACCCCTTGCTACTAAACAATACTCCGATCTGAAACAAACAAAAAAAAAAATCCCCTTGTCATTCCCATTCTGTTCTACCAACAAAAAAAAGTGATGTTGTCTGCCCCATGATCTCCCAACCACCCTCTTAGCACCCAAGTCCTACTTACCTCTCTATGATACACAAAAGTAATTCTGTCTGAAACCCCCACATATCCTGCAACTACTGAGACCGCATTTTTAACGTTTACTCTTAGTTGTCATTTTTTTTTGTTTTTACTTTTTTTGCCCCAAGTTTTCAATACAGCCTTTTAGTTACCCTACCTCATGAACAATACAGGCGTTATTTTTCAAATCCCCTTCGAAACATGTTTTTGCAGTTGCTCCACAAAATCATCTTTTGGACAGGATTAAAAAAATACCATCTCTCTCGATCATAAGTTGGCGTCATAAAAAGACTATGTTGAAAATTTAGGATAACAAATCTTAAACAACTAAGTTATGAGCAACCGTTAATATTTTTCAGCTGTTACTCGTAACATTGCAAATTTAAATTCTGAATCCATATTTGCAATAGTCATTTTTTACCCCATCTCATGAACATGGCAGATTGTCAGTTTCAAAATTTCCTTCCCAAAACTGTTTTTGCAGTTGTTCCACAAAAGAAAATATTACTTACTATAGTAATATCGTTTCTTCCAAGGGATCCCTCACTATGCTTGACAAATACAGATTCAGACTGGAAGGTTGAGCTGCCCCAGAGTGGAATGTACGTAAATTATGAAATTCAGAACACAATTCAAACCTCCGCCACATGGTGGCGCTGCGTTCCTTGGTTTAACGTCCGCTCTATTTCAAAAGCCTATGGAGCAATTGCCCCCAAAACCTATTAGTCTATTCTATCCTATACCTAGAATGAAAAACTAATCAATAAACAATAAGGAATTTAGTCATCCTGGCCAAAAATGACAGACTAAAATCTACAGCAAAAAGCTGAAAGCTGATTGTGGAAGAACAACAGGTTATGCTAAAGCAAGAGAAAACCCAACAAAACTCCGATTCATGTAGAACCTTTTCCAGGTTCTAAAAGGGGAGGCTAGGTGGGAGATTCAAGCACTGCAAGGGATCCCTTAGGAAAAACAATATTACTATGGTAAGTCATTTTTTTTCTTCAAACCCCAGGAATCACTCACTATGCTTACTAATGCAGACTACAAAGCAGTACCTTGGGAGGCTGGGTACAGAGCCTATTTAGGGAAAAGGTTCTGCAAGATACCACTGCCAAACCTGGCATCCCTTCTGGACTGCACATCCAGGCAGCAGTGCTTTGTAAAGGTGTGTAGTTTTCCAGGGGGCTGCTTTACAAATTTCTCACAAGGAAATATCCCTTACGGCTGCCACTGAGGCAGCAGTGCCAAAAGTGCAGTGTGCCCTGAGACCTTGTAGTGGCTATTCTCCAGCTTTAGTGTAGCAAAACAGGATTCAGGAGACTATCCAGCAGGCGATGGTCCTCTCAGAAGCTGGCCTGCCCTTACCCATGTCACCATACGTGAGGAACTGCTGTGAGTGGGAAGATCCAAGATCCTTAGTACAGTCCAGACAGTAAGTGAGTGTCTTATTAACATCCAGACTGTGGAGCATCTGCTCACCAGAACTGGACTGTGCCATAAAGAACACTAGGAGAGTGATAGACTGGTTTATATGAAACTCAGACACTACCTTAGGAAGGAATATGCTGTCAGTCTGAAGGACTACCTTGTCTCTGTGGAAGATAATGTAGCTAGAGTCAGTGCAAAGAGCCTGCAGCTCACACACCTTTCTGGCAGAAGTTATGGCCACCAAGAAGACTGATTTCCAGGTGACATACTTCAGATCCGCAGAAGCCATGGGGTCAAATGGGTGGGGGGGTTCCATGAGCTTGGCAATGCACTGTCTCCCTAACAGGGGGATACAGATGCAACAGGCCCTTAAAAAAATTCTTGAAAATGGGGTGTGAAGCCACCGTTTTCTCAACACCTGCTGAAATATAGGTAGAAACTGCTGCCAGGTGAATTTTAAGGGTTGAGGGCCTAAGCCCCAAAGTCTGAAGGTGAAACAAATAGTCTAGCAGAATGGGCAGATCTGCCTGTAAAGGGCTGAACTGCTAAGAAGCATATCAAAACGAAAACCTTTTTCATTTGGAGCATATGTCTTTCTAGTAGTAGGCTTCCAGGAAACCCTGAGGACATTGAGGACCTCCTATGAAAACTGGAAGTCAGAGAACTCTAGCTCTTCAAGAACCAAGCCTTGAGATGCAGTGACCTGAGGTTCGGAAAGGTTACTCTGCCCTGAGATATGGCCAGTAGACTGTGTCTCTGTGGAAGACGAAGGGGCTATTTGGTAAAGAAGGAAAGGAGCAAAGAGTACCAGAGCTACATGGCCCAGTCTGGAGCTACAAATATCATGGTTGCAGGTTGGCTCCTTAATTTCACGAGGACTCAAAGTAATGGGAATGGGGGAAAGGCATACAGATACTTCCCCAACCATTCCAGGGTGAGGGCATCCACAGGGAGTGAGCCCATTGCTGGAGGCCTGCAACAAAAGAGAGGGAGCTGATAATTCTCTTCGGAAGTGAACTGGTCTATTTCTGGTGTCCCCCATCTCCTGAAGATTGTGGACTGCACCTGCCTGTTCAGAGGCCATTCGTGATACCCCTGGCTGATTCCACTGAGGGAATCCACAAGGATGTTGTCCTTCCCTGGGAAATGGACTGCTGATAGCTGCACTTCCATGGAATAATCCAAATTCCAGATCTTCACCCCACTTACCAAAAGAATCTTACCCAGTTACCAAAAGAATAAAATAAAATAAATTCATGGTTTCTGTGCATAGCTTTGATGATCTTGTGCCTCCCTGTTTGCTGATGTATGACATGGTAGTGGTGTTGTTTGTCCTGGCTTGGGCTGACTGACCCTTTACCTGGGGAGCAAATGACTGAAGAGCGAGGAAAATTACACTCAGCTCCACGAGGTTTATGTGGTTCACTTGATACGGGGGCCCCACATGCCACTTACTGTTAGGTCGTCCACGTGGACTCCCCAGCCTAGGAGGGAGGCATCTGTTGTCAGGACCACTGTCAGAAATTTTTGTAGGAAACGCATACCCCCCTCTGAGGTTGTCTCTTTCTTTCCACCGAATCAAAGCTTGTAACAGAGTTTTTTCCACAGCCACAAGCCTTGACAGGGGGTGTCACCTCTGAGACCAGTGGGCCCTTAAATGATAATGGATGTCTCTCATCTGGAATCTGTCTCTTGATGCCACAGCTGTGGTCAAAGCCATATGACCCAGGAGTTGTAGGAAATGCCTTGCTGGTCAGGACTGGCCCAGTATGCAGATGTCTGCCAGGTTTAAAAGGGTTTCCAGTCTCTCTTGGGGTAGGAATGACTTGCCCTGGAGGGCATCTAGCTCTGCCCCAATCAACTCTAGCACTGCACTGGTTCTGTTTGGGAATTTGGGGTATTTATGCGAAAACCCAGTGTCTCCAAGATGCTCTGGGCTAGCTGGAGGGAGTCTCTAACCTGCTGGTGTGACTCCCCTTTGACTAGCCAATTGTCCAGGTAAGGGAAGACCACAACTCCTTGCCCCTTGAGGTGTGCTGTAACCACGGCTAAGCACTTTGTGAACACTCTGGGAGCAGATGAGAGACCAAAGGGAAGGGAAGGGCTCAGAACTGGTAATGACCAGAAGGCAGCACAAATCTTAAGTATTTTCCATGGCATAGCCTAACTGGAATGTGGAAACAGGCATCCTTGAGATCTAGAGATGCCATCCAGTCACCCTGCTGCAGGGATGGAATCACTGTGGACAGGGTCATCATTCCGAACGTGTCCTTTCTCAGGTGTTAGTTCAGAAACCTGAGGTCCAAAATCGGTTGCCACTCCCCATTTTTCTTGTGAGTGAGGAAGTACCTTGAGTAAAGGCTCTTTCCCCACTGGAAAGGAGGAACTCTTTCCACTGCATTTGCTTGCAGCAACTTTTGACCTCCAACTTCAGCAGAATCCTTTCTGTTGGTCAGGGAGGTTTTAAATTTCTGCATACCTGCAGTCTGGGAAATCTTCTGAAATGCAGTGCACGCCCCTGGCTCACTGCTTCCAGGATCCACTTGTCTGTGGTGACATTTGGCCATTCCTGAAAAAAGTGAGCCAACCTTCCCCCCACTGGCAATAGATGGGCAACCTGGACCGACACATCAGGGGTTCTGCTTGGGCTGGGCTTTAGGTGCTGGGACTAAATCAGTCCACTGGGCACTTCTTCTGCCTCTGCCCCCAAAAGAAACATCTTGTCTGAGAGTAAGCATAGGGGAATGAAGACTTGGGGAAAGTAACCCCTACCCCTACCTCCCCTTCCATGAGGCCTGTAGGACGTGGAAGCCTTTACTTTCTCAGAGTTGCTTTTGAAAGTGGTTTTGTAACCTTTTCTCTTTTTCATAAATGTTTCTGTTTTGTCACCAAATAGAGAACTGTCTTCAGAAGGGAAATCCATGGCCTTTGCCCGAGTGCCCTGGGACAAATTAGTGATCCTTAGCCAGGCAAATCTCCTTAAGGACATGGCACTGGCCATAATCCAAGAGGCAGTGTCACTGTTGTCCACTGCCATACGGAACTGGTATTTGGTGGCATCAACAGCAGTTCTGGCAGCATCTACCAGGTCTTGTGCCAGATATCTGGGGCCTTCACACTGCCCAGTACAGAGTTCCAGAGAGCCTTCTGGTACTGTGCAGCGTAGACCAAATATGCTGCCTGCCTCAATAACAGGGAAGTGGAGGTATACATTTTTTTTTTTTTTTTTCATACCATCCAGCTTACCAGAATACTAGTCTGGAGGCTAGGTAGCGAGAGGGACTTTAGCCTTGTCACAAGCCACAGCCTGAACCACACCTTCATGATCTGGGTGAGAACAGAGGTACTCAGCATCACGTCTGTCTAGCTGGAACTTCTCAATCATTTTGTCAATCCCTGGAGTGGAAGTAGGTGTCTGCAGCAACTTAAAAGTTGCTTTAAGTGATCTGTGGACAGGCAAAAGCAACCTCTTACTCGGGGTTAACATCATCATCATATCCAAAAAGTCATCCTCCTCCTCATCCTCCAGTTTCCTGAGTGGAGAGGTTGAGAGTGCTTACCATTTGCCTTATGAAGGCATAGTGGGAGGAAAAATCCTCCATACCCTGAGGAGGGGAACCAGAGTCTTGTTCAGGGGAACCATTAAGTACACTAGGATCCCCTTCCTCCTCCTCATAATAATGTTTGGTTCCCTGGTCCTGAGGAACCGGGTTGGGGGGGGACCAAGACTTGGGGAGGAACCAGCATACCCATTAGGGTACCCATGGCATGAAACAAAAAATTACTCACCTTAGTAATTATGTTTCTTCTAATGGAGTCTTGCTGTATTCTGACAACATGCAGTTAGCCCCAGCACTTGAACTGCTCCAGAGATGAAAGAGTCAACTCTATGCTGAGAGCATAGAACGTTGAGCTCATGCTCGGTTCAAACCTCTGTCTGTTGCACTTTCAAGTGTAACCGTCAGATTCTTATGAGCCAAGACTAACTAAGTACACCCATAGGGTGGAAACTGTAAATAACACTAGCCATAAGGTCAACCGAAAGTTTTGGAATCCCAAAAGACTCAAGTCGAGAACCCCAAAACAAAAAACTCAGGTAGTGAACTTAACATAACCTTAAAATAACAACAATGAAGATCCACAATTCCCAGCTCCTCCAAAAGGAGAGGGCACCAATACATCTCTGAGGTGCAGCACTGTACCTGCCAGCCCACTTAAAAAAAAACAGGTTCTGAGAGGGGAGGCGGAGGGAGGTCAGAAAACAGCAAGACTCCATTAGAAGAAACATAATTGCTAAGGTGACTAATTTTTTTCTTCAAACAACATGAAGTCTTGCTGTATTCTGACAATATGCAGACTATCAAGCAGTACCTCCCAAGAGGAGAGCACAGAACCTACTTAGGAACTAGGCTCTGCAGCACTGCTGTACCAAACCTAGCATCACTCCTAGTCTAGATGTCCAGGTAGTAATGCTTGGTAAAAGTATGAACTGTTTTCCAGGTGGCTGCTTTACAGATCTCTAAGAGTGGTATATCTCTAGTCGAATGAGCCCTCAGGACTGAGGGGGGTACCTTGCCCAGTTTTTCACAGCAGAACTGTATGCAAGAGACAATCCACCTGGCAACAGTCCTTCTAGTAGCTGGTTTACCCTTTCCCACTTCACCATAAGTGAGAAACAACTGAGAACAGTCAAACCTAAGTGCCTTAGTGCACTCAATGTAATAGCCAAGAGACCTTTTAACATCCAAACTGTGTAGTCTTCTCTCTCCTGAAGAAGAATGATCAGTGAAAAACACAGGAAGGGACATGGATTGGTTCAGATGAAAATCTGAAACCACTTTGGGTAAGAACCTCCTGTTGGTTCTAAGGACCACCTTATCTCTATGAAAAGAGATAAAATCAGGCTCCACTGACAGAGCTTGCAATTCACTGATATGCCTGGCAGACGTAGTGGCTTCCAGGGACACAGTTTTCCAAGTCAAGTACTTAAGTTCTGCTGCGGCCAAAGGCTCAAAGGGTGGTTGATTGAGCTGAGCAACGCAAACATTAAGATCCCAAACAGGGGCAGGATCCTTAAAAGGGGGATTAGTATGAAGTAATCCCTTAAAACATTTACAGAACACAGGGTGGGAAGCTAAAGAAGAAGGCTTCCCCACTGATAAAAATGCAGAAACAGCCAACAGATGCACTTTGAGGGTAGCTGGTCTGAAGCCTAAACTATTGAGATGAACCATATAGTCCAGAACTGCAGACAAGTCAGCAGAGTCTGGTGATACCTGTTTACTAGACCACCAAATACCAAACCTTTTCCATTTGGAGTTATAGGTTTTTCTAGTGGCAGGCTTACAAGAAGCCTTGAGAATGTCCAGAACCCCCTGAGACAGATTCATATTTGCATATTCTAGCCGTTCAAGAGCCAAGCTTTGAGATTGAGAGACTGAAGATTGGGATACAAAATTCTCCCGAGAGGAAGTTAACAGATTGTGTTTTATGAGGCGAGCCAATGGAAGATGGACCGCCAGGGACAGCAAGAGAGAATACCAAGGCAGCCTGACCCAGTCTGGCGCAATCAGGATCACCTTGCAAGATTGTGACCTTATCTTGACCAGAACTCTGAACAATAGAGGAAAGGGGGAAAGGCGTATAGAAATTTCCCCGACCAATCCAACAGTAGAGCATCCAGAGGGACTGAGCCTAATACTGGGGGTCTGCAACAAAAGAGCGGAAGTTGGTGACTGCCTGGGGCTGCAAAGAGGTCTATCTGAGGAGTGCCCCATCTGAGAAATATCACTTTTAGCACTAGGGGATCCAGGGACCATTCGTGATGGCCCTGAGAAATCCTGCTCAAAGCATCTGCTAACACACTGTCCTTCCCTGGAAGGTGGACTGCTACCAGGGATGTCTGAAGAGAACAGGCCAGAGACCAGACTTTCATGGCTTCTGTGCACAAGGCCGTCGACCGAGTGCCTCCCTGCTTGTTGATGTACCACATGGTAGAGGTGTTGTCTGTTCTCACCTGAACCACCTTGTTTTGTACTGCCTTTGCTAAAGCTTGTAAGGCTAAGTATACTGCCCTGAGTTCCAGAAGGTTGATATGAAGGACAGACTCTGAGGGGATCACACTACTTGTGCTGGGAGGGCTCCCAAATGAGGCCCCCACCCCAGAAGAGAAGCATCTGTGGTCAAGACCACAGAATGAGTCTGAGAGACAAATGGGACTCCTTGTCTGAGGTTGTCCTGATCCAACCACCACTGTAGAGCATGGATCAAGGTCTGAGTCACTGGAATCAGTTTGGTGAGAGGGTTTTTTTTCTGGGACCAAAAGGCTCTCAGGTGAAACTGGATATCCCTCATCTGAAACCTGGACCCTGGGATCACTGCAGTGGCAGCTGCCATGTGGCCCAGAAGTTGGAGGAAATATCTTTCTGGATGAGAGTCCAGGAGATGAAGTGAGGAAGCTAGGTCTGTAAGGGCCTGTACCCTTGACAAGGGAAGAAAGGCCTTTGCCAGGACAGTGTCCAACTCCACCCCTATGAAGTTGAGGAGCTGTACTGGTTCGAGAACCAACTTTGGAAGATTGAGGAGGAATCCCAAGGAAGTGAGCACTTGCTGGATCACTTGTAGATTTGACTTGACTTGGTCTGAAGACTGCCCCACAATGAGCCAGTCATTGAGATATGGGAAAATAGAGATGTTCTATCTCCTTAAAAAGGCTACTACTACTTCTAGGCATTTTGTAAAGACCCTTGGTGCTGATGTTAGCCCGAACGGCATTGCCCTGAACTGATAATGGCCTTAGGGCAGTTCGAATCTGAGATGCTTTCTGTGGCAGCACCTGATGGGAATGTGAAAGTAGGCATCCTTGAGGTCTAAGGGAAGCTAGCCAGTCCCCTTGCCATGGAGCGGGAAGAATTATTCCCAGAGTCACCATTTTGAACTTTGGCTTCTGTAAATGCTTGTTTATGTAGCTTAGGTCTAGGATGGGTCGCCACTCCCCTGTCTTTTTTGGGGTAAGGAAGTATCTGGAGTACAGACCCTTGCCCCTGAGGGATGTAGGAACTCTTTATGGCTCTGAGAGCCAACAGAGAGGAAACCTCTGCCTCTAGGGCAATGGTTTCGGAGATGTTTGCAGGTGGAAAAGACCTGACCCTCAGCTTTGGAAATTTTTTGAAACTGAGGGCCAGTCCCTGGCTTACTACCTCCAGGAAGTAACAGACTTCCAGGCCTGGAAGTAGTAAGCCAGCCTGCCTCCTTCAGGGATTGGGGGGGTCGACCCGGGCTGACACCTCAGGGTGTCCGCTTGGCAGGAGCCTTAGGCCGAGATACGGATGTAGCTCTGCTCATCCCCCTACTGCCTCTCCCTCTAAAGAACCCCCTCTGGAAAAAAGGAGAGGAGGCCTGTGCCTGGTAGAAAGGCCTGTAAAAAGGTCTGCCCCAAGCCTGCTGCTTCTGAGGAGCTGACTGGCTTTCCTTGGCTTGAGCACTCTTGTAGGTGGTCCTGTACTCATCCATCTTTTTCATGTAGTTTTCTGTCTGCTCCCCAAACAGAGAATTACCTACAACAGGAAAATCCATGGCCTTAGCCTGGGTATCCTGCGAGAGGCTAGTACATCTGAGCCAAGCCATCCTCTGAAGAGCCACAGATGCAGCCTTGACTCATGACGAAACATCATTAGAGTCCACAGTAGCATGAAACTGAATTGTGGATGCCTCTATCCCATCAGCAGCCACCTCATTCAGCTCCTTGGCTAGCTGGAGGGGGAAGCATGGTTGGCTAGATCCAAAACAGACTCCCACCTGGACTTTTCGTATCTAGCTGCATAGGCCATGTAGTTCGCCTGTCTGAGTCCCAGAGAAGATGCCAGGTACTGCTTCTTAGCCATAGCATCTATCTTCCTGGAGTCCTTATCCAGGGGGTGTGAAGCCAAGGGTGTGCTAGCCTTGTCACAGGCTGCAGCCTGCACTATCCCAACATGGCTACAGTGCTGGTACAGGAACTCCGTAGCCGAGCCTGACAGCATATACCTCCTGTCCATTCATTTATCCACTGAAGGCAATGACTTCGGAGTTTTTAAAAGCTTGTGAGTCTGTTTCCCAAAAGATCTGTGTAAGGGAACAGACAGTCTCTTGGACTCTGGAATGTCCATCATCTCCACAAAATCAGGCTCCTCCTGCTCCTCAACAGCTTCATCCACAGGGAGCTGGAGGGTATCAGCCATTTTCCTGTAAAACATAAAGTGGGAAGGGGACTCAAAGCCTGGGAGGAGAAACTCCTGAAAGCCTGTCTGGGAGATGTCTGATTCAATGGGCTCATCCAGACCTTCCCCACCATCTTCATCATCAAACTCTTCCTCCCCCTACCATTCCGGCTCATATTATTCTTCCAAAGAATAACTGGAAACCGGGGGAACCGACCAAACCGAGCACCTACCGAGAGTTGCCGGATCAGTCGGAACCGAATGGAGTGATTCCACAATACTAATCGCCCTGGCAATTTCCTCGGCAGTTGGATGGTGGAGATCTGAATCCGAACTGACCGACTTTTCCTTCTTCTTCTTCGCAGGAACAGACCCCTCAGGATCAGATCTCCTCTTGCCCGAGAAAGTCTGGCCCTGGTCAGAGGGCACTCCCTCAGGTTCGGTCGGAACCGAACCGGGCTGGCTGTCCGGGTCAGCGGACTTCTAAGCCTGCCTAACCTTTTGTCTAGGGTGGCTTTAGGGAAATTTCTGCATATATGGCAGTCTGAATCGAGGCGGTCAAGCCCCAGACAATAAACACAGGTGGTGTGGGGATCAGCCTTAGCAAAGGCATTCCCACACACACTACAGTGCTGAAACCCAGTGGGCCCGGTTCTTCTTTTGGGCTTCTCAGACATGGCCACGGTTAAACAGAAAAACTTACCCTTTACACGGCTTCACGACAGGTAAGACAAACTTATCGGTTCCTAACCATGTCACGGGTATTGTAAAAAACTGTTAAAAACGTGTTTTGTTTTTTTTTTTTTTTTTTTAGAACCGATAAGCACCGGATCACCACAGAATCAATACCGCGACCAGTTCAGCCGAACCGATCGTAACAAAATTTAAGCTTTACAATTTCCACAGAATTACTACAGTCCACTACCTATACTACTTACTGTACCACAGACAGGGATCTGAACCTAAGAAAAAGTATAATTTTTCAGTTTAAACCGACGACTTTACTTAGCGCGAACCGAAAGCGACAAGAGAAACTCTGGAGCAACTGTTTAGTTAGGCGGAGTAAAGAATCTGATGGTTACACTTGAAAGTGCAGCAGACAGAGGTCTGAACCGAGCACGAGCTCAATGTTCTATGCTATCAGCACAGAGTTAACTCTTTCATCTCTGGAGCAGTTCAAGTGCTGGGGCTAACTGCATATTGTCAGAATACAGCAAGACTTCATGTTGTTTGAATGCCTGAAAGAATTGCCAAGCCTTGGTGATGTCCTCCACGGGGTATTTTTGCTCTGTCCACTGCTGGCTCCTTTTCTTCTTCAGGAGAAGGACCAGTGACATGTTTTTCTTTATGTTTTCTTTTGTCAGGAACTGGGTCTGGAACCTGCTCAGCAGATCTTTTTTGTTTGGCCACCTCGGAAGTCCCTTTCTCAGTCACCCTGGTATCAGAGGTGTCTTTTTGGGGTCTTTCCTTGTGTTTATTATGAGTAAGTCAGTCATTTATTATTTATATGGCACCCAATCCTGGAGACTCTGGGCACTGTACAACAAAAGATTTACAAAGTGGTACAAAAACTTTAAAATACAGCAATTAATCCCAAAACAGGTTAAAAGCAACTAAATATGTTCTTATCAGTTAAAAGACATCAGCTGGGAAAGCTAGGTTAAAAAGGTGAGTCTTTAGGTCGCCCCTGAATGCTTCACCATAGGGGCCTCCCTCAAAGGTCTTGGCAGCGAGTTCCAGAGGACCGGGTTGGCCACCCCCAATGAGCGATCACCAAAGGTTTTCAAGCCTGGTCCTCAGAACCGCCAGGATGCCCTGGGCGGAGGAACGCAGGAAGTATGCCAGGATGGCAGGCATGAGGAGGTCTGACAGGTAGCCAAGGCCTGATCCATATAGGGCCTTGTAGGTGAGCAAGCCCACCTTGAAGAGAACTCGCCACCTGACCAGCAGCCAGTGCAGATCACGCAGGACCAAGGTCATATACAGGACCTAGACAGCCCTGTCAGCAGCCTGGCCACTGCATTCTGCACTAACTGCAGTCGACGGAGGTTCCCTCCACTGATTCCGAGGTAAAAAGCATTACAGTAGTCGAGTCAGGATGTTACAAATGCATGCACTAGTGATGACAGGTCTTCGGGTGGAATTAGAGGTTTAATCTAGGCAATGTTCCTTAGATGGTAAAAACCACTTCTGATGACAGCTGACACCTGAGCTTCAAATGTCACTTTGTCGTCAAAGACAATGCCCAGATTTCTCACCCTAAAGGACACCATCAACGGGTTCGACCCCAGGACTAAACCTGCTGTCGTCCCGGAGGCATTCCCATCAAGCCCATGACCTAATTCAATCACCAGTACCTCCGTCTTATCTGGATTAAGTCTCAGCCAGTTAAGAGTTCATCCAATCCTGAATCTTGGCAAGGCATTTATTAAGTACACTGACGGCACCATTTGTCCCTTGTGCAAAAGACATGTACAGCCGAGTATCATCTGCAGAACAGTGAAAACCCAGACTGTACTGTCTGATGACCTTCCCCAGGGGCAGCATGTATACTGCGAACAACATTGGTGATAGGGTCGAACACTGAGGAACTCCACAGGTCAGGGGCACTGGGAAGGAGGAGAAATTCCCCATCACTACCCTCTGCCTCCTGCCTGAGAGAAAGGACTCAAACCAGTTGGTGACAGTACCGCTGAGTCCATAATACTCTCTAAGGTGAGCCAACAACACAATGTGGGCCACGGTGTCAAACGCTGATGACAGATCAAGGAGAATGAGAACTGACCATTCCCCTCAATCTCTCACCCTGAGGAGGTTATTCTGTACCCGGACTAGTGTCGTCTCTGTAATGTGCCTTGTCCCAAACCCGGACTGGAATGGCTTATAGATGTTGAAGGTCTCCATGTGTTCCTCGAGCTGCAGAGTCACTAGCTTCTCTACAACCTTCCCTAAAAATGGGAGGTTAGAGATGGGTCTATAATTCGCCGGGACATCAGTATCAAGAGATGTTTTTTTCAGAAGAGGTTCACCAAAGCCTCTTTCTAGGCATCAGGGAAGACCCCTTCCAAAAGCAAACACCCAGCTATCCTGGTGAACACTGGACCAATAGCCTCAGCGCAGCTCACCAGTAGACGTGTCGGGCCAGGGTCCAGTTCAAAACAAGTGGGCCACAGCTTTGAAACCACCTTGGAGACCTCGGCCACCTCCACTGGACGAAACTCCACCAAGTCAATGGAAGCATCCCTGCTCCATCCAGACCCCACCCTGCAGGACTGATCCAGACCCACTGGTGAGATCCCAGCCCAAATAGAGGATATCCTGTCAGAGAAGAACAGAGCAAACTCTTCACAAAGTGTTACTGAAAAGGCTCTTTTCTGCTGTAGACAGACTGGATGAAGATGCTTGTCCACAGTCTGAAAGAGCTGAGCTGGTCTGTTCTTCCCTGTGGCAATCTCCCTGGACAGGAACTCTGCCTTCTTACGGTCGATTGCCCTTTAATAATCAGCATAGTGATTTCTCAAAGTCAGTCTATCCTCCACTGACCGAGTCCTTCACCAGGAACACTCCAACTTCCAACCCATGGTCTTCATCGCCTTGAGAGCCCCATCATACCATGGGGGTCTCAGGCGCGAGGACCTGGGTCGTATACCGACCGATGCGATGGTATTGAGTGCCCTGGAGACAGCCCTGTTATAGACAGCCACCGATCACCCAAGCCAGTCGCACAAACAGCACTGACACCGGAAAAATCAACTACCGCCATCAGTCCCTCTGGGGACAGTCCCCTTAAAGGGCGATAGCTGATCATTTTAACAGGGGATCATCTCAACAGGGGAGGGACTCTCAGAGGTGGCCTCAAATGACAATTTCACCGTACAGTGATCAGACCAAGCAACCTGATCAATCCCGAGGTCAGTGACCTTAAGACCCAGTGAGAATACCAAGTCCAAGGTGTGGCCGTGATGGTGGGTCACAGAGGCAACTGCTGTGCAAGGTCCTGCAAAGTCATCAGCCGGAGGAGATCAATGCCTGGGTTAACGATGAATCCTCGCAACTTGGTTCTGAAGTCCCCCAGAACATACCATCTGGGGGACTCCAACACCCTGTCGGTGATGAAATCCACAGCCCCCTGCAGAAAGTCTCCCCCTGGCCCTGGAGGGCAGTAAACCAGGAGAATTCTGCAAACCGCACTTGGATTCCTTCACACTGCCACACATTCGAATAATGAGGTAGACCTACCGGATGTTCAGAGAAATTCAGGCTGGATCTAAAACAGATGGCCACACTCCCGCTCCTGCGATCCCTCCTCGGGCAGTGTATCACAGAGTACCCGGCCCAGACCAATGCCTCCAAAATTGGACCCCAGCCAGGTCTCTGTGATGCACTCCAGGTCGACCAAAGAAATCAAGTCCGACATAATTGTGGTCTTGTTTCTCATCGACCTGGCATTGCACAACACTGCCTGGAGGGGATCAGTGAAGACCGTAGACCCTTTAGCTGCCTGCCCATGCGGTCCAGTGGGACCCCTAGGAATGGATACCAAACACTTCGGGCCTCTCTCAAGACTCCATTTCCTCCTAGGGCGCCTCCTGCTCCTTATCACCCCAATCCCTCTCACCTCTGTTATGCCCCCAGTGCCCCGCCACAGACCCTAATGCCCCCTACCAATGTCCACCTCCCTACAATGCCTTATAGCAGCAGCCGGAAGGGGGAGATCACAACAGGGGCAGAGGTCACGCAGCAAAGAGGAAGGACCCTCGTCTGAATGCTTTGGTGACATGGAGGCAGACTGAAAGTCCATAATAATCTCCAGCTTTTTGGCCCTGTTTTTTAGTTTGGAGACAAAACCTGTTACACAATTCACAATCAGTCGATAAATGATTAGGACCTAGGCACCTTAGACTCAACTCATGGCAGTCTGCCTTCGCCAATAAGTTGAAAAACCTACCACAATTTTTAAAACCAGCATGTCCCGTTTTCTTTTTTGGGGTCCGTCTGACATGCTAGTAACTGACAGACCCTATAAAAATGGTTCCCAAAGGTCAAAAATGTGAATTTTGCAGTCCGATTATCTGTAACACAGACCGCTACTTAAAAACAGTTAAACCTTTTTTTCTGTTTGGATTTGTTTTTCACAGACTACCCCCAATAACTAAAACAGTGCAACAGAAAAATGGATTGGTTCCTTAGAAAGGGGAACCAAAGTGCCAGTCATAAAATTTGACCCAATCCGTTTAATAGGTCTAAAGTAGTGTAATCAGAGCAAATTTGGTCAATTTGAACAAAATGAGTAAAACGCGGTTTAAAAATGAACCACCAAGTAGAATGCAGGGTTCAAAATTCATGAAAAAATTGTATTTTGTCCCACTCAACTTCACTCTAGCACCTATGTGCTAGGACTTAGGGTTGGGTAAGAATCATTCTATGTTACTAATTCACTCCACCTGCAGCACTTGCTGCAGGAGACAAACAGCTATCCTATCCACACTACCCAAAGTCACCAAAGGATCCAGTTTCTATCCTTCCCGATAATCTTGATTTTTCAATATTCAAAGCACACACATTTAATAGAAAATAGATAAAAATGGCACCAGGCAGTCCATATGCAACACTTCTTCATGCTTCTTGACTCAGTTGCCTAAATCCATTATTTTCAAACACATGCTTTATTCAATTTGCAGTCATTTAGCCCAAAAGAACTTAGCTGCTGCTCAAGCATCGTTTTGCACGGTAAAACTCTGTGCACACCCAACAGCGTACACACAGGATTGCTGACGTTTCAGAATGATAGTCTACTCCTTCTTCAGAGCCTGGTTCCATTTTTAACTGTTTTCTATTAAATGTGTGTGCTTTGAGTATTGGAAAACAACGATTATTGGGAAGGACAGAAACTAGGTCCCATGGTGATTTTGTATATTGCTGATAGCTGTTCATCTCTTGCTGCAGGTGGAGTGAATTAGCAACGCAGAATGCAGAGCTTTTCCCCCCGGTTACTGAGGATCGCGATTAAACAGAGGAAAACCTAAATAAACACCAAGTCTAACTAAACTAGTGAGAAACAGTCTTAACACGTAATAAAATGAAAGAAAACACTTGAAAATGTAAAATAAATTGAAAACCAGAGTCCAGCTGAGGCAAGCTCTTTGGGGCGACCTGACTTCTCAGGCAGAGAACTAGAACTGACGTTAAACCACGGAATGCAGCGCCACCACATGGTGGAGGGTTGAACTGCATTCCAAATTACATCATTTACACAGATTCCACTCTGGGGCAGCTCAACCTCATAACCAGAGTCTGCATCTGTAAAGCACAGTGAGGGATTCCTGGGATTCATACATTGTGGTAATAAAAAATACTGTCTTGAAAATTTAGGGTCACAGTTTAAGAAATGATCTTATGTGTGACACTCTTCATTTTCTGATCAAGACAACTTCACTATTAAAACTTGAGTTATTAATCTGTTAATTTTAACTGCTGTGCTGTTTATGAACAACGACTACACAGCCTGTACAAGCCCGTGTAGCCAATGCTTGTTAGTTCATCTGGAACCACTGCAGAGACAGAAGCATAGAATGTATGGATAATCACTCCTACAGTAATTCATATTTAATAAACCTACCTGATAAATCTAAAACATTTTTAAGTTTGCATAGCAAGAAATCGGGCCAATGATGGTTCACTTATGCCACAGTACAGAAGCATCTGTCCATCTCTGAGGGTGGTTTCAGCACACTTACAAAGGGCAAAACTGCAGGAAATATGAGAGGCAGTCAAATAAATAACTAATATGTGGGGGTGTGTGTGTGTTGGGGGTACTTCCAGAAAAGGTAAGTGGCAAGGTTTTTCTGTTTGCGATATTTCAGCAAAGCTGTCTTCACAGTAAGTTCTTTCCCTGAGAGAAGTGCAAAAACTGGTTTTACTGACTGTGATCATTTAAAGCCATTTAGGAGAAATCTGGACACAGCAGGCCGCTGGCTTTACCAGTGATCCACATGTCTAAAACATGAAACATGCATCGAACTCTAGCATTTCACTAAGAACATTATACAAATTCTGAATCCAAGGATTTATTCTATAAATCCTGCCGCTTATCTCTCATGTTACATTTACCCTGCTTCTCTCTACAGCAAGTGTCTGACAGCATGAAGGACAACCAAATAGCCATGTTTGTTTTTCTTTTATGCTTCATCATGCTAAGCAACTGAAAGGCTAAGTTTCTTGCTAAGGGAAGCATAAAAAGCTCACAATACATATTCAGGATAGCCAATACACTGAGGTCTCAAGGGGTCCAACAACCTCAAAATAATAAAAAAAAAAAAAAAAAAAGAAAAAACAATACTGGACCAAAATCCCTAAGTCCTGAACAGTTTGTCTGGCACCCTGTACTGAGTCATACTGCAGTGCAGACAGACAGTAGACCATACTGTCAGGGTCATCCTCTTCATGGAAGACTTTGGCACCTTCCAAGCCCTAGAAGCCTGACCAAGATGGAAGGCATGGTGGGATGTGACAGGACTAGCAATAGCAGAGTCAGAGAGATGGATGAGTTTAGGGTCGAGAACATAAGGGTTGCTGCTCCTAGAAGGATTTAAGTGTAGAACAGATTATAGTATACTGTTGACCCTTACTGTATATAGAAATCTGTGGCTTCAAAACCCTTATTGTGCATGTTCTAACTTGCTGTGCATGTTCTATAATCAGTGCAGCTGTGCCCTGCTCACACGGACTCTCGAACACTTTCTCCCGCTGCACTGTAGAGCTTCACTGGCAAAAGAAATTAAAAGTTATGGTACTCTGGTATGTTTAAATAACATATGCATTTCACTCACTCAGAACATATACTATAAAAATAAACTATGGGCAACCATTCACAGCTCGCCATGTGTTTCTATACTGGAGTTCCTATAACAGCACTGATCTCTCGAGCTTCGCCCTGAAGGCCTGTATGCAGTTATCGCAAACCTTCAATAGAAACATAGGTTTGTTGGGTATGTCCACCCATACATTTTTTCCTCATCTGTTCCAGCTGGGGAGATGTGGAGAAAGAGAAACATGAAGGACTAAAGAAGTGAGGAGTAGGGACAGCAAACATGAGGTAAAGTACTGACAAAGTAGAGGCGAACTCAAATGGGTCTGAATTGGGAGAGCACTCCAGGTTGAGAACCAGGATGGTAGATGAGAAGAAGGGGGTCAAAGATGGAGTGAATAACTTCCCCTCAAGTAAGACCATTAACTGGCAGCTTGGCTTGTCTGAATCACACCACAGGAAAAAGATGTAGGGAACCCTGGAGTGGCAGGTGCAAGGTCACAGGGTTCAGAGACCGCCCTAGGAAATAAATCTCATGGTGAATGTCTAGCCAGGATAAAAATCTCAATGGAAAAAGACAATTACTTTGAGAAAAACAAAATTCTGGATATAACTGCTTAAAGAACGTGAAGGGAGACAAAATAAACAAATAGGCCCAGATATTCAAAGGGGTTGCGCCTGGCGCCCGCATTGCACCCCAGTGGGATATTCATGGAGTCATTCACATATTTGGGACTGTCTAGTACAGTGTGCCCTGCAAGCTCATTGGTCCACATTGGGGACCAATGGGCTTACAGCCCATACTGTACCTGTCATTCAGTGGTGGCCAGGTGGTGGGTGGGATGCAGCCGCCCACCGATGACGGGGGGTAGGATGGGCAAGGGGTCTATATGGGTGGGAGGGGTGGGGAGTGCCACTGTATCACTAGGGCATTTCATTACGGATTTTACCGTGATCACAGCAACGGGCAGGAGGGGTTCCACTAGACCACCAGGGATGGTCATACTGTCATTTATCGGGGACTCGGGTGGGGGGGGATGGTCATGTATTGTACTTATTGGGGAATCGGGGACTGGGGGGGCACTAGACTACCAGGGGTTCTTTATAAACATATACCGCGCAATCACAGCTACGGGGCAGAGGATGCCTCGGGATCCCTACAGCACACATCATGCTGTGCAGGGCGCCAAGAGCAAGTTGCCAGGCTGCCCCGTGCAAGGCATGCAAATGGGGCCATAATGACATGCAAATGGCCCCATTTGTGCCTTACATATATTATGGCCTCACTAGCATGTCCCCTGCTGAATATCATGGGTGATGCGCCTAGCACAACTACACTTACGCTGGCGCATCCCTATCTGTGGTTTGCACCGGTGCAGTGCCATTGTGCCATGCACAGTTTGTGTGCTGACCATGCCATATTTAACAGTACTGCACCATGGCGCATCCCCATTGAATATCACCTGGACCTAGCCTCGGCGCATCACAGTTGCCCTGTGCCCAGGCTTGTGCCACTTCCTGGCTCAGTCTGAATATCCCGGCCATAGTGTTTTTCCAGCCTTACATTACCCCGTTTATCAATAAATCTGTTTGATTTAGGATTTGAATAACAGTTTCAGATGGGATACAAAATCAAACAAGCAAAAGAAAGTGCTGCACAGAACTGTTTACTTTCAGTGTAGACAGAAGGTCAGCCAATTCATACTAGTTCAAAAGCCATGCATGACTTTCACAGAGCCTAGAGTTAATTTTTTTTTTTTTTTTTTTTTTTTTTTTTAGACAGCCAGCCTCAGGCACACTCAGTCCCTGAGGAAGTTAGGGTTCCCTACCCATAAGGTGCCCGAGCCTGAATTAGTACAAGTCATTCGCCATGAAATTTAGGTTTTGTTTTTTTATTTCATTCATTCACCCAGGCTCTGTGTCCATCATCAGTGACATCAACAACTTACGTGGAAACCTGCAAAACAACATCATAATGACGTTCCATAATTTTCTTCAAAAATTGAAAAATGGATGGAAAAACGTAACTGACCATTGTTGGGGGAATCTGAATGGAATTTGTCCATTTTTAATTTTTAGAGCATAAACTCCACGTTGCAGCACTTTTGTGTCAAAAAACTATTTTTGTGCCAAACTGTCATGATTAAAGAAGACATTCTTATTGTAATTTCTTTTTTTTTTTTCCTGTTAGTCTCAACGTTGTCACTGATTTTTTCATAATTGCTGGGTAATTAAGTGATCCTACAAGGGAAACTCAAAGTCGTAAAGTTGTGACATCATCATGGAATCCTGCCTGCATCAACATTCCACTGATGTTTACAGGCCAGCAGCACTTTTACCACAGTTTATTAACAAAGGTACACGACTGTTAAATATTTATGTTTCCTTAAAATCATAAAAAAAGATTTTGCCCTACTTTGAGGAGTCACAGCCTTTGATCACAGTGCTTTGCACAATGTCTGCATTCAATGAACTCATATGGGCTCATTTCGGTACCATTTTCTCACTTGAAAGTGAATTTGAATGGTTCAATCTTACAAACATTTCACAGCATATGGGAAATATCTAGATGAATGCAACAATGGCAAAACTCAATTTCTGTCTCTGAAGGAAAAAAAAAATAAACTGTAAACTTGTTATAAAACCATATCCAATCAGAACGTCATGTCCTTGAAGAATATTCTCTTTATTTTTAATTTTCTCTCTTTATCCTCCTTCTTCCCTGACCCCCTTTAGGCTGGCCTCCAGCCCCATCACCCAGCTTCCCCCAGTCTTATCCATTCCATTCCATCCATGGCTTACCCCACCCCTCCCCCCGGCAGGAGTGTCTTGATCTTTTGCAGTCTGTATCCAACTGGGGTCAGTGCCTGCGGTTGCCAGTGTGCGGCCTGCAAAGAACCCGAATTTCATTCTGCCTACTGTGTGCTTTTCCCCCATTTTCGCACCAGCCTCAGTACTCCAGCATGCACAGAGGCATGCCCAGCGCCAGCCAGCATCTTCCCACCCACGTACTAAGGTACTCCAACTGCACCGGTGTCTGTGGTCACACAGGTGGCAGCATATCAGTAGCGCCCTCAACCCTCCCTTTCCATAGGAGGAGAGTGTCCTCTGGGATGTTTGATCCCCCTCCCCCAAAGAATATTCTCAGACAGGAAAACTCTTGAGTGGGTGACAACCTTGGAGCTAGGAGAAAAAGACATTACAATTGCTGTAAGAAAATGTCTTCTTTCTGTGTTGTTTCACATTGTCACTGGGTTATTCACAGCTGCTGGTACGTAATAAGTAGTACCCAAATCCTCACTGGGAAGGAGAGAATAGTTTCTTATTTCAGAATTCTTGTATCTTTTGACTGCCGCTTGCAGCACTCTGCTACCAAAAGCTGCCTGCATCAGCAGAACTCTCGAGTGTCCAAACTGCAGTAGTTTGTGACTACATACAAAGCAGAGTAAGTGTTTGCTTTGTGTAATTCGGACATCGAGGTTTGAGATCTTTTCACCCAGGATTCTGCCAAAGCCCTGGTCAAACATGCTTTGATCAATACTGGCGGCTTCACTTTTGCTCCTATGTAAGCCTTTGCTATGCATGATCTGACCAATCTAGCAAAGGTGGCCTTAGAAACCAGCTGACCTTTCTTTGCAGTGCCATATAGCACGAGCAGTCTATCTGAATAAAGATTTAGTTATTAGGTACTGTATGTTTTGACTGTCCTGAGAGTATCCATCTTTTAGCTCTTTCTTCCAATTGCCATACGATTTTACAAAGAAGGAAGGGAAATCAACGTCTTGGTTAACATGAGAAGCTGGGGGGATCACTGGTAGAAAGGAAAGTATGGTGTGCAGCACAACATTATTCTGGTGAAAAACAAGGCAAAGCTCTTTACATGAGAGCACCTGAAGCTCACCAATCCTTCTTGTGGAACAAACAACTACAAGAAAGCAGGTCTATATATAGTGGACATCTTCCAGGACCTGGAATAACAGTTCAAAGAGAGGCTCACAGAGTGCACTGAGAATGTCACTGAGACCCCATAGAGGTACCAGGGATCTAAATAGCAGTCTGGATTTTATGACTGCTCTAAGGATCCCTTGAGAGGCTCCAGGACAGCCCCTAACGCAAAGACCTGAATACTGTATGCAAGGTGCTGACTGAGCAACAGTACTTTTGTCTATTCCTGCCTAAAGAAAATCTAAGACTTGTGCAAACAAAGTCTTTCTCACAAGATGACTGGCATGATCCCTGAATGACTGGTCCACCCTTCAAGGGTCATCCAAACTTTATTGCATATTATACTGGCAGACTGTGTTGTGGAGGACAAAAGGGTGTTCACCGCCTTTTCTGAATAACCTAACTTGAGAAGTACACTCCACTCAGGAGCGAGGTGACTTGTAGCTGGGCCAGATTTGGGTGGAACACAGGTCCTTGGTTCAGCAGACCTTGCTGAAGTGGAAGTCAGAATGGTTTCAGAACTGCTAGAATGACTAGACCAAAGAAACACAGCCTTTTCTTTTCCACTCTGAAGATATGAGGAGAAATATTCCACAGAAAGAACAAATTTTGACATTTTTCTGCAAAACATGCACAAATCCCTAAGAACCACCAGGATTAAAGGAAATGAAGGGAAAAGGGAAGCTATACTAAAGTTCCAAAGCTAAGACCTTGCATCCAGTACCATGTTACTGGGCACCTGTAGCACCTGATAAACTTTAGGACCTGGGCACTGTCCCTAGAGGCAAAAAGGCCTATGCCAGTATGCCCAGAATCCAAAATCACTGCCAAAGATGCTGAAAGCCTTGCTGGTTCAACAACTATTCCCATGGTGAACATACTGTCAGCTGATGCAGTCTGTCTGGGAATTGTGTTCCACACCCAGATGAATTGTCAAAAGAGATTCTAAATATGGTTCTGTTCAATTTAGTACCTTCTAAGCCTCGTTCAATCATTTTGCTTCTCGTGTCACCTTACTCATTATGTAGGCAGCAGTTACGCACTGCCGCGTTGAAGTTTTAGTGAACATTACTGACTGATCCTCTGTTGGAAGTAAATCAGTCAAAATTAAATGGCTCTCATTTCTAAAACATTTATAGGCTCTGTCAATTCGATCATACACCACACCCCAGCCTATCAAGCTGACATCAGTAGTTGGAATTTTCCCCGAAGGTGGAGACAGAGGTGAGCCTCTCAGGCGGTTCTGTGACTCCTCCCACCATTCCAATGATTTTTTGAACAGAGCACAAAATCCGTAAAGGGACCTGGTGCTGCTCTGAGACTAGGGACCAGTCGGACGAGATGGACCTGAAGGGGTCTCATATGCAGCTTGGCCCAGGGAAACATCTCTATGGAGGCAGTCACCAGGCCAAGAATCTGCAGGCATCTATGGGCAGATGTAATTCTCAGAGTTCTGACTTGATGAATCTCCATCATAAGGTTCTCCATTTTCTGCTGAAACTGGAGCACCAAGCTAAATCTGTGCAAAAATGTGCAACCCCCAAATTCTCCTTGGTTGGAGAGAGCTATGTGGAACTTTTCTCTTGATTTCCCAGCTGTGATCCACAACACCGGTGACCTGGATTTGGAAGGTGCCCAGAGCATCAGGGTCTAACGGGGGGAGGGCCGAGTGTCCCGCAAGACATTCTCCTCCTCCAGGGCTGATGGGCTGAAGACTAAGCTGCAATACCACCACCCATGTGACCACAGGTGGTACTGCAGCAGAGCATATGACAGGTGGAAAGACACTGGCTGCATCAAAGCACGAGAACGCTCAGTGTGCACAGACGCCTTGCATGTCGAGGTCCTGAGAAGAAAATAAGGTGGAAAGCCCAAAAGCGCACACCATGATGCTGGCACCTTTTGTGCTTTGCTGATCTGACTGGCCACTTTGATTCAGACACATCAGGTGGGGGCCACTGTACAAACCCCAGATGGAGCCTACCATGCATTCAGAAGCTGCACTATGGATTGTCTGGAGTACAGAGAAAAGGGTAGTCTGTTCCATGGGTTAACCATCTTGTGTGAAGTAATGCTTTCTAAAAATATCCCTGGCGCCCCATGTCTGAGTGCATGTCATACTCAACCCTGTTTATCCACTTTAGTATTCAGAACATCATGATCATATCCCCTCAGTCTTCTTAACTCTTAGTTGAACAATCTATGTCCTATCTCTCCTTTTACCACTTGCCTCCAATGTTGTTAACTGGTTTGGTGGCCCAGCGCTGGACCCTCTAAATCTTTTCACTATCCTTTCTATACTGCTGTAACCAGAACTGAACACTGTACTCCTTACCCCCCTCCTAATGCATCCAAACACTGCATTTGGTCTTGACTGCCTAGCTTCACCTACTGTCCATAGCTATCGCTAGATAGTTTCCTCAGTTATGTCCACTATTGTAAAACACAGATTGTACTCGTGAACCAGATTCCTTGCACGCGTACTTCCCTACATTAAATCTATGAACCCATGTATCAGTACATACCCCCAATTATTACAGTTCCCTGAACCCCCGTGTGCACTCTTGTTGCCAATTTAGTCACAGTCATCAAACAGCAGCAACTTGCTGCAGGCTCCCTTACTCAAGGTAATTTATATAAATATGTTAAAGTGAAAAAATACCTCACTGGCCCATGAGGTCCTCCACTCAGCACATCCCTCCACTGTAAATAAGGACAATTAACCAGCACTCTGTCCTACCTACCCATCCATTAACCAATTTCTATTCTCCACCTGTGCTCTTTATGGACTCCACATTGTGCTACTTTCTCCATAATTTGTCCCTTGCAACACAGTCTTGTTGAAGCCCTTATAGACTACATTTACTCCCCAGCCAATACCAAACTCCACAGTTACTCCTCAATGAGGGTAATCAGTTTGGTTTGGCAGGATGAGGGATCTACCTTTCATGAAACCATGCTGCGTGCTAAACAGCAGCCCAATCCCTGTCATGTACTGAACTACCACATCTTTTATGACCGACTGAAACACTTTGCCAAGCACTGAGGAAAGACTCAAAGGTCTATAAGTTACCAGAGTATGACCTTGCCTCCTTCTTGAGAGGGGGAATGGCACAGGCTTGCTTTTCAGTCCTCTGGCACTATCCTGGTCTATGATGAGTCATGAAAGGTATCAGCGAATGGCGAGCCACAACCCATTTTAACTTCACCAATACCACAGGGTGGATACCATCTCAACCCTGGGATGGTAAAGTTAATCACTATAGTCATCAGCTTTTTATTTTTATTTCTATTATATGTTTATCTTCCTTTGGAGCCTGGGCAGGTGGCACTGGCCCCTTCCCTTGGTGGGGACTTGGTCTCCGTCTCTACTGTTCCCCATCTGACCACCCCTCCAGTCCCCCACAGGTTCCCCCACACCCCATGACAGCGACAAGATGAAGGGGAGCCAGCTTCCCCCCATCCCCGGACAAATATCCAGATGTTGGAGAGCCAGAACAGGTGCTGATGGGGCCATCACGGAGCCTGCCAGCTCCGTTTTCCTCCATTTTTCTCCTGCCCCCTCCCCACTGACATCATGTGTCAGCAACGTGCCTCCCAACTCGCATCTACTTCTAGCCATCGCTAGAGGGCAATCAATGAGTGAGATGGCAAACCCTCCCTCCCCTAAGAGAGGAGAGCAGTGCTCAGGACACTCAATCCTTTCACTCCGCCAACCCCCGGTGGCCCGAGATCATTCCCAAACCCAGGCTGCCACTGTGGCACAAGGTGTGGCATCCAGCGCCTCAACCCTCAGCACCACGGGCCAGCATCAGCTTTTCTTCTAAAGAATCAGAACAGCCAGTCAAACTTGTGCATCATCTTCCAAGGGATATGGTGGCCCAGAACATAAAATCTCTCACTGTGTTAGTCTCCTCCCAGCATTCCGTGATAGAGCTTTAAGCTGAAGAGTCCAGGAGACTTGACATCTGATTTGGAAACAAAAATTCAACTGACTTCCGGTACTGCCACCTCCCATGGCGGACTGAGCTTTACACGGCTCCCTGGGGTGATCTCCAATCCAGCTCCATCCTCCTAAATAAGCTGGCCGATTCTATTAGAAAAACGCAGATCGGAAGACATAATGATGGCCACTCGTCAGCACTTGAAAGAATTTGCTTCGGGAATAGTCGGGAAAGATGCCGCGGACAAGCCTCACCAGGCACCCGGTGAAAGCCGCTCCTCTTCAAGGCAGGCAACATCCCCTGACCTGGCCTCTAGCAGTGAGACCAGCTCATAAGACGAAGCAGCCTTCACAATCACTTCAAAAAATTATTTAAAGAGCTGCGACGACTGGGAGACACACTAACTAAAACCCAGCAAGAGCTCACAGAGATCCATTGAGACCAACAGGCCCACAGCCAGAAGACTTCGGAACTCGAGGAGAAATATGGCTCTAACAAAAAGCATAAGATCTGGAAACTAGATCTAGACGCATTAATATCCGCATCCATGGAATCCCAGAGAAAACAGAGTCAGGAGACATGGTAGCGTTCATGGCTAGTTTCCTATATGAAGTCCTAAGATTGGAGCCTGATTACACCCTGTATGTCATCAGATCACACAGATCCCTAACAGCCATGCCGACAGACCCAAAGGTAAGACTTTGATTGGTCGTTGTGTAATTTTTGGATTACTGAACCAAAACGGATATCTTGCAAAAAGCCTGATGGGGGAAGATCCAGAAGCAAATGATTTGATACCTTTTAATGGACCAACATAGATGTAACAACAAGAACAAAGTGCTCTAGCTTTCGGACCAACTATGGGGGAAAGGAAATTCTATTTGTAGATAAGAAGCTATTCCTTGAGCATGATTATGCATCACTGACAATGGACCACCTCAGGCAGCTTTCCCCATACTGAAATTTCTGTGATAAAGGGGTAAGGGCACATATTGACTATCCAGCAGTTCTAAAAATTACAACAGACTCCGGAACACGTGCCTTTTCATGCGATATCAGAGGCAAAGAAATTCCTACTACAGTGGGATATCTCAGTGGATGCAATTTTGGATCCTGCGACAGTGAAAGAGATGGACAATCGTCACTGGCAAATGGTCTGCAAACCCCGCCAATGAGGACAAGCAAAATAAAATACAGCCTCCAGAGCAGCTAGCAGCCACCCAAAAGAATCTCCCCCAGTCAAGTAGCCCACTCATGAGTGTAGGTAGTCATACTCACTGTACACATTTGTGTACAGTTTTGTTGAGTGCCTGTCACAAACCATATGTCTTTCTGTTGACATCTGCATTCTAATCTGTAGTATTTGGGTTAGTGTAGGCCACTGAGGAGTGTATCGATTTAAACTTTCGTTGTTTAGAAAACAGATACATTTGTTTGAAACGGGGTACCATTTGGAGAGGAAGTGTACATTTTTTAAGGGGGGGGTGTAACTGTTGGAGACTGTGTGTACAAAAAAGGAAATTTCTGGCCACTCCCACAGTGGAAGACCGGCGGAAAAAAAACAAGTCTCAGGCTCGGAACTTGGAAAATGCTTCAGCCACACAGCAGGCTTCAGGCACCTGAAGACTGTTTTTTCTAGTGGAGGATGCTTGGTCAATCGCACCCAGATAGACAGGGGACACAGACCTTCTCCAGCTGCACATCATCCACTCAGGGAAGTGATTTTCTTTTATCAGCCCCCCCCCCCAACTAAACAAGAGCAGTAACTGCTTTCCAGAGCACAATAAGAAACTCTGTTAAACACTTTCTCAATATTTCATATTGTTATTGGGCTCTCATTACTGTTGAACTCCCAGAGGGGGATAAACAGAGAGAGACACTGCACTTCTTTCTTTTTTTTTTCTCTGTACTTTATGTTTATTGCATTACACAAGTAAACAATAAGATACAGTTTACATATGGCAGACATAACAGTAAGTACAGCAGCCATCCAATGGGACAGGGTATCAAAATCTCAGCATACAAAGTTACGGATGTGGAGGGGAAAAGCAAATAGTACATCCAGCATGCAATTACGAATGACTGCACGCTGCAAGAAAAGGTGGTCAATCTAGATAATTCTAAACAAACAAATGCAGAATTCAACACCTGGTGTTGATATGACCCCAGTCCAAACATGTTTGAATCAACAAAATGTGTAGTGTCCTCCAACTAACTACTGCATCTCTAAAGAAACTGATACGGAGCCATAAAGCAGTACAGATACACTGGTCAGTTAAACAGCATAACAAGTAAAATAAAGTAAGGTGGTGGTTCACTGAATTTCTTTATTACTGTATCCCGGACATATTGCAGAAAGTACTGCACTAGAGGGGACCTTTCGCTCAAGTCTCTAGAAAGTTCCTTCTGACAACCGACTGAACATTTTAAACATGAACTATGTCTGGAGGCAAAAAAACAATACATTAAATCATATACTTATGGGTACCTATTTGGTATAGCAGAGGGTGGGAGGCTGTAAGCAATGCTTGGTGGCTCAGGAATTGCCACATTCAGTGGGGACCGGATAACTTATTTAATGAACCAGGCAAGGTCAGGGGGAGGCATTCCCTTTATTCATTTTCGGAAGTGGGCCGGGGGGGGAGACCAGGTGATGATCTGCTTGATCAATAATATGGTGGTGGTGACCTCTGTGGGTGATGGCCATAGCTTACCCCCCCTCATCCCTCCTTTTTCGCTTGTACACGGAGCTTACTTCCCCACTCATTTTTGATATCTTGGAAGTGGGAAGTATTTTATTCATTTGCATAGTAACCCATCTTCCCCTGTGGGGTCCCAGAGTGTGGAAGGGTTCAAGGACAAACGGTTAAGGCTGTTGGCTACAGAAGGCCAGACAGCCAAGGAATTGTTAATGATGCTGGACATTTTCGTCGGAGACCACTCCCCTCCAGTTTCCTCCGCTCTGTCTAACCCCCCCCCCCCGAGCATCCCTGGTTGTGACCTCCCCCATTATGATATCGTCTGCACACCTGGATTCCTATCGCAGGCTCAGACTGTTCTCTGGTGCAGTTCCTGTGCCAGTGGGGGAGGATGACTTAGAAACATGGATGGACTATGCTACTCCACTGGTCCAAGAATGGCAATGTTCAGAGGGGGAGAAAAGTAAGACTTATGGAAAGTCTAAGGGGCCCTGCACTGGAAGTAATTCAATTTCCCTGATCCACCAACCCAGAAGCCACCGCAGCAGAGTACCTCTCTGCCTTAGAAGGGGTGTTTGGCAGCAGAGAATCTGGGGAAGACTTAATATGGAAATTCAAGTCTGCTAAGCCATGGAAAAAATTAGAAATTGTCTGCTTTTGTCACTCGAATTGAATGGGCCTTGCAGGGGGCCCACAGAAATGGAAGAGTTCCTGCTAATGAACTGAACCGAGTCAGGCTGTAACATATTCTCAAATCTGCCCCAGTATTCTAGTGTACTCATGCTGAAATTGAAATTTCAGGACAGGAAGACTAACTCCCCAAATACTGCTGGCTAATGAAAGAAATTAGAGAGACTGAGAACGATGAGGAGGATGGGAGCTCTATGCCGGGTCGCCCGCACCAGCTAAGTCTCAGATCGGTCCAAGGAAAGGGAGGAATCTACTGAAATCCAGCAAGTTAGAGAACTGCTTAAAGAGGTAAAGGAAATGCGAGCCAGTCAACAAGCTGCTGCTGAAGTGGCCAGAAGCTGCCACCCTTGCCCACTGCTACAGGGTTTTAAATAATTGATTAGCAGTTTTCTGTATAGAAAGTATTTATATAGATTTTCTAGAAGTGCTGTGTTTGTTAAACACAGTGAGGCAAGAGCTATGCATTTTCACAAAGATTTAGCACTTTTATGAGCAAAACGCTAATCAATTTTTAGAGTTAAATAAATCCCTGTGCTAACGGAGGCTAGAAGTGAGGGTTCTCCCAGGGGCGTGGGAGTCCATGCCATTACTCCTGAACCCCAGGTTGAGTCCAAGCTAATAACAGAAATGAGAAAGCTGAGAGCCCTAGTGGGAGACCTCATACATGCCACCCGCACTTCTGGCCACTGAGGAGGCAGCGAGGACAGGGAACCCGAGTCCAAGTCAAAGGAGGACAACAAAACTCCTTCTTCCACCTGGTACAAGGGTCGGGGAGAACCTAGCCACTCCAGTGATTCCAGGGAACAGGTATTCTGCTACCGGTGTGGAGAAGACTGACACACCTGACAGGGCTGCACCTTTCCGGAAAACCTGCGGGGGGTCACAGCCAGACTGTTAAACTTGGTTCATCAGAGCAATATAAAGCCCCAGCCGGGCCCACCGAAGAAATCTTACTCATCGAAAACTACTGTGGGACACTCTACCAAACCAATTTCCCCGGACTGGTCAGAGATGGCAGGCCCCCTCCATGGAAACTACCGTGACAGTCAATGGCATCTCAACTCGTGCTGCGTTGGACAGTGGCTCGCAAGTCACCATTAGTTTTCATGATTGTTATGACCAGCACTTATCTGACCTTCCACTCCAGCCCCTCGAAGGTCTGCATGTATGGGGTTGAGTGAGAAATCCTATTTCTATCTAGGGTATGTACAGGTTTGGTTGTCCTTCCCTACTGCTGTAGCGGGTGTGGATGAGCAAGTGGAGACCCTGGGCTTGGTGTGCCCACCAATGGGACTGTATGACAGTGTCCCACTACTAATCGGTACGAATGCACATATATTCGGGTGGTTAGCTCAACTTTGTCAAGAGAAGCAAGCCAAGCAAACTGAACAGGCCCTGCGCATTCCGGTCCTAGTACAGCGAGCCTACGATCTGAAGATGCGAACACAGGAGATTGATATGGATGAACCTGTGGGGGTAGTCTGGAAGAAGAATCCTGACCCCCTGGTACTACCGCCCAATGCTCAGTGTACCATCAGTGGTGTGGTGCACATGAAGACTGATGTTAAGAATAAAATTCTTATGCTAGATGCCCTGGAAGAGGGGAAGCTGCCTGAGGGACTACTGGTCAGGCCTAGCATTCTACCTGCCCAGGCTCATGCCTACGCTCAGTAGGTAGTGGTGTAAGTTCAGAAGATGTCAGACCGAGAAGTTCAGGTGAATTGAGGGTGCACCCTGGCCATGGTATATTGTGCTGATTCTGCTGTGCTGCCCAGTAAGAAGTGCCCTAGGGAGAGCAATGAGGTGACCCCTGACCTGTTTGACTTTGGAGACTCTCCCCTTCCTGCACAATGGAAAGCTAGGATCAGCCAGAAGTTGGATCAGAGAAGCCAAGTGTTCTCCTTGAAAGAGTGGGATGTAGGTTGTCACAGGGGCTGAACACTACATCTGACTTCATGATGAGAGGCCGTTCACAGAGAGGTCCTGACACTTTGCTCCTGCCGACATAGACGATGTTAGACGTCATCTTCAGGAAATGCTGGCCACAGGAATTATTTAACAGTCTCAAAGCCCTTATGCCTCCCCGATTGTGGTAGTCTGGAAGGAGAATGGATCGATAAGGATGTGTGTGGACTACCAGACATTAAATCAGAGAACTGTCCCGGACCAGTACACGATGCCTCGCATCCAGGATGCCCTTGACTGCCTCAACAGAAGCCAATGGTTCTCAGTACTTGACCTCAGGAGTGGGTACTATCAAATCCCAATGGCCCAGGAGGACCGTGAAAAAACAGCCTTCATCTGCCTCCTGGGATTCTATGAGTTTCTATGCATGCCTCAAGATATTTCAGGTGAGCCAGCCACTTTCCAGCAGCTGATGGAATGAGCAGTGGGAGACATGAACTTATTAGAATGCTTTGTGTATCTTGATGACATCATTTGTGTTCGGCCGGACCCTGGAAGAATATGAACGTCGCTTGTTCAAGGTTCTTGACAGACTGGAGGACTTCGGACTAAAGCTATCAATAGACAAGTGACAGTTCTTTCAAACATCTGTGAAACATGTTGGTCACATAGTGTCAGCTGACAGGATTCAGACCGACCCGAGCAAAGTGGAGTCTTTAATCACCTGGCCTCAGCCTAATAACTTGAAAGAGTTGCAAAGATTCTTGGGTTTCTGCAGTTACTACCGTCGGTTCATAAAAAACTATTCCAAAGTCATTCGCCCTTTGCTCAGTCTAATTCAAGGCTATCCTCCTACAAACAAAAAGTATAAAAAAAGCACAGTTAAGGAGGAAGACGAGGTTTACTTTCGGACCCATGAACCATTTGGAGCCAGGTGGACTTCTGAGTGCGAAGCTGCTTTCTATGATATCAGTCACCAACTCACCCACACCCCGTGCTTGCCTATCCTGACCCCACCAGACCCTACGTGCTACACACAGACACCAGCTTAAAGGGACTTGGTGACATTCTGTATCAAGAGCAGGAGGAAGGTTTATGCCCAATGGCATTCACCAGTCGGAGCCTGACCCAGTCTGAAAGAAATTATCCGCTACACAAGCTTGAATTTCTTGCACTAAAATGGGCAGTGGTGGACCAATTCCACGAATATCTTATGGTGCCAAGATTCTGGTCAAAACTGACAACCCCCTCAGTTATGTCCAGACCTCAGCTAAACTGGACACCAAGGGGCATTGTTGGTTATCTGCACTTTCCACTTACGACTATTCAGTGGAGTATCAACCGGGCCTGAACTACACTGATGCTGATGCCCTTTCCAGAAGGCCTAACTCTAATACAAATTGGGTGAGAATGTCTGAACAATCTGTCAAAGCCCTCTGCTGAAAGTTTCACAAAGATGAGCATCCCTCTTTTAAGACAGCTGACTGCCTAGTGGATTGCTTAGGACCTCCTGATACTTCCCGCAGCCTACTGCCGTCTTGCAGCCTTGGACCTCAGCGCATTGCCTCAACTTACTCCTGTAACATACAGTGGGCCCAGGCCCAAGACTCCACGATTAAGCCTGTGCTTGATGCCCTACGTGCTGGAAAGGATGTGTTTAAACTCCATTCCTCAGATCTCCAGACTGCATTGTTGTGTAAAGAGGGCCCCAGGCTTAAATTGCATAGCCAGCTGCTTTATAGAGAAACCATAAACAGATGAAGTCAACTTGACTAGCAGCAACTGGTATTACCTACAGTTTTCAAACACTTGGTAGTACGGGCCCTCCATGACCAGATGGGACATCTGGGTTGTGACTGAACCACAGATTTTGCCCATGCTCAGTTCTATTGGCCAAAGATGGGGGCTGACATTGAGGCCCATATCAGGACTTGCAGCCATTGTCTCCAAAGAAAAGCTCCGCCCCAGAAGGCTGCACCCTTGGTCAGTATCTCCACCAGCATGCCCATGGAGCTGGTGTGTATTGACTTCTTGTGTCTGGAATCCGACCAGAAGAATGTTGGAAATGTGTTAGTGGTGACTGATCATTTCACAAGTTATGCCCAAGCTTACCCAACTAAGGACCAGAAAGCATCTACAGTGGCCAAGGTCTTAGTCAGAAGGTTCTTTGTCCATTATGGCGCACCTCAGAGAATTCACTCTGATCAGGGGAGAGACTTTAAAAGCCGCCTGATCAAGGACATGCTCTCACTCCGGGGAGTGCAAAAGTCCCAAACTACCCCCTATAACCCCCAGGGGGATCCACAGCTTGAATGGTTTAACAGAACCCTACTCGATATTTTGGGTACACTCCACCCCCAGGTACACTTCATCCCCGGGACAAGTTCAGATGAGCCAATAGATCAGCACCTTGATACACGCCTATAATTGCACCAAAAGTGATGCCACTGGGTTTTCCCCCTACCGCCTGATGTTTGGTCGGGAAGCCCAGCTGCCAGTAGACATTTGCTCCGGGGTGTCCCCAGATGGAGTCAAAGCTGAGAACTACTTACAATAAGTTCAGAAGTTAAAGGCCCAGTTAAACCATGCCCACCAACTGGCACAAACCATGGCTGCAAAGAGAAACTTGGCAAATAAAGAATGGCATGACCGGTGTGTCAAAGCGCAGGAATTGCTTGCTACCTGAGACCGGGTTTTGTTGTGAAACCTAGGACTGCATGGAAATTATAAAATTGCTGATAGATGGTACCACCTTCCTTGTGTTGTTGTCAGTAAGTTAGAAGATCTGACAGTCTATAAAGTGCGTTCTGAAAACAACCCACGATCCTTCAAGACACTGCACCAGAATCATTTGCTGCCCATTGGTCAAGTAATCATAGACTCTGCACCTCAAGACACTACCCCTCCTGGGCCTGTAACTAGAGCTCCAGCCAAAAAGAGACAGATTACCCCTCCTCTAGTTGTCAAAGATTCAAGGCCTCCTCCTAGGCAGGTCCAAAATGACACCGATTACCAGTGTGATTCTGATGACAGTGATTGTGAGGCATCCTATTGCCCATTTTATGAACCGAGTCAGTTGTTCCAAGGTAATCCCATGTATAATCTCGGTGATGAAGCTGGACCTTCAGGACTGCCTAACCCTCCAGTCTTCTCCATAGACCCTGTGCCCCCTGAAAGTGAGCTGCAAAGTGTGATTTTTGAGGTAGCTGACTCTTTGTGTCTGGTAGAGTTATTTGAATTGCAAGAAAGAGAGGCTGCAACAGAAAGCCTTCCTGGTGACATACCAGACTATACAGAACTGTGTAAAAGTAATAATCTAGAACCTGCTATGACAAATGGCAATAATGGAATGGATGATGTTTAAGAGTGTTAGCCAAGAGTTACAAGACTTAACTTCTATGGAATTCCCCCTGGATGATAAGTCTAGGCCTCTTTCAGATCCTAGTACTGAAAGCCATGTTGCTGAACCAGAGCTAAAAGAACAAGGAGCAGAAAGTGCTTCCAATATGGAATCAACAACCAGTGCAGAGGTACCCTTTTCTACTGAAGCAGACTTAAATACAAGTATTGAGACGACTGAGCCTGTGCCTGTTCCTCCCAGAAAGTCCGGAAGATCCACCAAGTCAGTGATGCACCTCAGTTAGGCCTGTGGATCTTCCCTTGCATGCTGCGCATAAAGGAGTCTTCATATCTGAAAGCTTTCTTCCTAACTGAGCTATTCTGCTACTTCCAAGTTGACTGTCCACCCATCAAACCCTGGTGCCCCTGCCCCATGCAGCCCTAAGTAGCTGATAGGGATGGGCCCCCAACTATGTTGCAGGAAGTGGTACAGACCCGAATGGTCAGAGTAATGTGGTTATCTGTTTCAAATGTTTTTGAAATACTGTTATGTGTATGACAAATGTATGAAAACTTATCTTCACAAAAAAAATTATCACGAAGTATAGTAATGCTTAATGCCATTTACTTTTACCGATGCATCAGTCTTCTTTTCTTTGTGGTATACCTAATGAAACATGCATGTGTTTTATCTTATAATGTTTTCCATACAGAATATCATAGTAAGTACAGACTTGACACGGACAAAAAGTATTTCCAGGCAAGGAAGAGTGTAACCCCCCCCACCAATAGGGATTCCTGTAATGTCTTCCTGGGCTTGTCTAATGCCCATCCAGCAGTTTAATTGCCTGCATGAGAGTGCTCTACTAAGCCTCCGTGCCTGTCTCTTTAAGAGAACCATTGTGCTGTGTTAGAAAATTAGTCTGGGCTGGGTCCGAGTGATTTAAGGCTCGCAACCAGCCAGATAGTTATTTCTGCAGTCGCTATTTGCGCAGAGGGGTTCTCTTAGAAGTGATTATTTGTTATCTGTTATAATAATACTGCAGGAGTTTGTTTAACCTGCTTTCATTTGCAGCACGAACATCTGGATTGGAGCCACCATTTTGGTTCTGGAACTGCCAGTGTTGAACCAATCGGAACCTCAGGGGACCTAAGATGAAGACTGTCCCCAGAGGTCTTGTGGGATTGAAATCTGTAGGAATTGTAGTTTTTAAGGTCTGGCACCTAATCGGATCTGGAGGGGGAGCCCTTACTGTGACCGACAGCTCTCTCAGCCAACCAAACCTTTTGAATTACTGGAAAAGCCCAAAACTGCCTGCAGCAGCGTGTCAGTTGTGAGTTGGAGCTTGGAGAGTGAACAGCTCGAGTCATCGAGCAGCTGCTCCTGTGTAGGAGTGCAGGAGAATCAGCGGGAAGGTAAAGCTGGCCTACCTGTCACATCTTTCAGTGTGAAGCGCTACCTTGAGTGTGAAAGTCGGATTTATCCAATTACTGGATCGAGACCTGTACCTGAAGAGAGAAAGTGTGTTGCTGCTACTTGAGGGTGGACCGAAGACTTGCTTCAGAAACGATCGGCCTGCCCGGTACCAAAGTGAGCCTCAGATCAACAGGTTCGCGCAGAAGAAGCTACGATTTGCAAACAGACTTTATCCGAACTGTGGCAAGTTGCTTTAAGTGTTATAGATGTGCTGAATGTGCTGCGTGGGTCGCGATTTGGTTCCCCACATAGAAACATAGACTTTGACGGCAGATAAGGACCACTTGGCCCACCTAGTCTGCCCATTTCCCTACCTAGAGGATAAGCTGCAGATCCTATTTAACCAACAGCCTATTTCTTCCTATCCCCCACAAAAATTGCCTTATGTCTGTCCCATGCATTCTTGAATTCTCCCACAGTTTTAGACCCCACAACCTCCTCAGGAAGGCTGGAGTTCTGTTATGTCAGCTGGAGGCTGTTCCAGCCCTTATCACGAACTTCATCTAAACTGTTCACTCTGCCTAGGCCCTGCCACCTCGTCCTAGGCCACCGTTGCCCGCGATTCAGAGACATTTCCAGCGAAAGACCCGCTCAGGGGTTTGGCCCCCTGCTCAACACCACCAAACAGGTAGCGACCACCATGGTGAGTCATATAGGCCCTGCTTCCCCTGGAAATCAAGTACAACATCCAGAGGTCTTCATTTCGTCTGTCCTATATCCTGGTCTGGGTAGTGTGAGTACAAACAGGGTAGCCCCCTGCAACATAAACTACAATCCTTGTGTGTCATCTGATTTGCTTGTTTTGGGTTTTACTGCAACAGACTGAGCCATCCGGCTCCAGATTACGAACATACGAATTTGCCAGCAGATAAAGGCCTTATGGTCTATCGAGTCTGCAGCTAGCAACCCTTATACTGCAGCCGCCCCTCCTCCCCTTACTCCTGTTCCCATCGCCTTTTGAAGCAGTCCACTGTTCTACAGGATACCACTTCCATAGGCAACACGTTCCACCCAGACATCACTCTCTCTGTAAAAAAATGTCTTCTCATTTCCCTCCTGAACCTTCCCCCCTCTCCAATCTGAGATCGTGACCATGAGTGTCCTTACCCCCCCCTTAACTTGAATAGTCCCTCCGTGCCTAACTTGTTTATTCCCTTCATGTACTTGAAGGTTTCAATCATATACCCCCGTCTCTCCTCCAGTGAATACATGTTCATCTCCCTCAGCCTGCTCACGTAGGGTATGTCCCCTAATCCCTGGATCATCTTTGTTGCCCTGCACTGCACCCCCTCCAGTAACTTAATGTCCCTCTTCAGGTTTGGGTGCCAGTACTACACGCAGTACTCCAGGTGTGGCCTAACCAGTGACCTATACAACAGCAGGATCACCTCCCCTCTCCTTGAAGATATACCCCTGGCAATACAACCCAGAATTTTGTTGGCCTTTGCAACTGCCTTCCTGCATTGTGCTGAGCTGTTCATTAAGCCTGTTATAATCACCCCCAGATCCTTCTCCTCCTCTATCACGGCTAGCTGAACCCCCCAAAGCTGGTAGCCCCTTCTTGGGTTTTTTGCCCCGAAATGTAGCACCTTGCACATTTTGGCATTGAACCCCAACTACCTGGTGTCCAACCAGGTCTCCAATTTTGACAGATCATCCTGCAACCCATGCCACCCTCCTAGGTCATCCACTATTGCTCCCATCTTGGTGTAATCTGCAAACAAACTGATCTGGTTCTTGATGCCCACTGAGATGTCTGATATGAACAACCCAAACACCACCGGTCCAAAGCACTGAGCCCTGCGGTACTCCGCTTGTCACTGCCCTCGGAGATGAGAGCTCTCCTCCCACCACCACCTTCTGCTGCCTTCCCTGTAACCAGTTTACTACCCATTCCACCATTTTTGCCCCTGCACCTGTACCTGCTAGCTCACTACCTAGCCTCCCATGTGGCACCAAGTCGAATGCCTTACTGAAGTCCAGAAACAAGACATCCACTGCATGGCCCCTGTCCAGCTGTCTAGTTACCCAGTTATAGTAATCCACCAGGTTGGTCTGACAGGATCTGCCCATGACAAACCCATGCTGCCCAACGTCCTGCAGCACACTGGTCTCCAGAAGGGACACCAGCCTCTCCTTCAGGATTGTCTCCATCAGTTTTCCCACGATGGATGTGAGACTTACTGGCCTGTAGTTTCCCGGTTCGTCTTTGGGATCGCCCTTATGGAGGGGGTACCACGTGAGCCATCCTCCAGTCCTGAGGTACACTACTACAAATATTTGGGTTGAGTGCATGCTAATTGTTTTCTTTCCTAAGGGCCCCAACAACAGCTGCAACGCCAGCCTACCTCGGGCAACGCTTCAAGCTAGCCTGTTCACCAACTGGGTACCCAGGGTTGTGGGACTATGTCAGAGGGACTTACAGTGCATGCTTTATCAACCTGAATATAAACAGAATTGCTAATCACTTACTAGATTTATGCCCCACCCTTGTTCACATCCCCCTGAATACATCAGATTGTGTTTTTTCACATTTAATCTGGCTAGTGTGTACCTTCTGGGTGGGGATATAGTACTGCTACTGTAGTGTTGCATCACTGGTCTTATTTTCCAGGGGGTCTCCAGGGCAGTTACCAAGAATCCAGCCCTGGTGGTAAGTACACGGAGTATGAGCCTAACATTAATGTCATATGGTAAATGTGAATGTGAATGTTCTACTGCTGACTTGTTTAGGCCACTAGAAGGGTTAGTGTGTGGTTATAGCATCCCAGA